>CM074281.1:1491159-1526159 GCA_037194245.1 Opsariichthys bidens | reverse complement strand
TACCGCTTTAGTTTTATTGTTTCACCTTTATTAAATTATTATTATTAATCGTTACTTGAATAAAAACCTACTTAAATATTAAGACATTATTATATAGATGACTTTTAAAAATGAAATTATATTAACAAGGTAAAAGTAAATATATTATTTTAATTATTAAAATATATTATGTAGGCATTAACTCAATTTAATGTTACTAAAAGCACGGTGGTTTAATAATTTGTGGCATTGTTGTTCACATTAAACTTTAAGAGGTGATCATTTAGTGGTTGATTTAAAAAATATTTGGTAGTTTGTTCATTCGTTAAAAAAAAAGTACTACTACGTCACGTGACCTTTCCAGCGTGATGACGTGATGTGTGGCGCATCACAGCAGTGCAAGACCAGCATTTATTGCTGGTAAAACGTATATAATGTTTATTTTGTTTTTGGAAAATGTGCGTCAATCTGGATCGGTACTTCCTCCTACGTCACGTGACCTTTCCAGCGTGATGACGTGATGTGTGGCGCATCAGAGCAGTGCAAGACCAGCATTTATTGCTGGTAAAACGTATATAATGTTTATTTTGTTTTTGGAAAATGTGCGTCAATCTGGATCGGTACTTCCTCCTACGTCACGTGACCTTTCCAGCGTGATGACGTGATGTGTGGCGCATCAGAGCAGTGCAAGACCAGCATTTGTGCTCAAAAAGTATATATGTATATTTTTTATATAAAATGTGCGACGGTTTCTCCAGATCAGACTCTTATTCCTCGTCTGGGATCATGTAGAGTCTTTGAAGCTGCACTGAAACTGACATTTGGACCCGTTGAACCCCATTGAAGTCCACTATATGGAGAAAAACCCTTCATTTCTTTTCCACTGAAGAAAGAAGATGAACATCTTGGATGACATGGAAGAGAGTGAATTATCAGGATATTTGCATTCAGAAGTGAACTAATCCTTTAAGGGAAATGGATGTTTACTGTGCATTTATACTTAATTTCTAGCCATCTTTCCTCACGGAGTCAATCACCAGAGCCATAAATGTCACGTAGCTCAGCGGTGTAATTACAGCATCAACCAGCAGGTGACATCTGCTCCACACAACCAGACAAACCTTTATGAATAAATAACTACATACTGCATGCAAAAACGTCCCAGAATGTTGCGATATGATATGCAGAACGTCATCTTAACGAGGATCTATTCTGCTTTTTCCCATCTTCATCTGTCTTTAGTGTGTAATGTTGAAGCGTCAGTGTCTCCTGAAACGCCTCCATCTCGAGTTTCTGCACAATATTCCTCATTTAAATCAGTCATGCGCGGAATTAAGGTCGAGTTAGTTAGTAGTGCGGTGAAACCAAGTGGCAACCTTCCGTTCTTAAACTGCAGTTCATCCACTGGCCACTAGAGACAAAAAGGGAATCAATCCTAACTTTAGAGCCGAAAAAAAATATGTTTACAGCCTGGTACAAACAGTGGTTTTGGTCTATATAGCTCATTTTGCCCTTCATGACAACTGTGAGGCGGGTGAATTTTTACATAACGCATCCATTTTAATTATATTAAGCCTTAAAGTTCTGCATAATTAAGGGCGTGGCCACTTGAGTGACAGGTGGATTTCTGCTCAGCTAATTCCAGCGGCTGAACTTGGCATCGGAAGATAAACAGATCGTCTTTAGCTAAAAGTTTTACTATTATTGCATAAGTCTTTGAACGATGATGGAGAGCAGATTGTTCAGAAGAAATATGACGCAAACAATGGACAATTTATCAGTATATGATGGATTTAACGCTTTTGTGGATGTTTTTCATGGACATTTTGCCCGAGTGCGACGGATTGGATTCATCTCGCGATCGCTATTTCATTACAAAGATTGTGTTTTGATTTTGCGTGTTGCCGTTTGCACACCCAAAATAAATTACAATATTACCGTCATCTATATCGCAAACAGACACTCTAGATTGACAGTAAACCATTCAAATGATATATAATGTTTATTAATATTTTCGATAGTAGTCGCGCAAAGTGGGCGTGGTTTCCGCAACCAGGCCCCTCAGCTCCACACACGTCCCGCCTCTTTGCCCATTTTCGGTTATCTATGGTCGAAACTGGCGGTTATGGTGAGGGGCGGGACAGTTCCCAAACAGCCGACCAATCAGAGCACAGTGTGCTTTTCAGAAGGCGGAGCTTCATAGAGATAGGAACTAAACCGAGCGTTACTGACAGACTGAGAAGAGAGGAGCTGCAACTATACGGAAAATAATCAACATTCAATCTAGCAGAGCATAAAAAACCTCTGTGTTTTATTTACAACTTTGAAAAGTGATTTTTAAAGTGTATTTGGAGCTTGACGGACACGGTCACAAAAGCAGCATACAGGTTTAGAATGACATTATGAAGAGAGAAGAATGACAGACCTCTCATTTTTTTGGCTGAACTTTCCTTTTAAACCTGCAGTAATGCTTGTAGCTGTTCTTTTGTGGTGCTTTAAGAAGCGTCTCCCTGCAGGTGGATTTTAAACTCTATTCCTGTCTGCGGAAGCTATTTGTCCATGATTTCTGAAGCTGTGACACATTTAATAACGATGCACATGTATTTCAGACTCTCACTATAGTGCATCACCTCATGTTGCAATGCAAATCAGACCTCATTTACTGCTGACAAATGCTGCTGATTTGCAATCAAACTAATGCATCGCACCTAGTTTACCAGCGGTTTGGTCCTCTTTCATATAGCATTGGGTTACGTTGAGCACCAGTATCACCTGGAGGTTCGCTGACTTAATGTTGAGAGCACCAAAAATAAAAAAATAATGAATATCTGATCACCAATGGAATGAATAATAATCACATTATTGGTCATGTTTGCAACCCTTGCCATTGCAATGTATATAGTCTAAAAAATGCTGGGTTAAAAATAACCCAAGTTGGGTTGAAAATGGACAAATCCAGCAACTGGGTTGTTTTAATCCAGCAATTGGGTTGTTCTAACTCAGCGATTGGCTCGTCTTAACCCAGCGATTGGGATGTTTTAACCCAGCGATTAGGATGTTTTAACCCAGCGATTGGGATGGATTAACCCAGCGATTGGGATGGATTAACCCAGCGATTGGGTTGTTCTAACTCAGCGAATGGGTTGATTTAACTCAGCAAATGGCTCGTCTTAATCCAGCGATTGGGATGTTTTAACCCAGCGATTGGGATGGTTTAACCCAGCGATTGGGTTGTTCTAACTCAGCGAATGGCTCGTCTTAACCCAGCGATTGGGATGTTTTAACCCAGCGATTGGGATGTTCTAACTCAGCGAATGGCTCGTCTTAACCCAGCGATTGGGATGTTTTAACCCAGCGATTGGGTTGTTTTAACTCAGCGATTGGGATGGTTTAACCCAGCGATTGGGATGGTTTAACCCAGCGATTGGGATGTTCTAACTCAGCGAATGGGTTGATTTAACTCAGCAAATGGCTCGTCTTAATCCAGCGATTGGGATGGTTTAACCCAGCGATTGGGATGGTTTAACCCAGCGATTGGGATGGTTTAACCCAGCGATTGGGTTGTTCTAACTCAGCGAATGGCTCGTCTTAACCCAGCGATTGGGATGTTTTAACCCAGCGATTGGGATGTTCTAACTCAGCGAATGGCTCGTCTTAACCCAGCGATTGGGATGTTTTAACCCAGCGATTGGGTTGTTTTAACTCAGCGATTGGGATGGTTTAACCCAGCGATTGGGATGGTTTAACCCAGCGATTGGGATGTTCTAACTCAGCGAATGGGTTGATTTAACTCAGCAAATGGCTCGTCTTAATCCAGCGATTGGGATGGTTTAACCCAGCGATTGGGATGGTTTAACCCAGCGATTGGGATGGTTTAACCCAGCGATTGGGTTGTTCTAACTCAGCGAATGGCTCGTCTTAACCCAGCGATTGGGATGTTTTAACCCAGCGATTGGGATGTTCTAACTCAGCGAATGGCTCGTCTTAACCCAGCGATTGGGATGTTTTAACCCAGCGATTGGGTTGTTTTAACTCAGCGATTGGGTTGTTCTAACACAGCGAATGGCTCGTCTTAACCCAGCGATTGAGATGTTTTAACCCAGCGATTGGGATGTTTTAACTCAGCGATTGGGTTGTTCTAACTCAGTGAATGGCTCGTCTTAACCCAGCGATTGGGATGTTTTAACCCAGCGATTGGGATGTTCTAACCCAGCGATTGAGTTGTTCTAACTCAGCAATTGGGATGTTTTAACTCAGCGATTGGGTTGTTCTAACTCAGTGATTGGGATGTTTTAACCCAGCGATTGGGATGTTTTAACCCAGTGATTGGGTTATTCTAACTCAGCGATTGGGATGCTTTAACCCAGCGATTGGGATGTTCTAACTCAGCGATTGGGTTGTTCTAACTCAGCGATTGGGTTGTTTTAACCCAGCAATTGGGATGTTCTAACTCAGCAATTGGGATGTTTTAACTCAGCGATTGGGATGTTTTAACTCAGCGATTGGGTTGTTCTAACTCAGTGATTGGGATGTTTTAACCCAGCGATTGGGATGTTTTAACCCAGCGATTGGGATGGTTTAACCCAGCGATTGGGATGGTTTAACCCAGCGATTGGGATGGTTTAACCCAGCGATTGGGTTGTTCTAGCTCAGCGAATGGCTCGTCTTAACCCAGCGATTGGGTTGTTCTAACTCAGCGATTGGGTATTCTTAACCCAGCGATTGGGATGTTTTAACCCAGCGATTGGGATGTTTTAACCCAGCGATTGGGATGTTTTTACCCAGCGATTGGGATGTTTTAACCCAGCGATTGGGATGGTTTAACCCAGCGATTGGGATGGTTTAACCCAGCGATTGGGTTGTTCTAACTCAGCAAATGGCTCGTCTTAATCCAGCGATTGGGATGTTTTAACCCAGCGATTGGGATGTTTTAACCCAGCGATTGGGATGTTTTAACCCAGCGATTGGGATGTTCTAACCCAGCGATTGGGATGTTCTAACCCAGCGACTGGGTTGTTCTAACTCAGCGAATGGCTCGTCTTAACCCAGCGATTGGGATGTTTTAACCCAGCGATTGGGATGTTCTAACCCAGCGATTGGGATGTTTTAATCCAGCGATTGGGATGTTCTAACCCAGCAATTGGGTTGTTCTAACTCAGCGATTGGGATGTTCTAACCCAGCGATTGGGTTGTTCTAACTCAGTGAATGGGTTGATTTAACTCAGCAAATGGCTCGTCTTAACCCAGCGATTGGGATGTTTTAACCCAGCGATTGTGATGTTCTAACCCAGCGATTGAGTTGTTCTAACCCAGCGATTGGGATGTTTTAACTCAGCGATTGGGTTGTTCTAACTCAGTGATTGGGATGTTTTAACCCAGCGATTGGGATGGTTTAACCCAGCGATTGGGATGGTTTAACCCAGCGATTGGGTTGTTCTAACTCAGCGAATGGGTTGATTTAACTCAGCAAATGGCTCGTCTTAATCCAGCGATTGGGATGGTTTAACCCAGCGATTGGGATGTTCTAACTCAGCGATTGGGTTGTTCTAACTCAGCGAATGGCTCGTCTTAACCCAGCGATTGGGATGGTTTAACCCAGCGATTGGGATGTTCTAACTCAGCGAATGGCTCGTCTTAACCCAGCGATTGGGATGTTTTAACCCAGCGATTGGGATGTTTTAACCCAGCGATTGGGATGGTTTAACCCAGCGATTGGGATGGTTTAACCCAGCGATTGGGATGGTTTAACCCAGCGAATGGGTTGATTTAACTCAGCGAATGGGTTGATTTAACTCAGCAAATGGCTCGTCTTAATCCAGCGATTGGGATGTTTTAACCCAGCGATTGGGATGTTTTAACCCAGCGATTGGGATGGTTTAACCCAGCGATTGGGATGTTTTAACCCAGCGATTGGGTTGTTTTAACTCAGCGATTGGGATGTTCTAACTCAGCGATTGGGATGTTTTAACCCAGCGAATGGGTTGATTTAACTCAGCAAATGGCTCGTCTTAACCCAGCGATTGGGATGTTTTAACCCAGCGATTGGGATGTTTTAACCCAGCGATTGGGATGTTCTAACTCAGCGATTGGGATGTTTTAACCCAGCGATTGGGTTGTTCTAACTCAGCGATTGGGATGTTTTAACCCAGCGATTGGGATGTTTTAACCCAGCGATTGGGATGTTTTAACCCAGCGATTGGGATGTTTTAACCCAGCGATTGGGATGTTTTAGCCCAGCGATTGGGATGTTTTAGCCCAGCGATTGGGTTGTTCTAACTCAGCGAATGGGTTGATTTAACTCAGTGATTGGGATGTTCTAACTCAGTGATTGGGTTGTTCAAACTCGGCGATTGGGTTAAATGTTTGTCCAACCTGCTGGGTAGTTTTAACTCAACTATTGTTTAAAAATGACTTGCTTGCTTAAAATGAGCCCAAAATATGTTGAAAACTACCATTTATTAATGTGTTTAATAAGCTAACATTTATTAATAAGTTTAAATAATTCAACAATAAACATAAATTGCTTATTGATAAATGTTTGCCTTGTAATCATGCGTCTGATTTTGGGTTCATTTTAATCCAGACATACAGTCATTTTTAAACAATAGTTGAGTTAGATCAAACTACCCAGTGCGTCGGGCAAACATTTAACCCATCCGCTGGGTTAAAACAACCCAATCGCTAACTAGCAGCATGTCCTAACTCAGTGGTGTACGACCAGATGTACATTTTAACGCCGTCGACTGCAATGATCAAACCTTCAAGAGCCATTTTAATCATCTCAAGCACGCTGGGCGATTGATCAGCTTTGACTCTTTCCCATAATTTCTATAAGACTGCCATCTTTTTTCATTTCTGAAAACATGGCTGAAAAAAAAGTGGTGATGCACAAGCACCTTGTGTGCTACTGCAGGATAGATGTGCAACTCTCTCAAACATCCTTCAGAAGGAACGATTCTATTGTTGTAATATATGAATCATTCCTGCATCAGAAGGCTGATAGAAGTGTGTCTTTGCATTAAAGCACAGGCCGTTCATTATTGGGGTTCACAAGCAGCAGCATCATCTAAATCTTAATGAATGACACGAGCTGAAAACACTTCAATATTTCAGATTTCTGGCCAAGCAGAACACATGAAAGCTGTGCAATCGATGCGAACGTGTAAAGTAGGTTATTGCATCCTCACAGATCTCACCTGCTTCACCCGGTTACTGTCCTGCGACTAACAGCCTGAATACAGCACGAGGTAAAAAAAAAAAAAAAAAAAAAAAAAAGGAAGAATTGACAGATGCATATTCGTCTTTTCGGCTACATCTTCAAACCATCACGCCGTTGTCGATCGTCAAACATGCATATGATGACATACAGAGGGAAAAAAGAGCCTGTGCGCTACATTTACCATGCATAATCAGGCACAGCTGCTTACCTTCACAACAGGGTGAAAGAAACCTTAAATCCGACACATCAAGAAAAACGAGCGTCCGAACGCGCAAAATCTCCACAGAACAGCGCGCATATTCATCGATTCCTAAAAGGCAGGGGAAAAAAACGTCCTTGCATCAGTGAAAAGCGCGCAGATGATCCCGCACTCGAGAGCCTCGATGCTCTGATCGATCCCAGAGTCTCGATTCAGGGTTTGTGTGTCGAGCGAGACCGACTGCGTTAAAGCTTCACACGAGAGAAAAATGGAGAAGTTCAGATATGACAGAAGTGTTGTAGTGAGACACACCTAATGCCAGGTTGTGCACCGTTCACGATGGGATGAGGAATGCTTTCTGCCCAGCTGACTGAAAGGATGAAGTTATTTCTCAATGTTCTCTGTTTTGAGGGAACAGAACGAACGTTATGGCAACATTTTTGAACGTCCTGAAGCGTTTGACACCAAAACGACGTGTAGCTAAATAACATTTTTTTTTTGTTTTGTTTGAAGGTTATGTATAAATAACGTATTGAGAACATTATTAAAGAACAGGAAACTCGAGTGATGAGTGACTGAATATATGAATATTATTTCTGGCACAGTTTTGGCGATTCTGGCTTAATATCAGTCCAGTTTTACAGGTGTATTCTAGAGCTTCTGGACACTGGGTTTAAGCGTTTTGGGTCATTTTTGGGGTTATTTTTCCAGTGTGTAGTTTTTGTGTTACTCAGATCCTGGGTCAGGCGTAACAACCCAGTGTTTGGGTAGTTTTTGTGTTACACTGATCCTGGGTCAGGCGTAACAACCCAGTGTTTGGGTAGTTTTTGTGTTACTCAGATCCTGGGTCAGTCGTAACAACCCAGTGTTTGGGTAGTTTTTGTGTTACTCAGATCCTGGGTCAGACGTAACAACCCAGTGTTTGGGTAGTTTTTGTGTTACACTGATCCTGGGTCAGGCGTAACAACCCAGTGTTTGGGTAGTTTTTGTGCTACTCAGATCCTGGGTCAGGCGTAACAACCCAGTGTTTGGGTAGTTTTTGTGTTACTCAGATCCTGGGTCAGACGTAACAACCCAGTGTTTGGGTAGTTTTTGTGTTACACTGATCCTGGGTCAGACGTAATAACCCAGTGTTTGGGTAGTTTTTGTGTTACTCAGATCCTGGGTCAGGCGTAACAACCCAGTGTTTGGGTAGTTTTTGTGTTACACTGATCCTGGGTCAGACGTAACAACCCAGTGTTTGGGTAGTTTTTGTGTTACACTGATCCTGGGTCAGGCGTAACAACCCAGTGTTTGGGTAGTTTTTGTGTTACACTGATCCTGGGTCAGGCGTAACAACCCAGTGTTTGGGTAGTTTTTGTGTCACTCAGATCCTGGGTCAGTCGTAACAACTCAGTGTTTGGGTAGTTTTTGTGTCACTCAGATCCTGGGTCAGTCGTAACAACCCAGTGTTTGGGTAGTTTTTGTGTCACTCAGATCCTGGGTCAGACGTAACAACCCAGCGTTCGGGTAGTTTTTGTGTTACACTGATCCTGGGTCAGACGTAACAACCCAGTGTTTGGGTAGTTTTTGTGTTTCTCAGATCCTGGGTCAGACGTAACAACCCAGCGTTTGGGTAGTTTTTGTGTCACTCAGATCCTGGGTCAGTCGTAACAACCCAGTGTTTGGGTAGTTTTTGTGTCACTCAGATCCTGGGTCAGTCGTAACAACCCAGTGTTTGGGTAGTTTTTGTGTTACACTGATCCTGGGTCAGACGTAACAACCCAGCGTTTGGGTAGTTTTTGTGTTACACTGATCCTGGGTCAGACATAACAACCCAGTGTTTGGGTAGTTTTTGTGTTTCTCAGATCCTGGGTCAGACGTAACAACCCAGCGTTTGGGTAGTTTTTGTGTCACTCAGATCCTGGGTCAGTCGTAACAACCCAGTGTTTGGGTAGTTTTTGTGTCACTCAGATCCTGGGTCAGGCGTAACAACCCAGTGTTTGGGTAGTTTTTGTGTCACTCAGATCCTGGGTCAGGCGTAACAACCCAGTGTTTGGGTAGTTTTTGTGTCACTCAGATCCTGGGTCAGTCGTAACAACCCAGTGTTTGGGTAGTTTTTGTGTCACTCAGATCCTGGGTCAGACGTAACAACCCAGTGTTTGGGTAGTTTTTGTGTTACACTGATCCTGGGTCAGACGAAACAACCCAGCGTTTGGGTAGTTTTTGTGTTACTCAGATCCTGGGTCAGACGTAACAACCCAGTGTTTGGGTAGTTTTTGTGTCACTCAGATCCTGGGTCAGTCGTAACAACTCAGTGTTTGGGTAGTTTTTGTGTCACTCAGATCCTGGGTCAGGCGTAACAACCCAGTGTTTGGGTAGTTTTTGTGTTACACTGATCCTGGGTCAGGCGTAACAACCCAGTGTTTGGGTAGTTTTTGTGTTACACTGATCCTGGGTCAGACGTAACAACCCAGTGTTTGGGTAGTGTTTGTGTCGCTCAGATCCTGGGTCAGACGTAACAACCCAGTGTTTGGGTAGTTTTTGTGTTACACTGATCCTGGGTCAGACGTAACAACCCAGCGTTTGGGTAGTTTTTGTGTTACACTGATCCTGGGTCAGACGTAACAACCCAGCGTTTGGGTAGTTTTTGTGTTACTCAGATCCTGGGTCAGGCGTAACAACCCAGTGTTTGGGTAGTTTTTGTGTCACTCAGATCCTGGGTCAGACGTAACAACCCAGTGTTTGGGTAGTTTTTGTGTCACTCAGATCCTGGGTCAGTCGTAACAACTCAGTGTTTGGGTAGTTTTTGTGTCACTCAGATCCTGGGTCAGGCGTAACAACCCAGTGTTTGGGTAGTTTTTGTGTTACACTGATCCTGGGTCAGACGTAACAACCCAGTGTTTGGGTAGTGTTTGTGTCGCTCAGATCCTGGGTCAGGCGTAACAACCCAGTGTTTGGGTAGTTTTTGTGTTACACTGATCCTGGGTCAGGCGTAACAACCCAGTGTTTGGGTAGTTTTTGTGTTACACTGATCCTGGGTCAGGCGTAACAACCCAGTGTTTGGGTAGTGTTTGTGTCGCTCAGATCCTGGGTCAGGCGTAACAACCCAGTGTTTGGGTAGTTTTTGTGTTACTCAGATCCTGGGTCAGGCGTAACAACCCAGTGTTTGGGTAGTTTTTGTGTTACACTGATCCTGGGTCAGGCGTAATAACTCAGTGTTTGGGTAGTTTTTGTGTCACTCAGATCCTGGGTCAGGCGTAACAACCCAGTGTTTGGGTAGTTTTTGTGTTACACTGATCCTGGGTCAGACGTAACAACCCAGTGTTTGGGTAGTGTTTGTGTCGCTCAGATCCTGGGTCAGGCGTAACAACCCAGTGTTTGGGTAGTTTTTGTGTTACACTGATCCTGGGTCAGGCGTAACAACCCAGTGTTTGGGTAGTTTTTGTGTTACTCAGATCCTGGGTCAGGCGTAACAACCCAGTGTTTGGGAAGTTTTTGTGTTACACTGATCCTGGGTCAGGTGTAACAACCCAGTGTTTGGGTAGTTTTTGTGTTACACTGATCCTGGGTCAGGCGTAATAACCCAGTGTTTGGGTAGTTTTTGTGTTACTCAGATCCTGGGTCAGGCGTAACAACCCAGTGTTTGGGTAGTTTTTGTGTTACACTGATCCTGGGTCAGGCGTAATAACCCAGTGTTTGGGTAGTTTTTGTGTTACTCAGATCCTGGGTCAGGCGTAATAACTCAGTGTTTGGGTAGTTTTTATGTCACTCAGATCCTGGGTCAGACGTAACAGCCCAGTGTTTGGGTCGATGTGTAACTAAATAAGGCCACCATTTTTGGTTCCCCAAAGAACCTTTTAGTAATCAGTTTTTTAAAAAGAAACATTTATTTTCTTAGTATAAAGAACATTTAAACAATCCAAAGCACTGTCGATGTTAAAGGTTCTTCATGAAACCATCCTTTATTTTTTAAGAGTGCATATTAACCAAAAAACCTTAGTTCATCAATTCAGGATAATTGGGACACCCCCCCCCCCCAGTCATCTCAATAGCAAAAGTGTCCCAATTTACTTGAAATCCCTCTACATCATATAGACATCTACTCTACCCTACATCTACTGTATATTATGCTGTAGCACAATGTGGAAAATGTGAAGGGTAAACTTACTCTTGCTGTGAGGAGAGGAGATGAGATGCACTTCAACTGACCCCCAAATGGGACATGAGGACAGAAACGCAGGCCCAGCTGATTGATATGTCATCCCTGACATTAGGTAGGAGGTTAAATTAGTTATTGAACCAGCTGCAGGCTGATATCATCTATTTAACAGTCTGGACAGCCAAACAGATGATTGCATAGATCATATGACCATCCTGATACATCAAACAGCTTTGACTGTGTTGTGTATGAGTTTGGAGAGAAAACATTTAATGTCATTAGACTAATCCCTGTTTGTGGTATATGGATGTGTGGAGGAACAGTACGGACAGACACCAGTGTTTTTAGTGCACGTAGGTGATTAGATTTAACATGCATGGGTTTTGCTTCCTTTTTCAGGCATGCACTTTAAAAATATGATTTTCTTATGTAGAATTTGTGTCTTGTTTTCCAGTAAAAATATCTAGACATTCTTGAATCAAGAGCTAAAACAAAACGTCCTTCTGTGAGGTGCAGTATTCTCTTCACAGACTTGATGTTTGCTCTTTTATCTTGACATCTAGATTATTTTGGAGCACTGACAGGTAAGCGTTATCTGCTGAATTCAGAGATGGTGATTGTGTTTTTGACATGCCTTTGTGTTCCCTCAGAAGTGAAAGGAAGCTTTTTTTGTGCCACAACAAAAAATAAAAAAAGGTAATCGCTGCTTTTTATCTTAGCAAATACAACTTTTGTATCCCAGAATTGCATTTATAAACTCAACTGCTCGGAATAAAGTCCGAGCTGGGAGTTTATATCAGGCGTGAGCACAGTTATTTTTGACATTATTGTATAGATGCATTTGCAGGAGTTTACCTTTCACATGTAATATTTAGGGGGAGAGTATTTAAATGAATCAGGTGCCATGATTCACTAAGGTTTACGCTGGTAAATTTACTGCTATTTGTGCCGTTATCTAAAAGTGCAGTAAGAGATTTCTGAGAAACACTGTTGAAAGTGGATCAGACAGAGCAGCACAGCATTAGGGGCGTGTCCATTCATGATGGGGGAGGAGACAGAGTGAGCCAATCAGCATTGGGGGCGTGTCCATTCATGATGGGGGAGGAGACAGAGTGAGCCAATCTGCATTGGGGGCGTGTCCATTCATGATGGGGGAGGAGACAGAGTGAGCCAATCAGCATTGGGGGCGTGTCCATTCATGATGGGGGAGGAGAGAGTGAGCCAATCTGCATTAGGGGCGTGTCCATTCATGATGGGGGAGGAGAGAGTGAGTCAATCAGCATTAGGGGCGTGTCCATTCATGATGGGGGAGGAGAGAGAGTGAGTCAATCAGCATTAGGGGCGTGTCCATTCATGATGGGGGAGGAGAGAGAGTGAGTCAATCAGCATTAGGGGCGTGTCCATTCATGATGGGGGAGGAGACAGAGTGAGCCAATCAGCATTGGGGGCGTGTCCATTCATGATGGGGGAGGAGATAGAGTGAGCCAATCAGCATTGGGGGCGTGTCCATTCATGATGGGGGAGGAGAGAGTGAGCCAATCAGCATTAGGGGCGTGTCCATTCATGATGGGGGAGGAGAGAGAGTGAGTCAATCAGCATTAGGGGCGTGTCCATTCATGATGGGGAGGAGAGAGAGTGAGTCAATCAGCATTAGGGGCGTGTCCATTCATGATGAGGGAGGAGACCGAGTGAGCCAATCAGCATTGGGGCGTGTCCATTCATGATGGGGGAGGAGACAGAGTGAGCCAATCTGCATTAGGGGCGTGTCCATTCATGATGGGGGAGGAGAGAGAGTGAGTCAATCAGCATTAGGGGCGTGTCCATTCATGATGGGGGAGGAGAGTGAGTGAGTCAATCAGCATTAGGGGCGTGTCCATTCATGATGGGGAGGAGAGAGAGTGAGTCAATCAGCATTAGGGGCGTGTCCATTCATGATGGGGGAGGAGACCGAGTGAGCCAATCAGCATTGGGGGCGTGTCCATTCATGATGGGGGAGGAGACAGAGTGAGCCAATCAGCATTGGGGGCGTGTCCATTCATGATGGGGGAGGAGACAGAGTGAGCCAATCAGCATTGGGGGCGTGTCCATTCATGATGGGGGAGGAGACCGAGTGAGCCAATCTGCATTGGGGGCGTGTCCATTCATGATGGGGGAGGAGACAGAGTGAGCCAATCAGCATTGGGGGCGTGTCCATTCATGATGGGGGAGGAGAGAGTGAGCCAATCTGCATTAGGGGCGTGTCCATTCATGATGGGGGAGGAGAGAGAGTGAGTCAATCAGCATTAGGGGCGTGTCCATTCATGATGGGGGAGGAGAGAGAGTGAGTCAATCAGCATTAGGGGCATGTCCATTCATGATGGGGGAGGAGAGAGAGTGAGTCAATCAGCATTAGGGGCGTGTCCATTCATGATGGGGGAGGAGATAGAGTTAGCCAATCAGCATTGGGGGCGTGTCCATTCATGATTGGGGAGGAGAGAGTTAGCCAATCTGCATTAGGGGCGTGTCCATTCGTGATGGGGGAGGAGAGAGAGTGAGTCAATCAGCATTAGGGGCGTGTCCATTCATGATGGGGGAGGAGAGAGAGTGAGTCAATCAGCATTAGGGGCGTGTCCATTCATGATGGGGAGGAGAGAGAGTGAGTCAATCAGCATTAGGGGCGTGTCCATTCATGATGGGGGAGGAGACCGAGTGAGCCAATCAGCATTGGGGGCGTTACCATTCATGATGGGGGAGGAGACAGAGTGAGCCAATCTGCATTAGGGGCGTGTCCATTCATGATGGGGGAGGAGAGAGAGTGAGTCAATCAGCATTAGGGGCGTGTCCATTCATGATGGGGGAGGAGACAGAGTGAGCCAATCTGCATTAGGGGCGTGTCCATTCATGATGGGGGAGGAGACAGAGTGAGTCAATCAGCATTAGGGGCGTGTCCATTCATGATGGGGGAGGAGACAGAGTGAGCCAATCTGCATTAGGGGCGTGTCCATTCATGATGGGGGAGGAGACCGAGTGAGCCAATCTGCATTAGGGGCGTGTCCATTCATGATGGGGGAGGAGACAGAGTGAGCCAATCTGCATTAGGGGCGTGTTCTTCTCAGAAATCACTTACTGCACCTTTAACATCCCCAAAAAGCATGTCTTAACCCATATTGTGCCTGTGTTAACAGTAGAAGATCCACAGAACTTTCCCATCAGCGCTTTTATGGGATTGCGCGCTCACACTAATTTGCCCTGTCAACTCGCAATTGTAAAAAGTCAGAATTGTGAGATTTAAAAATAAAAATAGCAATTACCTTTTTTTTTTTTTAATTGTTTATTCTGTGGTGGAAGCTTCCATAGAATTATGCTTTATCAGGGACAAACGCACCAAATCTCCAAAGACGATCCCATCTGCAGAGAGTCAAAAGTTATTTTCAAAGTGCAACATATCGCAAAGCAACTTTTTACATTTCTGAACACAGCGATCATCAGACTCTTTCTTACTTTGGACGCCATGTTCGTCTGCCTGATCAGTAGTCTGAACGCACGGCGCGTCCAAGGTGCCTTTCCTCACGCTGATCTCGCTCACGTACACTGAAGCACCTCCACAGGAACAAACGCTGGTGTTTTTATGCATTTTAAACATGTGCTTTTTTTTTTTGCATCACATTATATCATGCTATTCAGATAAAGATGATATCTCATATGAACTTCAACGGCACAGAGCAGTAACAGGATTTGTGCACAGAGACGTGAGGTCGTTTCTAGCATGTCGCTTTATCAACTCTCACCCGCTACCAAACAAGCAGACAGACTCAAACAGATCAGCATTGTATTACAGCTTTAGAAAACACAGGGGGCTCCTGGGAAAAGACGTGCTAGAGTTAAAGCTTGGCTTTAAAGGCTGTATATTGTTGGACTCTGTTGTGTTAGAATAAATAAAGCCAGTAAAGACACAACAAGCCTTGGGTTATTATGAGACATATTCATGTGATTTTCACATACAGAGTCAGTGACAACTGTGAACAAACTGTTTCATTAAAAAACAATATTTCCCCAAGGAACTGGTTTTCTGGGGCATTTTTGGAACATCATATACAAAAGTAGCTGTAAATAATGCAAAGGATTTCAGAACACAATAAATGATCTGAAGAATACTTGTTTATAGAGGCACTAAACCACCAGCAGAGCCTTAAAATAGTGAATAATAAAATTTGTTTTATATATATAGATAGATAGATAAATTATAAATACTTTTGACTGCATCAAATCATCATATCAGAATGATTTCTGAAGGATCATGTGACTCTGAAGACTGGAGTAATGATGCTGAAAATTCAGGAATAAATTACACTGTACTATATATTCACATAGAAAGCAGATGATTTACATTGTAAAAATATTTTGTGATTTTTGCTGTATTTTTGATCAAATAAATTCAGCTTTGATCACAGGAATAAATTACGCTGTACTATATATTCACACAGAAAACTGATGATTTACATTGTAATAATATTTTGTGATTTTTACTGTATTTTTGATCAAATAAATTCAGCTTTGATCACAGGAAAAAATTACATTTTACTATATATTCACATAGAAAACAGATGATTCACATTGTAATAATATTTTGTGATTTTTACTGTATTTTTGATCAAATAAATTCAGCTCTGATCACAGGAATAAATTACACTTCACTATATATTCACATAGAAAGCAGATGATTTACATTGTAAAAATATTTTGTGATTTTTGCTGTATTTTTGATCAAATAAATTCAGCTTTGATCACAGGAATAAATTACGCTGTACTATATATTCACACAGAAAACTGATGATTTACATTGGAATAATATTTCACAATTTTTACTGTATTTTTTATCAAACAAATGCAGCTTTGGTGAGCAGGGGAGACTTTCAAAAACATTAAAATATCTTACGAAACTTTTGAAAGGTGTTTATTTTGAATCATAAAGGTAATTTAATCACAAAATTACAATTGTTTTGCATGAATAAGTGCAGTTAATAATAATAGTACATGTTTGTGTCTTGGAAAGGCACATTTGACAGTAACGCACTGATCCAGATAACTTTTATTAACAACAGTAACGTTTTTATAGGGAAATATTATACTCTTATAAAATATGGCAATAAACTGAGCGACAGTTTCAGTGATCATAAAAGAAGCAATCTTTACTGGCTGTTGCAACTCAGTCGCAATCTGAAGAAAAGTTTTTGTTTTTCATGAGACTTCGACTTCATATATATTTTAAAATTGTGATTTCATAAATATAAGTTCAAAAGCAAATTATGTGAAAAAAGGCAGAGGAAATTCCACCACTGACCCGATGTTCCTACAAAACCATTAATTTTTCTATTCACATCAGTATAATGACTCTTTCTCAAGACGCTGCTGTAATTTCGTGAACTGTTTCATGTCTTTTATAATGTGTCAAACTGGAACGGTTTCCATTTGATTTTTATCTTGATTATTTCAAACTATTGAGCAACCAAATCTCATTCAGGTAATTGGAAAATACCGCTCACGTCGTCTTTCCTATTCAGAGCATTGACGAATGTAGGAACGACTTGATTTTATCAATGAAGAATTAATTGGATGATGAAATTGGATGGTCTCTACGAGACAGGAGGTTATAAAACAAAACAAAACACAACAAAAATGACATTTTTTGATTATGAAGGCAATTGTTTTCGTCACAATAAGACTACGAACATGTATTTGAGTAAACAGCATCGATTTGAATTCCTAAGTAAATCATGCAAAAAAAAGAAAGAAAATCTGTAGTTTATATTATACTGGCGCTATAAACACAGTAATTGGCCTTTAACTAGCGCTTCCACGAAAATGTTCATCTACACTGGAATTTAGAGGATTAAAGGAATAATGTTACATTTGCAGAGAATCTAATTGTAAATGTACTTGATCCTGTCAGCGCTCCGTTTCCAGCTCCCGGAGAGGCTGTAAAGCATTTCCAGCCAGAAGGGAGATGACGTGTGCTGGCTTGAAACTGAATTTTCTCTTTCGGGATCAGTTCACATTAAAGAAAAAGCCTTTATTTTCTCTTTGATGAAGCCAGTGCTTCTCCAATACATGCAAGAAGATTACAGATGCTTTAATGTGTTTGAATCCACACGATTGCTCATTAAAAGACCTAAATAGAAAACGCCTCGGGGACGAATGAAAATGACTCGGGGACAGTGCATTCACCCACGGCCTTTCTCATTTATTTGAATCCAGCAGTTAAAATAGCACTTTATGAATGTTTCCATCCTTACTGTGAATGATTTGATGCATGTTACAGACAAAAGGGGGGGAAAGCTTTCATCGTAATGTAATATGAGTTTAAAGGGATAGAAACATTCTGTCATCCTGTCTTGTTCCAGACCAAACCTGCACGAGTTCCTGGTCCCCATTGACTTCCGTAGTATTTTCATTTTTTCATACAATGGAAGTCAATGGGGACCAGCTACTGTAAATGTTTGTTTGTGTATTGTGGCGATTTCTGACTCAAAATCACCACCTTTAAAGATATTGGAACTGATATATACGTAAAGTGAGATAAATTAAACATTTAAAAGTGTATTTTGCATGGATGTTTTCCACTAGCCTGAATATGAAACACCAGACATAAACCTGAAGCTGACTAGTGCATGAAAAAACAATGAAAATGGGATGGATGGGAATGGCGGTGTGACGAGCAGGGCGGGCGAGAGCCGTGTGGGAACGGCGCGAGGCCGGTGACGCGAGTGATAATGAGCATCACCTGCGCGCTACACCGGTCTCGTGTCTCTCACGGAGGAGCTCCGGAAGCATAAAAGAGGACGAGAGAGGACCAGGCCTGGACTTTGTGTTGTGTTTTATTTTGTTTGTGTTGGCGGCAGTCGCCGTGAGGAACTGCCGCCATTTTACTTTCATTTTGTTGTTTATTTATTTGATTAAAAGTTATGTTTAACGTTCGCTGGTTCCCGCTTCCTTCTTCTTGTACTAATGAACTGTATTACAGGTGGATGCATGGATGGATAGATGGAGGGATGGATGGTTGGATGGATGGGAATGGCAGGTGGATGAATGGATGGATGGAGAATGGGAATGGCAGGTGGATGAATGGATGGATGGATGGATGGATGGATGGATGGATGGATGAATGGGAACAGCCAATTGATGGATGGATGGATGAATGGGATTGGCGGATGGATGGATGAATGGGATTGGCTGATGGATGGAAATCGCAAGTGGATGAATGTATGGATGGATGGTTGGATGGATGGGAATAGCAGATGGATGGATGGATTGGAATGGCGGATGCATGGATGGATAGATGGAGGGATGGATGGGAATGGCAGGTGGGTGGATGGATGGATGGATGGATGGATGAATTGGAATAGCAGATGGATGGATGGATTGGAATGGTGGATGCATGGATGGATGGATGGATGGATGGATTGGAAGGGCAGAAGGATGGATGGGAATGGAGGATGGATGGATGAATGGGAATGGCAGACAGATAGATAGATAGATAGATAGATAGATAGATAGATAGATAGATAGATAGATAGATAGATAGATAGATAGATAGATAGATAGATAGATAGATAGATAGATAGATGGATGGATGGATGGATGGATGGATGGATGGATGGATGAATTGGAATAGCAGATGGATGGATGGATTGGAATGGTGGATGCATGGATGGATGGATGGATGGATGGATTGGAAGGGCAGAAGGATGGATGGGAATGGAGGATGGAGGGATGAATGGGAATGGCAGACAGATAGATAGATAGATAGATAGATGGATGGATGGATGGATGGATGGATGGATGGATGGATGGATGGATGGATGGATGGATGGATGGATGGATGGATGGATGGCAGGTTCAGTCTTTTACTGAAGTATATTGATTGCGAACACACAGAACAGGAAGCACACGTGTCAGAGGAAGGCTTGGCATTGATGTCTCCAGAGGAGGGTGACCTTTCCTTGTTGGAGAAGCGGCACAACTGGCCCGCCGCGGAGGGGGAAACGGCCAGGCCAGGAATGTGTCGTCATGACGGAGCACTTGAAGCTGCCAGGAGCGGGATGAATCAGGCCTGTGAATCACAGCGTCACTGCCAGACCAGAAATAGAAGCAGCCCGTGTTCTGAAGCGAAGTGGACCTGCACACACCAATGAGTCCAAATACAACATATTAATTCACTTAAAAATTAGAATTTTGTTTCCAGGATCAATGACACACATCAGTTTATAATCACATTAATGAATGTTCTTGCTTTACTGTGAAAATCATGCAAAATATTCTCGCTTATTGTATCTGTTTTCCTTGTACGCTTTGCAAATTGTAATAATTTTTGCACAAACTCTCATTTTTATCATTCATATCTCTTTCAAAATAATAATTTTGCACAAACTCTCATTTTTATCATTCATATCTCTTTCAAAATAATAATTTTTGCACAAACTCTCATTTTTATCATTCATATCTCTTTCAAAATAATAATTTTTGCACAAACTATCATTTTTATCATTCATATCTCTTTCAAAATAATAATTTTGCACAAACTCTCATTTTTATCATTCATATCTCTTTCAAAATAATAATTTTTGCACAAACTCTCATTTTTATCATTCATATCTCTTTCAAAATAATAATTTTTGCACAAACTATCATTTTTATTATTCATATCGCATTCAAAATAAAAATTCTTGCACAAACTTTCATTTTTATCATTCATATCTCTTTCAGAATAATAATTCTTGCAAAAACTCTCATTTTTATCATTCATATCTCTTTCAAAATAATAATTTTTGCACAAACTATCATTTTTATTATTCATATCGCATTCAAAATAAAAATTCTTGCACAAACTTTCATTTTTATCATTCATATCTCTTTCAAAATAATAATTCTTGCAAAAACTATCATTTTTATCATTCATATCTCTTTCAAAATAATAATTTTTGCACAAACTTTCATTTTTATCATTCATATCTCTTTCAAAATAATAATTTTTGCACAAACTATCATTTTTATTATTCATATCGCATTCAAAATAAA
Source organism: Opsariichthys bidens (assembly GCA_037194245.1). NCBI lineage: Eukaryota > Metazoa > Chordata > Actinopteri > Cypriniformes > Xenocyprididae > Opsariichthys > Opsariichthys bidens. The sequence goes on along the minus strand of CM074281.1, from coordinate 1,505,567 downwards.
AATTCTTGCACAAACTTTCATTTTTATCATTCATATCTCTTTCAAAATAATAATTTTTGCACAAACTCTCATTTTTATTATTCATATTGCATTCAAAATAATAATTTTTGCACAAACTCTCATTTTTATCATTCATATCTCTTTCAAAATAATAATTTTTGCACAAACTCTCATTTTTATCATTCATATCTCTTTCAGAATAATAATTCTTGCAAAAACTCTCATTTTTATCATTCATATCTCTTTCAGAATAATAATTCTTGCAAAAACTCTCATTTTTATCATTCATATCTCTTTCAGAATAATAATTTTTGCACAAACTTTCATTTTTATCATTCATATCTCTTTCAAAATAATAATTTTTGCACAAACTCTCATTTTTATTATTCATATTGCATTCAAAATAATAATTTTTGCACAAACTCTCTCATTTTTATCATTCATATCTCTTTCAGAATAATAATTTTTGCACAAACTTTCATTTTTATCATTCATATCTCTTTCAAAATAATAATTTTTGCACAAACTTTCATTTTTATCATTCATATCTCTTTCAAAATAATAATTTTTGCACAAACTCTCATTTTTATTATTCATATTGCATTCAAAATAATAATTTTTGCACAAACTCTCATTTTTATCATTCATATCTCTTTCAGAATAATAATTTTTGCACAAACTTTCATTTTTATCATTTATATCTCTTTCAAAATAATAATTTTTGCACAAACTCTCATTTTTATTATTCATATCTCTTTCAAAATAATAATTTTTGCACAAACTCTCATTTTTATCATTCATATCTCTTTCAGAATAATAATTTTTGCACAAACTTTCATTTTTATCATTCATATCTCTTTCAAAATAATAATTTTTGCACAAACTCTCATTTTTATTATTCATATTGCATTCAAAATAATAATTTTTGCACAAACTCTCATTTTTATCATTCATATCTCTTTCAGAATAATAATTTTTGCACAAACTTTCATTTTTATCATTCATATCTCTTTCAAAATAATAATTTTTGCACAAACTTTCATTTTTATCATTCATATCTCTTTCAAAATAATAATTTTTGCACAAACTCTCATTTTTATTATTCATATTGCATTCAAAATAATAATTTTTGCACAAACTCTCATTTTTATCATTCATATCTCTTTCAGAATAATAATTTTTGCACAAACTCTCATTTTTATCATTCATATCTCTTTCAAAATAATAATTTTTGCACAAACTCTCATTTTTATTATTCATATCTCTTTCAAAATAATAATTTTTGCACAAACTCTCATTTTTATTATTCATATCTCTTTCAGAATAATAATTTTTGCACAAACTCTCATTTTTATCATTCATATCGCATTCAAAATAATAATTTTTGCACAAACTCTCATTTTTATTATTCATATTGCATTCAAAATAATAATTTTTGCACAAACTCTCATTTTTATCATTCATATCTCTTTCAAAATAATAATTTTTGCACAAACTCTCATTTTTATCATTCATATCACATTCAAAATAATAATTTTTGCACAAACTCTCATTTTTATTATTCATATTGCATTCAAAATAATAATTTTTGCACAAACTCTCATTTTTATCATTCATATCTCTTTCAGAATAATAATTCTTGCAAAAACTCTCATTTTTATCATTCATATCTCTTTCAGAATAATAATTCTTGCAAAAACTCTCATTTTTATCATTCATATCTCTTTCAGAATAATAATTTTTGCACAAACTTTCATTTTTATCATTCATATCTCTTTCAAAATAATAATTTTTGCACAAACTCTCATTTTTATTATTCATATTGCATTCAAAATAATAATTTTTGCACAAACTCTCATTTTTATCATTCATATCTCTTTCAGAATAATAATTTTTGCACAAACTTTCATTTTTATCATTCATATCTCTTTCAAAATAATAATTTTTGCACAAACTTTCATTTTTATCATTCATATCTCTTTCAAAATAATAATTTTTGCACAAACTCTCATTTTTATTATTCATATTGCATTCAAAATAATAATTTTTGCACAAACTCTCATTTTTATCATTCATATCTCTTTCAGAATAATAATTTTTGCACAAACTTTCATTTTTTATTTTTATCATTTATATCTCTTTCAAAATAATAATTTTTGCACAAACTCTCATTTTTATTATTCATATCTCTTTCAAAATAATAATTTTTGCACAAACTCTCATTTTTATCATTCATATCTCTTTCAGAATAATAATTTTTGCACAAACTTTCATTTTTATCATTCATATCTCTTTCAAAATAATAATTTTTGCACAAACTCTCATTTTTATTATTCATATTGCATTCAAAATAATAATTTTTGCACAAACTCTCATTTTTATCATTCATATCTCTTTCAGAATAATAATTTTTGCACAAACTTTCATTTTTATCATTCATATCTCTTTCAAAATAATAATTTTTGCACAAACTTTCATTTTTATCATTCATATCTCTTTCAAAATAATAATTTTTGCACAAACTCTCATTTTTATTATTCATATTGCATTCAAAATAATAATTTTTGCACAAACTCTCATTTTTATCATTCATATCTCTTTCAGAATAATAATTTTTGCACAAACTCTCATTTTTATCATTCATATCTCTTTCAAAATAATAATTTTTGCACAAACTCTCATTTTTATTATTCATATCTCTTTCAAAATAATAATTTTTGCACAAACTCTCATTTTTATTATTCATATCTCTTTCAGAATAATAATTTTTGCACAAACTCTCATTTTTATCATTCATATCGCATTCAAAATAATAATTTTTGCACAAACTCTCATTTTTATTATTCATATTGCATTCAAAATAATAATTTTTGCACAAACTCTCATTTTTATCATTCATATCTCTTTCAAAATAATAATTTTTGCACAAACTCTCATTTTTATCATTCATATCACATTCAAAATAATAATTTTTGCACAAACTCTCATTTTTATTATTCATATTGCATTCAAAATAATAATTTTTGCACAAACTCTCATTTTTATCATTCATATCTCTTTCAAAATAATAATTTTTTGCACAAACTATCATTTATTTTTCTAAATCCATTGGCAAATTTCTTTCTGGTTCTGAATAATGCTGATGATGAGATTCACAAATCTGTTTAGAAACATAAACAAACATATTCGCACAGATATGATGAATCAAGCCTCAGTTATCGGCCGATACTGATCATCTCAATACAAATATGATTCATTAATCAGCTTGGCCAGTATATATTGGTGAGTCACTAGTGTGTCGTCACATAAATATTCCTCTTGCGTGACAGTGTTTATACTAGTGTGTGTGTGTGTGTGTGTTCATGCTCTGCTGCCTCAGTGGGACACACTGTGTGTATCAATTAGACGTCGGGCCGCTCTGGCCTTGTAAAGCCTGAGGAAAACGTGTTTGACATTCATAAAGCATCCTCTGCCATATGAATCATTCATAGTCACCTCAATGTCACCTTCACAACAGAACCCAACAAAACACAACATGAAGACGCAAGGAGCAGCTCAAAAGCATATAAACCACACAAACCGGCTGTTTTTCCCCCGACGCCACGCACGCTCACCGCTGCGGTCTGCATCCGAACGATCCGCTGCTGAACAGCAGAATATGACGGTAATACAGCGGACGTCCACAGGCTGTCGCTTCAGCACTGAAACCTCGTTAAATAACGTCTGTGAGCCGAGGGAGACCGAAAAAATCAAGATCATTGACACAAAGCCAGATTTAGATTTAAAAGCACCAAAAGGGGTTTTTTTTTCTTTCCATTTTTGCTTTCCAAAAGAACCTTTCAAGGGTTTCAAACTTTTTTTTCTATTATAAAGAACCTTTTGCGGTTCCATGGATGTTAAACGTTCTTTGTGGAACCATCGATGACAATAAAGAACATTTATTCAGGGCTGGATACTTTTAAAATGTATTTCACTGCAGATTACAGGCTTTAAAAGTCATTTGTAACGTATTTCGTTACATTACTCAAGTTTAGTGACTTCATCTAAATACTTTAGAATACTTTGGAATACTAATAAGTGTGAAACAAACACAAAAAAGATCATTGAGAGTTTTTATCTCACAATTCTGACTTTTTCCCTCAGAATTGAGTGATATAAAGTTGCAATTGAGAGTTATAAAGTCAGAATTATGAGATATAAACTCACAATATTGAGAAAAGTCAGAATTATGAGATATAAACTGACAATATTGAGAAAAGTCAGAATTATGAGAAATAAACTCACAATATTGAGAAAAGTCAGAATTATGAGATATAAACTCACAATATTGAGAAAAGTCAGAATTATGAGATATAAACTCACAATATTGAGAAAAGTCAGAATTATGAGAAATAAACTCACAATATTGAGAAAAGTCAGAATTATGAGATATAAACTCACAATATTGAGAAAAGTCAGAATTATGAGATATAAACTCACAATATTGAGAAAAGTCAGAATTATGAGATATAAACTGACAATATTGAGAAAAGTCAGAATTATGAGATATAAACTCACAATATTGAGAAAAGTCAGAATTATGAGAAATAAACTGACAATATTGAGAAAAGTCAGAATTATGAGATATAAACTCACAATATTGAGAAAAGTCAGAATTATGAGATATAAACTGACAATATTGAGAAAAGTCAGAATTATGAGAAATAAACTCACAATATTGAGAAAAGTCAGAATTATGAGATATAAACTGACAATATTGAGAAAAGTCAGAATTATGAGAAATAAACTCACAATATTGAGAAAAGTCAGAATTATGAGAAATAAACTCACAATATTGAGAAAAGTCAGAATTATGAGAAATAAACTCACAATATTGAGAAAAGTCAGAATTATGAGAAATAAACTGACAATATTGAGAAAAGTCAGAATTATGAGAAATAAACTCACAATATTGAGAAAAGTCAGAATTATGAGAAATAAACTCACAATATTGAGAAAAGTCAGAATTATGAGAAATAAACTCACAATATTGAGAAAAGTCAGAATTATGAGAAATAAACTCACAATATTGAGAAAAGTCAGAATTATGAGAAATAAACTCACAATATTGAGAAAAGTCAGAATTATGAGATATAAACTCACAATATTGAGAAAAGTCAGAATTATGAGATATAAACTCGCAATATTGAGAAAAGTCAGAATTATGAGATATAAACTCGCAATATTGAGAAAAGTCAGAATTATGAGATATAAACTCACAATATTGAGAAAAGTCAGAATTATGAGAAATAAACTGACAATATTGAGAAAAGTCAGAATTATGAGATATAAACTGACAATATTGAGAAAAGTCAGAATTATGAGATATAAACTCGCAATATTGAGAAAAGTCAGAATTATGAGATATAAACTCACAATATTGAGAAAAGTCAGAATTATGAGATATAAACTCACAATATTGAGAAAAGTCATAATTATGAGATATAAACTGACAATATTGAGAAAAGTCAGAATTATGAGATATAAACTCACAATATTGAGAAAAGTCAGAATTATGAGAAATAAACTGACAATATTGAGAAAAGTCAGAATTATGAGATATAAACTGACAATATTGAGAAAAGTCAGAATTATGAGATATAAACTGACAATATTGAGAAAAGTCAGAATTATGAGATATAAACTCGCAATATTGAGAAAAGTCAGAATTATGAGATATAAACTCGCAATATTGAGAAAAGTCAGAATTATGAGATATAAACTCACAATATTGAGAAAAGTCATAATTATGAGATATAAACTGACAATATTGAGAAAAGTCAGAATTATGAGATATAAACTCACAATATTGAGAAAAGTCATAATTATGAGATATAAACTCGCAATATTGAAAAAAGTCAGAATTATGAGAAATAAACTCTCAATATTGAGAAAAGTCAGAATTATGAGATATAAACTCACAATATTGAGAAAAGTCATAATTATGAGATATAAACTGACAATATTGAGAAAAGTCAGAATTATGAGATATAAACTCACAATATTGAGAAAAGTCATAATTATGAGAAATAAACTCGCAATATTGAGAAAAGTCATAATTATGAGATATAAACTCACAATATTGAGAAAAGTCATAATTATGAGAAATAAACTCGCAATATTGAGAAAAGTCAGAATTATGAGATATAAACTCGCAATATTGAGAAAAGTCAGAATTATGAGATATAAACTCACAATATTGAGAAAAGTCAGAATTATGAGATATAAACTCGCAATATTGAGAAAAGTCAGAATTATGAGATATAAACTCACAATATTGAGAAAAGTCAGAATTATGAGATATAAACTCGCAATATTGAAAAAAAGTCAGAATTATGAGATATAAACTGACAATATTGAGAAAAGTCAGAATTATGAGATATAAACTGACAATATTGAGAAAAGTCATAATTATGAGATATAAACTCACAATATTGAGAAAAGTCAGAATTATGAGATTAAACTCGCAATATTTAAAAAGTCAGAATTATGAGATATAAACTGACAATATTGAGAAAAGTCAGAATTATGAGATATAAACTGACAATATTGAGAAAAGTCATAATTATGAGATATAAACTCGCAATATTGAGAAAAGTCAGAATTATGAGAAATAAACTGACAATATTGAGAAAAGTCAGAATTATGAGATATAAACTCACAATATTGAGAAAAGTCATAATTATGAGATATAAACTGACAATATTGAGAAAAGTCAGAATTATGAGATATAAACTCACAATATTGAGAAAAGTCATAATTATGAGAAATAAACTCGCAATATTGAGAAAAGTCAGAATTATGAGATATAAACTCACAATATTGAGAAAAGTCATAATTATGAGAAATAAACTCGCAATATTGAGAAAAGTCAGAATTATGAGATATAAACTCACAATATTGAGAAAAGTCAGAATTATGAGATATAAACTCACAATATTGAGAAAAGTCAGAATTATGAGATATAAACTCGCAATATTGAAAAAAGTCAGAATTATGAGATATAAACTCGCAATATTGAGAAAAGTCAGAATAATGAGATATAAACTGACAATATTGAGAAAAGTCATAATTATGAGAAATAAACTCGCAATATTGAGAAAAGTCAGAATTATGAGATATAAACTCGCAATATTGAAAAAAGTCAGAATTATGAGATATAAACTCGCAATATTGAAAAAAGTCAGAATTATGAGAAATAAACTGACAATATTGAGAAAAGTCATAATTATGAGAAATAAACTCGCAATATTGAGAAAAGTCAGAATTATGAGATATAAACTCACAATATTGAGAAAAGTCAGAATTATGAGAAATAAACTGACAATATTGAGAAAAGTCAGAATTATGAGATATAAACTCACAATATTGAGAAAAGTCAGAATTATGAGAAATAAACTCGCAATATTGAGAAAAGTCAGAATTATGAGATATAAACTCACAATATTGAGAAAAGTCAGAATTATGAGATATAAACTCGCAATATTGAGAAAAGTCAGAATTATGAGATATAAACTGACAATATTGAGAAAAGTCAGAATTATGAGATATAAACTGACAATATTGAGAAAAGTCAGAATTATGAGATATAAACTCACAATATTGAGAAAAGTCAGAATTATGAGATATAAACTGACAATATTGAGAAAAGTCAGAATTATGAGATATAAACTCACAATATTGAGAAAAGTCAGAATTATGAGATATAAACTCACAATATTGAGAAAAGTCAGAATTATGAGAAATAAACTCACAATATTGAGAAAAGTCATAATTATGAGATATAAACTGACAATATTGAGAAAAGTCAGAATTATGAGATATAAACTCACAATATTGAGAAAAGTCATAATTATGAGATATAAACTCGCAATATTGAGAAAAGTCATAATTATGAGATATAAACTCACAATATTGAGAAAAGTCATAATTATGAGATATAAACTTGCAATATTGAGAAAAGTCATAATTATGAGAAATAAACTCGCAATATTGAGAAAAGTCAGAATTATGAGAAATAAACTGACAATATTGAGAAAAGTCAGAATTATGAGATATAAACTCACAATATTGAGAAAAGTCAGAATTATGAGAAATAAACTGACAATATTGAGAAAAGTCAGAATTATGAGATATAAACTCGCAATATTGAGAAAAGTCATAATTATGAGATATAAACTTGCAATATTGAGAAAAGTCATAATTATGAGAAATAAACTCGCAATATTGAGAAAAGTCAGAATTATGAGAAATAAACTGACAATATTGAGAAAAGTCAGAATTATGAGATATAAACTCGCAATATTGAGAAAAGTCAGAATTATGAGATATAAACTCACAATATTGAGAAAAGTCAGAATTATGAGAAATAAACTGACAATATTGAGAAAAGTCAGAATTATGAGATATAAACTCGCAATATTGAGAAAAGTCAGAATTATGAGATATAAACTCACAATATTGAGAAAAGTCATAATTATGAGATATAAACTCACAATATTGAGAAAAGTCATAATTATGAGATATAAACTTGCAATATTGAGAAAAGTCAGAATTATGAGAAATAAACTGACAATATTGAGAAAAGTCAGAATTATGAGATATAAACTCGCAATATTGAGAAAAGTCATAATTATGAGATATAAACTTGCAATATTGAGAAAAGTCATAATTATGAGAAATAAACTCGCAATATTGAGAAAAGTCAGAATTATGAGAAATAAACTGACAATATTGAGAAAAGTCAGAATTATGAGATATAAACTCGCAATATTGAGAAAAGTCAGAATTATGAGATATAAACTCACAATATTGAGAAAAGTCAGAATTATGAGAAATAAACTGACAATATTGAGAAAAGTCAGAATTATGAGATATAAACTCGCAATATTGAGAAAAGTCAGAATTATGAGATATAAACTCACAATATTGAGAAAAGTCATAATTATGAGATATAAACTCACAATATTGAGAAAAGTCATAATTATGAGAAATAAACTCGCAATATTGAGAAAAGTCAGAATTATGAGAAATAAACTGACAATATTGAGAAAAGTCAGAATTATGAGATATAAACTCGCAATATTGAGAAAAGTCAGAATTATGAGATATAAACTCACAATATTGAGAAAAGTCAGAATTATGAGAAATAAACTGACAATATTGAGAAAAGTCAGAATTATGAGATATAAACTCGCAATATTGAGAAAAGTCAGAATTATGAGATATAAACTCACAATATTGAGAAAAGTCAGAATTATGAGAAATAAACTGACAATATTGAGAAAAGTCAGAATTATGAGATATAAACTCACAATATTGAGAAAAGTCAGAATTATGAGATATAAACTCGCAATATTGAGAAAAGTCAGAATTATGAGATATAAACTCACAATATTGAGAAAAGTCAGAATTATGAGATATAAACTCGCAATATTGAGAAAAGTCAGAATTATGAGATATAAACTCACAATATTGAGAAAAGTCAGAATTATGAGAAATAAACTGACAATATTGAGAAAAGTCAGAATTATGAGATATAAACTCACAATATTGAGAAAAGTCAGAATTATGAGAAATAAACTCGCAATATTGAGAAAAGTCAGAATTATGAGATATAAACTCACAATATTGAGAAAAGTCAGAATTATGAGATATAAACTGACAATATTGAGAAAAGTCAGAATTATGAGATATAAACTCACAATATTGAGAAAAGTCAGAATTATGAGATATAAACTCACAATATTGAGAAAAGTCAGAATTATGAGATATAAACTCACAATATTGAGAAAAGTCAGAATTATGAGAAATAAACTCGCAATATTGAGAAAAGTCAGAATTATGAGATATAAACTCGCAATATTGAGAAAAGTCAGAATTATGAGATATAAACTGACAATATTGAGAAAAGTCAGAATTATGAGATATAAACTGACAATATTGAGAAAAGTCAGAATTATGAGATATAAACTCACAATATTGAGAAAAGTCAGAATTATGAGATATAAACTGACAATATTGAGAAAAGTCAGAATTATGAGATATAACTGACAATATTGAGAAAAGTCAGAATTATGAGATATAAACTCACAATATTGAGAAAAGTCAGAATTATGAGATATAAACTCACAATATTGAGAAAAGTCAGAATTATGAGAAATAAACTCACAATATTGAGAAAAGTCATAATTATGAGATATAAACTGACAATATTGAGAAAAGTCAGAATTATGAGATATAAACTCACAATATTGAGAAAAGTCATAATTATGAGATATAAACTCGCAATATTAAAAAAAGTCAGAATTATGAGATATAAACTCACAATATTGAGAAAAGTCAGAATTATGAGATATAAACTCACAATATTGAGAAAAGTCAGAATTATGAGATATAAACTTGCAATATTGAGAAAAGTCATAATTATGAGAAATAAACTCTCAATATTGAGAAAAGTCAGAATTATGAGATATAAACTCACAATATTGAGAAAAGTCATAATTATGAGATATAAACTCACAATATTGAGAAAAGTCATAATTATGAGATATAAACTGACAATATTGAGAAAAGTCAGAATTATGAGATATAAACTCGCAATATTGAGAAAAGTCAGAATTATGAGAAATAAACTCACAATATTGAGAAAAGTCAGAATTATGAGATATAAACTCACAATATTGAGAAAAGTCATAATTATGAGATATAAACTCGCAATATTGAAAAAAGTCAGAATTATGAGATATAAACTCACAATATTGAGAAAAGTCAGAATTATGAGATATAAACTCGCAATATTGAGAAAAGTCAGAATTATGAGATATAAACTCACAATATTGAGAAAAGTCAGAATTATGAGAAATAAACTCACAATATTGAGAAAAGTCAGAATTATGAGATATAAACTCTCAATATTGAGAAAAGTCAGAATTATGAGATATAAACTCGCAATATTGAGAAAAGTCAGAATTATGAGATATAAACTCACAATATTGAGAAAAGTCAGAATTATGAGATAAAAACTCACAATATTGAGAAAAGTCAGAATTATGAGATATAAACTCACAATATTGAGAAAAGTCAGAATTATGAGATATAAACTCGCAATATTGAGAAAAGTCAGAATTATGAGATATAAACTCGCAATATTGAGAAAAGTCAGAATTATGAGATATAAACTCGCAATATTGAGAAAAGTCAGAATTATGAGATATAAACTCGCAATATTGAGAAAAGTCAGAATTATGAGATATAAACTCTCAATATTGAGAAAAGTCAGAATTATGAGATATAAACTCGCAATATTGAGAAAAGTCAGAATTATGAGATATAAACTCGCAATATTGAGAAAAGTCAGAATTATGAGAAATAAACTCACAATATTGAGAAAAGTCAGAATTATGAGATATAAACTCTCAATATTGAGAAAAGTCAGAATTATGAGATATAAACTCGCAATATTGAGAAAAGTCAGAATTATGAGAAATAAACTCACAATATTGAGAAAAGTCAGAATTATGAGATATAAACTCGCAATATTGAGAAAAGTCAGAATTATGAGATATAAACTCACAATATTGAGAAAAGTCAGAATTATGAGATTTAAACTCGCAATATTGAGAAAAGTCAGAATTATGAGATATAAACTGACAATATTGAGAAAAGTCAGAATTATGAGATATAAACTGACAATATTGAGAAAAGTCAGAATTATGAGATATAAACTGACAATATTGAGAAAAGTCAGAATTATGAGATATAAACTCGCAATATTGAAAAAAGTCAGAATTATGAGATATAAAATGACAATATTGAGAAAAGTCAGAATTATGAGAAATAAACTCACAATATTGAGAAAAGTCAGAATTATGAGAAATAAACTCACAATATTGAGAAAAGTCAGAATTATGAGATATAAACTCGCAATATTGAGAAAAGTCAGAATTATGAGATATAAACTGACAATATTGAGAAAAGTCAGAATTATGAGATATAAACTGACAATATTGAGAAAAGTCAGAATTATGAGATATAAACTCGCAATATTGAGAAAAGTCAGAATTATGAGATATAAACTGACAATATTGAGAAAAGTCAGAATTATGAGATATAAACTGACAATATTGAAAAGTCAGAATTATGAGAAATAAACTCACAATATTGAGAAAAGTCAGAATTATGAGAAATAAACTCACAATATTGAGAAAAGTCAGAATTATGAGATATAAACTCTCAATATTGAGAAAAGTCAGAATTATGAGATATAAACTCGCAATATTGAGAAAAGTCAGAATTATGAGATATAAACTCGCAATATTGAGAAAAGTCAGAATTATGAGATATAAACTCACAATATTGAGAAAAGTCAGAATTATGAGATAAAAACTCACAATATTGAGAAAAGTCAGAATTATGAGATATAAACTCACAATATTGAGAAAAGTCAGAATTATGAGATATAAACTCGCAATATTGAGAAAAGTCAGAATTATGAGATAAAAACTCACAATATTGAGAAAAGTCAGAATTATGAGATATAAACTCACAATATTGAGAAAAGTCAGAATTATGAGATATAAACTCACAATATTGAGAAAAGTCAGAATTATGAGATAAAAACTCACAATATTGAGAAAAGTCAGAATTATGAGATATAAACTCGCAATATTGAGAAAAGTCAGAATTATGAGATATAAACTCGCAATATTGAGAAAAGTCAGAATTATGAGATATAAACTCGCAATATTGAGAAAAGTCAGAATTATGAGATATAAACTCGCAATATTGAGAAAAGTCAGAATTATGAGATATAAACTCTCAATATTGAGAAAAGTCAGAATTATGAGATATAAACTCGCAATATTGAGAAAAGTCAGAATTATGAGATATAAACTCGCAATATTGAGAAAAGTCAGAATTATGAGAAATAAACTCACAATATTGAGAAAAGTCAGAATTATGAGATATAAACTCTCAATATTGAGAAAAGTCAGAATTATGAGATATAAACTCGCAATATTGAGAAAAGTCAGAATTATGAGAAATAAACTCACAATATTGAGAAAAGTCAGAATTATGAGATATAAACTCGCAATATTGAGAAAAGTCAGAATTATGAGATATAAACTCACAATATTGAGAAAAGTCAGAATTATGAGATATAAACTGACAATATTGAGAAAAGTCAGAATTATGAGATATAAACTCGCAATATTGAGAAAAGTCAGAATTATGAGATATAAACTGACAATATTGAGAAAAGTCAGAATTATGAGAAATAAACTCACAATATTGAAAAAAGTCAGAATTATGAGAAATAAACTCACAATAGTGAGAAAAAGTCGCAGTGACGAGTGAATTATAAAATGACTCTCAAAACATGAAAACAGTCGTGGATCATCAGCTCATGACAGGACAGTTCAGTTGTTTTATAAATTCAGTCATTTTGTCTCGTTCAGGACAGAACTAAATAAAAATAACAACATTATGATCCTCTTAAAAGTATTAAATGTTGATGAAACTGAACTCGTCTTTTTCAGACGGTCAGAGTCAGAGAATCACCAATCGCTGTTTAAATGACATTAAAACTCAAAGTAATCACTTTGGTCATCTAAAACACTTTTCAGATGGAACTGGAATCTGATCACCACCCATTTCAAATCAAACACAGTCACTCAAATGTTGTATTTTAAATACGTCACTAAGTTACTTGTATTGCGTTACTCCTCGACCCTGGATATATTTATAGAGTAAAACCAGAAATGATCTCAGCAGAGAGTTATAATAAAACACTCAGAGTTTTAAGATGCTTTTTTACAAGAAAATACTATTTTACTCTTTAAACTTCAAAATTTCACATTTAACATTCATTTTTTTCAACACCAACTCGTGTACTATGTCAATTATGGAGCGCAACAGTTGGTTCCGGAAGAAAATTACATTTTTAAAAAAAAATCAATTTACTTCTCCATAGGGAAATTTGTTTTTGACGATAACTTTAAACCGTTAAACAATCGATAGTATTTGCCGTCAGTCCCCAGAGGTTCCCGCCTCAAATTTTTGATTTTGTTCATATATATTTTCTGTTGAAAGACACACTTAAATAGTGATGAAAGGCAAAATATTAAATGTCACAGATGTATATTAACCGAGTAATCCGCTGTTTTTTTTCTAACGTTATTCAAAATTCTCATAAACCTAAAGCTCTTTTTAGTGCTTTCTCCCATTTTTGAACAGTCACCGTTCAAGTCAACAGACTTTACTAAGAGATTTTTTTTAGTAAAAATAAAATGACAATTGACTACAATCTCTGTGTGAAAATAAAATAACGACGCTGTCATTTTAACTCTAATTTGGCTCCAAATCTC
>CM074281.1:1381159-1486159 GCA_037194245.1 Opsariichthys bidens | reverse complement strand
TCTGTCCATTCATTCATCCATCTCTCCCTCTCTCTCTCCATCCATCCATCAGTCTCTCTATCCATCCATCCATCAGTCTCTCTATCCATCCATCCGTCCATCCATCCCTCTCTCTATCCATCCATCCATCCATCTGTCAGTCTCTCTGTCTGTCCATGCATCCATCCATCCATCTATCCCTCTCTCTATCCATCCATCCACCAGTCTCTCTCTCCATCCATCCATCCACCTGTTTCACTACACCCTAGCAACCACTCAGAACACCTTAGCAACAGCTTAGCAATATACAGTATGGCATTTATACCAAACTTTTAAATCTCACAAGATGACAAGTTCCCCAAAGCATCAGAGTAAACCACACTAAACTCTGGACAACCAGCTCAGCTCCAGTTCCAGACATTGACTTGATGGACTTTCTTTTACTAGTTCTCCATTAAAAGCCTCCATTTAACCCCCACGACCTGTATTTTAGCAGAATGATGAGTCAAGCGAAAGACAATAAAGCAATAAAGCTAAAGCCGTCGCTCCATCCAGCCCTGTTTACAGACTCAACCTCAATAAACACACTGTAAAACATTATCGGAATTGTAATGGTAAAATCGTACGGTAATAGCCTGTTAATTGATGACGGGTTATTAAGCTAATTGTAGTGATCTTGATTCATTCGTTTACCGTCTGTAAAGGTGTGGCGAGGTGTAGGTGTTTTTAATCATCTTCATAATTCCACTCATAAACATTCTGAACGGCCTCTGCGGTCTGATCTGACTCCAGCTCCTGCTCCTGTAGAAAACAGCAGACGCTGATTGACTTGTTTGTGCATGTGCTCATGCATATTTAATGAATCCACAGATAAATGGCAGGATTTGGATTTTCTTCATGCTAGACAATGTAAATCTATCATACACGAGTACTTGTGTGATTTTTCCATGTCTGTTTGTTCATCATCTGTTAAACAATGAAGTGCTTTATACTCTTCAAGCTGATAGCGGCCCGGAGCTCTTCAAACACGACTGCGCCCCAAATACCACTTCAATTGCTTTTGGTCAAAGAGTAGAAATGAGATTAAGAGGAAATGGGTTGTTCCGTTCTGGGTTTCCAGGTTGTTCTACAGCTATTAGGTTGATCTGTGGCTTTATCGGAATGCGCAGGACTTCATTGTGCGCAATGCAACAGTCTCCGAGCGTGCGGTGGCCTGGGTCACTCCCGTTCTACAACACAAAACGTTCAAGTCTAGATGTACACTGAGGAAAAACTGGTGTGCGATTTACTTTTTCCACTTGATTGCAAGTAAATTTCACAAACAATTTAAAAAACAAGTCATGTTTTTGTTTTATTTACTTGAAAACAATCAACAACCTAGCAACTACCCAGAACATCCCAGTATTACCTAAGCAATGCCCTAGCAACCACCAAGAACACCCCAGTATCACCCTAGAAATGCCCTAGCAATTACCAAGAACACGCTAGTATCCCACTAGAAACCACCTGAAACACCCAATTATCATCCTAGAAACACCCTAGCAACTACCCAGAACTAAAACCACCCAGAGCGTCCCAGTATCACCCTACCAATGCCATAGCAACCACCCAGCAATGCCATAGCAACCACCCAGAACAACCTAGTATCATCCTAGCAACCACCCAGAACAACCTAGTATCATCCTAGCAACCACCCAGAACATTCCAGTATCACCCGACCAATGCCATAGCAACCACCCAGCAATGCCATAGCAACCACCCAGAACAACCTAGTATCATCCTAGCAACCACCCAGAACATTCCAGTATCACCCGACCAATGCCATAGCAACCACCCAGCAATGCCATAGCAACCACCCAGAACAACCTAGTATCATCCTAGCAACCACCCAGAACATTCCAGTATCACCCGACCAATGCCATAGCAACCGCCCAGCAATGCCATAGCAACCACCCAGAACAACCTAGTATCATCCTAGCAACCACCCAGAACAACCTAGTATCATCCTAGCAACCACCCAGAACTAAAATCACCCAGAACATCCCAGTATCACCCTACCAATGCCATAGCAACCACCCAGCAATGCCATAGCAACCACCCAGAACAACCTAGTATCATCCTAGCAACCACCCAAAACTAAAACCACCCAGAACATCCCAGTATCACCCTACCAATGCCATAGCAACCACCCAGCAATGCCATAGCAACCACCAAGAACACCCTATCATCACCCTTGCAATGTCCTAACACCACCCAGAACACCCTAGTGGCGTCCTTGCACCACACAGAACTAAAACCACCCAGAACACTCTATCATCACCCTAGCAACACCCTAGCAACCACCCAGAATACTCTAGCATCACCCTAGCAACCACCTAGAACACCCTAGTGTCATCCTAGCAACAACCTAGCAACCACCAGAACACTCTAGCATCACCTTAGCAATGCCCTAGCAACCACCCTGTATACCTAGCAACCACATAGCAAGTGAAATTTATTTTCAGAAATCTTTACATTGCACGCTAAAAAAAATAGGAACAATTTACTCTCAAAAAAATTTGACGAATAATTACAAAGAAACAGCGAGAAATACAGTGAAGTGGATCAGACGTGAATTCTGAAGTAGAACAACTAAAATAGTGTTTCGTAAAACGTTCTCCCGCAATCATAGTTTTATTTACAACTTCAAATTTTAAAGTATCAAACTCACAAATTGTACGAGTTTTCCACCCATTCGAGGCGCTGCGGTGAAAAACTTCCTCATCTCTACACAGTGCATCACAGCACATTAATCTTGCACGATAATTTAGCAGTCCCAGAGTTGTGTTGTTCAGCTCAGAGACGAGCGGCTCGTCCGTCAGAACTCTGAAGCTCAAACGGTTGCTTTATATCAAATCAATCCGAGCGCCAGACGTTTGATTAACACTCCAAACATGCTGCTTTATTTTAGTCTCAGATTGATTCGAGCCCTTTACTAGAGGGAAACAGACCCTTAAACCCACATCACTCAAGAAATCCACGGCTTTTTGGACACGTATGATTGATTAAATGGAACTATAGCTTGGACTGGAGGAAGGTTGATAAATCTCTCCTGCATGTGAAAAATATGCTGAAAATGTACAAACGGTCATGAGCGATATTCAGCGCATCAATCACTGCTCACCTTTTCGTGTGAGCAAAAGCGGATTATCTCAAAAAGTGCTTCATAATCTTGAATTTTGAATAAATGAAGAGCTTTATTTCTCCGAGAAGAAACGTGCAGGATTAATACAACATCACCAGGGTCGAGGAGTAACGAAATACAAGTCACTTAGTTTCGTATTTAAAATACAAACTTTGAGTGACTGTGTTTGATTTTAAATGGGTGGTGATCAGATTACAGTTCCATCTGAAAAGTGTTTTAGATTACCAAAGTGATTACTTTGAGTTTTAATGTCATTTAAACAGCGATTGGTGATTCTCTGACTCTGACCGTCTGAAAAAGACGAGTTCAGTTTCATGTTTTCCACTGTTTTCATGTTTTGGGAGTCATTTTATAATTCACTCGTCACTGCGACTTTTTAGTTTTTTCCCTCTCAATTGTGAGTTTGTGTTTCACAATTCTGACTTCTTTTTTCTCACAATTGCGAGATTTAAACTCACAATTGCAAGTTATAAAGTCAGAATTGGGAGATATAAACTGACTTTTTTCTTGCAGTTGTGAATTTAGTGTGAGTTTATATCTCATAATTCTGACTTTTCTCAATATTGTGAGTTTTATATCTCATAATTCTGACTTTTCTCAATATTGTGAGTTTATATCTCATAATTCTGACTTTATAACTCACAATTGCAACTTTATATCACACAATTCTGAGGGAAAAAGTCAGAATTGTGAGATAAAAACTCTCAATGACCTTTTTTGTGTTTGTTTCACACTTATTAGTATTCCAAAGTATTCTAAAGTATTTAGATGAAGTGACTAAACTTGAGTAAAGTAACGAAATACGTTACAAATGACTTTTTAAAGCATGTATTTTGTAATCTGTAGTGAAATACATTTTAAAAGTAACCAGCCCAGCCCTGAACATCACATACATTCTTCCTCGGTGTTTCCGTCTTGTTTTCCAGCACAGAAATGGAAA
Organism: Opsariichthys bidens; assembly: GCA_037194245.1. Classification (NCBI taxonomy): domain Eukaryota; kingdom Metazoa; phylum Chordata; class Actinopteri; order Cypriniformes; family Xenocyprididae; genus Opsariichthys; species Opsariichthys bidens. Next base: position 1,482,056 of record CM074281.1, on the reverse strand, counting down.
AATTCTTAAATCAAGACACATTTACTGGAGAATAGAAATTACTTATTTATTAAGTTTGTGCTTAAAAACAAGAACAAATATCTGCCGGTGGGGTCAGAAAAATAAAATAAATTCAAAGGGAAAATTTTTCTGATTTTTATTCGTGTTTAAAGCAGAAAGTCACTTCATTTTAATGCATTTTACAGTAAATAACTCTTAACATCTTCAGTCGTTTTGCTCCTCCGGTAAATGTATCTTGATTTAAGAATTAATAAATGCTGTAAAAAAAATAAATAAATAATGAACGAGACCTTATAACAATAAAAAAAAGAATATTTTACGTTCACCTGCATATCATGTGACCATTAACCATCATAAAAAGAACCATAAATATGCAGAAAAATAAAATAAATTCAAAGGGAACATTTTTCTGATTTTTATTCGTGTTTAAAGCAGAAAGTCACTTCATTTTCATGCATTTTTTCAGTAAATAACTCTTAACATCTTCAGTTATTTTGCTCCTCTGGTAAATGTATCTTGATTTAAGAATTAATAAATGCTGTAAAAAAAATAAGACCTTATAATAATAATAAAAAAAATAATAATATTTTACGTTCACCTGCATGTCATGTGACCATCAAAGAACCATAAACATGCAAATGTGTTGTTAAATTATTGAAGTATTAATGTAGGAGACAAGCGTTTGGGACTCTTTGTGTTGGAGAAACGCACACACAACGCAAGACAAATGAGTGAGTTATCAGTGAATTATGACTTTGGTAGTGTTAGCAAGTCATGAAATGAGCAAAATAAACGCAGCCGGGTCTGTGAAATGGCTTTCGGAGCTGCTGCTGCTGCTGCGATGTTTGCTGGACGTCCGACACGGACACGTGCGTCTCTGAACTTTGAGCAAGTTCTCTGAGGAAAGTGGCAGCCAACTCAGCAAAAACACACGGCAGAGGGAACGATTTATCGATCTGCCCGGCTTTCACGTTAGCTGAATGTGAGGAAAAGGTAAAAGGTCCATCATGTGTGGAGAGAACCGGTAAAGCACATGAATCAAATCTGCAATAAAACTGCGTTCGCATTTCAATCTCGAACACGGTTAAAGTCTGAGGGGATTTTATATGGAAGCTTGGTTTTGCCACGGAATAAAAAAAAAACTCTTTTTATCTCACAATTATGTTTTTCTTGCAACTATTTAATTCAGAAAAATCGGAATTGCAAAAGCAATTGGGAAGGATTGTGAGATAAAAAGTCGCAATTACTTTTTTTTATTCCATGGCAGAAACAAGATTACAAAAGTGTTTTAATTCTGTGTAAATGAACATTTATACTATTAACATGTAAGATTTAAAAGAATTAGTTCACTTCTGAATGCAAATTTAGCATCCCATGTTACACAAGATGTTCATGTCTAATGAAGGATTGTTCTCCATATAGTGGACTTCAATGGGGTTCAACGGGTCCGAATGTCAGTTTCAGTGCAGCTTCAAAGATCTACATGATCCAGACGAGGAATGAGAGTCTGATCTAGAGAAACCGTCGCACATTTTATGACAAAATATATACTTTTTAAGCACAAATGCTCGTCTTGCACTGCCACGCATCACGTCATCACGCTGGAAAGGTCACGTGACGTAGGAGGAAGTACCGATCCAAAGTCAAACGGTCTTTACAAAAAAAGTAAAACAACGGCATCGGACGAGTGTGAAGTGAGTTTGTTGGTCGCCTGCGGTACTTCCTCCTACATCACATGACCTTTCTGCGTGATGACGTGATGCGTGGCGCATCAGAGCAGTGCAAGACGAGCATTTGTGCTTAAAAAGTATATAATGTTTATTTTTTATATTAAATGTGTGATGGTTTCTCTAGATCAGACTCTTATTCCTCGTCTGGGATCATGTAGATCTTTGAAGCTGCAGTGAAACTGACCCGTTGAACCCCATTGAAGTCCACTATATGGAGAAAAACCCTTCATTTCTTTTCCACTGAAGAAAGAAAGACATGTTGGACGACACGGGGGTGAGTATATTTTCAGGAAATTTTAACCAATCCTTTAAAGCACTAATACAAGTGATGATTGACTAAACAGACGCACTAAACCTGGAAAAATCGGGGAAATATCAAAACAGAGCTGCCGCGATCCCTGTAATGATTTCAAATCAGTGAAAATCTCAGTTCGAATCAAACCCACGAGTGTCGTTTTTCTGCTGTGGGTTTCAGAAAATCATTTGCAATTCATAGTTTTCAGTCACGTGACTCACACGGAGACCTGGAGGGCAAAACATCCGTGCAACATCCGGCACAGGACTGCCAATTTTCCATCGGAGAAGAATAACAACAAAAACATGTGAGCAAAATGCAAGTTTTGGGCACTTGTGATCCATACACAGCACCTGCTGCAGTACTTCAATCACTAAAACATTTAACATGAAAAACTTGTGATTTTAAAAGTATTGATGATGCATATTACATATATATATATATATACATGTGCCAGCAGATGAACCCCAATATGAACACAACATTTTCTTCATAAAGGTTTTCTATGAAAAAACCCTTATTTTCTGGGTTCATCTGCTTGCCTGTATTTAGTATGCATTATTGCACAACATATGACTGGCGGTCATTGGATGAAATCCTGGTTTTGTGCTCCTGTAATGCTGTGATGTCGCATGAAAACTGAATAAGTGTTTATTTGAGGGTGAGCATGTTTTACTGAGAGTGTCAGCATGAGTCTGTGGGGATTCAGCGTCCTCTGCTGGTTAAAGAAAGCCATTTAGTACTGGAATGATTCACTGCCAAATCACTATGAATTCAAAATGGACAATTCTGTTTTTTTATGGAATATTGCAGCGTTTATTACAAATGATTCATTTGTGCACATCATTGCTTTATCATCTCTTCACCAATGAAGAGGGCGGGGCGACCTGTCACTCACGTGAGATCCACCAATAGCAAACCACAACCGTCCAATCACTTCCCCACAGACAAAATCAAGCCCCGCCCACATTTGTTCTCGTTTGCGAAGCGTTATATATACGTCGCAATGGAGAAGGAAAGACCAGAGCAAACTTCTGTTTCATGCCAGGTTTAGTGTTGCTAACATCACAGAGGCCACACAAACACGAAATATAAAAAGAGCCTCAATGAATGAGGTGTTGAAGGATACTGACAGTTTGATTTGATCAAATTCTCCTGGAAGTTGTTTTTGAACATTTTTGTCCAGAAAAGAGTTGAATAGTTGGCTGGTCCATTAATTTTTTATCTTTTTTATCATCAACAAGGTTCAGTGAATGATTCAATAAATTTTATATGAAGACAACCTCGTGTTTCCTTTCTGAATGAATCGGTTTGAGAATGAATCGATTAAGTGAATAATTCAATAAATCGTATATAAAGACAACCTCGTGTTTCCTTTCTGAATGAATCGGTTTTAGAATGAATCGGTTAAGTGAATAATTCAATAAATCGTATATAAAGACAACCTCGTGTTTCCTTTCTGAATGAATCGGTTTGAGAATGAATCGATTAAGTGAATAATTCAATAAATCGTATATAAAGACAACCTCGTGTTTCCTTTCTGAATGAATCGGTTTTAGAATGAATCGGTTAAGTGAATAATTCAATAAATCGTATATAAAGACAACCTCGTGTTTCCTTTCTGAATGAATCGGTTTGAGAATGAATCGATTAAGTGAATAATTCAATAAATCGTATATAAAGACAACCTCGTGTTTCCTTTCTGAATGAATCGGTTTTAGAATGAATCGGTTAAGTGAATAATTCAATAAATCGTATATAAAGACAACCTCGTGTTTCCTTTCTGAATGAATCGGTTTTAGAATGAATCGGTTAAGTGAATAATTCAATAAATCGTATATAAAGACAACCTCGTGTTTCCTTTCTGAATGAATCGGTTTGAGAATGAATCGATTAAGTGAATAATTCAATAAATCGTATATAAAGACAACCTCGTGTTTCCTTTCTGAATGAATCGGTTTTAGAATGAATCGGTTAAGTGAATAATTCAATAAATCGTATATAAAGACAACCTCGTGTTTCCTTTCTGAATGAATCGGTTTTAGAATGAATCGGTTAAGCGAATGATTCAATAAATTTTCTATAAAGACAACCACGAGTTTCAGTTTTGAATCAGTTTTAGAATGAATTGATTCAATAAACAGAATATTATAAATCCAGTCATGTATTTCATTTTTAAATGAATCAATGTTTTAGAAAAAATCAGTTTGGTGAATCATTATGTAAATCATATGTAGGACAGCGCCTACTACTGGTGTAATGCTGTAACTTACAGAACTGCTGAATCCCACCCACTAATGTACTGTTTTATATGCAGCTCATGTAAAAATATATAATAAATACGCTACAATAAATATGAATATGATTTTGGCAATAAGTACATTTTGTTAAAAAAAAAATGTCAATCAGGTCAAGAAACAACCTCGGGCTGAGATTAATGTGCAGACTGAGTATTTTCTTTCCATTATGGTTCAATATTCAGACTTCGACATAATGCATACAAAATTCAACTTGTCACAAACAAAATCAGCACAGATGATATAAATACAGGATTATAGGCAGCAAATAGAAGCTGCTGTGGACACGACAGGGAAACAGTTCTCACAAAAGTTGCATTCGATGAGTAAACGGTGACAAAATGTTAATTTTTTGGTGAGTTATTTCTTTAAAGCATGCGAACGTACAAGCACGACAGATGGCGGGAGATGTTTGTGTTCACGAGCGGAGGAGAAGAACCTGATAAATACTTCACATCTGCGCCATTCTGGAGAAAACTATTTCCTGCTCATGCCAGACCTGATTACTCACGTCACCTTCTGAAGACACGGTCTGACCTTCACAAGAAACTGTCCCGTTAAAATATTCACCATCATTAAAATGATTCATTATGAGCTGAAACCTTCCCAACTCAAATCTGAGAACATGTACAGTACAGTACCGGTCAAAGGTTTTCTGATGTCTTTGAAATACGTCTCTTCTGCTCGCTGAGGCTGCTTTTACTTGATGAAAAATACAGTAAAAATTGTGAAACATTATTACAATGTTTTCTATGTGAATATATAATAAAATATAATTTATTCCTGAATTTTCAGCATCATTACTCCAGTTTTCAGTGTCACATGATCCTTCAGAAATCATTCTGATATGAAACATTTATGATTATTATCAATGTTGAAAACAGTTGTGCCGCTTCAAAAGTTTGGGGTCAGCAAGAAATTAATACTTCTAGTCATCAAAAATGCATTAAATTGATCAAAAATGACGGTAAAGACATTCATAATGTTACAAAAGATTCTATTTTAAATAAATGCTGAACTTAATATTCATCAAAGAATCCTGAACAATTAATATGCATCAGTTTCTACAAAATATGAATTGTTTTCAACATTGATAATAATCATAAATGTTTCATATCAGAATGATTTCTGAGGGGTCATGTGACACTGAAGACTGGAGTAATGATGCTGAAAATTCAGGAATAAATTACACTTGACTGTATATTCACATAGAAAACAGATGATTTACATTGGAATAATATTTCAAAATTTTTACTGTATTTTTGATTGAGTAAATTCAGCTTTGATCACAGGAAAAAAATTACACTGTACTATATATTCACATAGAAAACAGATGATTTACATTGGAATAATATTTTGTGATTTTTACTGTATTTTTGATCAAATAATTTCATCTTTGATCACAGGAATAAATTACACATTACTATATATTCACATAGAAAACTAATGATTTACATAATAATATTTTGTGATTTTTACTGTATTTTTGATCAAATAATTTCAGCTTTGATCACAGGAATAAATTACACTTTACTATATATTCACATAGAAAACTAATGATTTACATAATAATATTTTGTGATTTTTACTGTATTTTTGATCAAATAAATTCAGCTTTGATCACAGGAATAAATTACACTTTACTATATATTCACATAGAAAACAGATGATTTACATTGTAATAATATTTTGTGATTTTTACTGTATTTTTGATCAAATAATTTCATCTTTGATCACAGGAATAAATTACACATTACTATATATTCACATAGAAAACTATTGATTTACATAATAATATTTTGTGATTTTTACTGTATTTTTGATCAAATAAATTCAGCTTTGATCACAGGAATAAATTACACTTCACTATATATTCACATAGAAAACAGATGATTCACATTGGAATAATATTTCAAAATTTTTGAGCTTTGATGAGCATAGAAGAGACTCGTGAAAAACATTAAAAACTGTAATTAATTCAAGCGTTTGAGTGTTCTTGTGGACACACAGTCTGTGGGATTTCATCATAATCACGAGGAATAATTCATGACTGCAGGGTTTCAAGCTGAAGGTTTGGGGTTTGTTCACAATCAGATCTGAACTCAAGCGTGAACACTAACACTGACTCTTGTCTCAGTAAACACCGCTAATAAGGCTCCACGTTTTATTGGCTGCCGTCTAAAACACCCAATCCGCAGGGAATCGTCGACATACAACAGATTAGACTAAACTAACGCTGGCGTGGATTTCTTTCCAGCTTGTGCATTATTTATTGAAATCATGAAAGGATAGACATGAACTTTAACAAGACTATAAAAACGTCACTCAACGAACATTCATCACGGGGTTTCTTGGCAGTCGGGTCGGCGTTCTCCTCGTCCTAACCTTTCCGATTTATAGCCGCGCTTCATGAAGCCAGCGACACTTTCGCATCAGAACTCCTTAAAACCTCAAACCATAAAATATACATTTTAAAAACACACAGTACTAGAGTAAATGAGGCCCAGTGTGATATTTACACGTTCAGCCTCAGACCACCCAAGAACAAGACGAGAATCTCAAGGATTCAAACGGCCGAACACGGAGCGACGGATTAACATCACATCTGTGCGGAGGCCAGTTCTGACGCAGCTTTTATAAATCATAACCAGGAAATAAAGTTGTATAAAGTTGACATAATTATGAGATTAAAAAGTCAAAATGTAACATACCAAGTCATTTTTATGTCATAATAATGACATTAGAGTCCAATTTTGACATCAAAAGTTGAAATCATTACTTACATTACAATGACAGAAAGTCATAATTGTGACTTTCTTCCCATAAATATGACTTTTTAATCCCATTATGACCAAGTATGCCTTAATGTCTGTCATAATTGACATCAAAAGTCGAAATTATAACAAAAATTGCAAATTATAACAGTCATAATTATGGCATACTTAGTTATAATGGGATTAAAAAGTCATATTTATGAGATAAAAAGTCGAAATTATGACTTTGTATGTAATATTTTGAATTTTATGTCATCATTTCGACTTTTTATCTCATAAATATGACTTTTTAATCCCATTATAACTAAGTATGCCATAATTATGACTGTTATAATTTGCAATTTTTGTCATAGTTGATGAAAAAGTCCAAATATGACCTAGTAATAATTTTTAATATTTTGAATTTCATGTCATAATTTCGATTTATCTCATGAATACAATTTTTTAATCCCATAATGATTATGTCATAATTTCGATTTTTTGTCTCAAAATTATGACATTACTATTTTTTTCTAACAATTTTGGCTTTTATCTTATAATTGAACAAATGTGAAAATTATGACTTAGTATGTAATATTTTGATTTTTGTCATAATTTAAAAACTTTTTAAATCTCATAATTATGACTTTTTAATCCCATAATGACTAAGTATGGCATAATTATGACAATGAATTTCGACTTTTGCCATAATTTCCATTAAAAGTCAAAATTGACTGTCATAATTTCAACTTTTTAAATTTACAAATTACAATTTTTTGTAACAATTTTGGCTTTTACCTCATAATTGACAAAAAATGATGATAAACTTGACATTTGTCAATTTCAATATAACTTTCTAATCTCATAATGATTAAGTATGTATAATTATGACTGTCATAATTTGGACTTTTTCCATAATCATGACATCAAAAGTCTAAATTATGATATAATATGTCATGATTTCTTTTCATTTCATAATTATGACTTACTATGTCGATTACGATTTTTATTGTAATAATTTAACTCATAAGTGATAAAAAGTCAAAATTATGACTATGTAATTTTTTGACTTTTCGATTTTTTCATCTTATAATGATTAAGTATGTCATAATAATCATAAATGACAATCAAAATGATGACTTAGTATGTAATATTTTGACTGGTCATAGTTTCAAGTTGTCTCATAATTATGCCAATTATCATTTTTCAATTTAATAATTTAGACTTTTATATCATAACTATGAAAGAAAAGTCCAAATTATGACTTAGTATGTCATAATTACGACTTTTTATGTCAATTAAGATTTACCAAAGAGTTTTTTTGGGGCTTCCCATGCATATATTTTAGACGTGGAATACACTGAAAACACGCACACATTTTTTCCTCAACTGAATATTTTTTAGGATAGTTTCACCTTTTCAAGCCAGTTTCTGTTAAGACTGCAAACACACACCTGAACATTCCCAATGTTACTGAGCTGATAAAAGGGTTGTCACACTTGATTGTAATGAACGAATGATATAAAATCACACATTAAAAAAAAAAAAAAAAACCTTGGCATTTTAGTTTGAAGGACAGAATTCACCAAACTAAGCAAAAGACAGACGGTCTTAATCCGTTTAAAACCGTGATCTCACAGCTGTCAAGAGCCCAAAAACCCTCTAAAAGCATCAAAACAAGCAGAATCTCCAGCAGCTGTAAACACTGCTCTTGGAACTCTGAGGAGTGACTCAAATGAATCGTTTTAGTGGTTCATTGATTCATTCGAAAGAATCAGACTTCTATTGAACAAAGCATCGGGAGTGTCACTGACTCCTCTTGATCACTAGGGGTCAGTGTTTGCGTGTCTAATGCGCTTCAGCCACTGAAAACCCATCCGATCCGGACTGACAGAAAGTTCCTTTGGCTGGAAGGAAAGAGCTCGTGTTCTGCCAACAGTGAAGAAAGATTTGAGAGCAATTTGAATTTGCTGACAGTGATTATCAAAGTGTGAGGAAATCATCAGCAACATTTATATAATAGTTATTCAAAATGAAACATTTTCTTAATGTTTTCTCTTAATGACCAAGAATTAAAAAAAAACAAAAACATTTGATTTTTGAATATTCAGAAACAACGTTTCAATGGGAATGTTAACATAGTTTTGTAAGCTATTATACAAACATGAGAAGTTAGTCGTGCAGATTCAACAGTAGGAGAAGATGAGAATAATAAGTTATTTCACACGAGGAAGCAGAATGCCAAAGACAGAATATATAGTCTGGATAAAGCCTATCGGATTTCCCTGGAGAGAGACTACTGGAATATTCCAATATTGAATTATCTGCAGGAGTCGGGAAGGTGAGCAATAACACGGGCTCCTTCTTGACCTCGTGCAGCAGTGAATGTCACGCCACTGAAACGCTGAGATGTTTCTCCGGCGCTGAAGCTCAGCTGGTGATCCTGGAGCGACTCAAAGATCACGTCTTCATCCATTAACAGCTACTGTGAAAACACACTTGAGAGCGTGAGATGAGCTGCATCTTTTCTTTTCCCTCCAGCTGTAATGGGGGAGCTTTCAGATTTTGTAGTCTAGCTGAAGAAATTCATGGAAGCTCATTTCAGCTATGGAATAAAAATAAAAAAAGAGTAAAAAAAGAAAAAAAAGACTTTTTTCTCACAATTCTGACTAATTTCCTTGGAATTCTGGGTTTACATCTCGTCATTCTGAATTTTTTTCCTCGGAATTCTGAGTTTACATCTCGCCATTCTGAATTTTTTCTCGGAATTCTGAGTTTACATCTCGCCATTCTGAATTTTTTTTCTCGGAATTCTGAGTTTACATCTCGCCATTCTGAATTTTTTCTCGGAATTCTGAGTTTACATCTCGCCATTCTGAATTTTTTCTCGGAATTCTGAGTTTACATCTCGCCATTCTGAATTTTTTTCTCTGAATTCTGAGTTTACATCTCGCCATTCTGAATTTTTTCTCTGAATTCTGAGTTTACATCTCGCCATTCTGAATTTTTTCTCGGAATTCTGAGTTTACATCTCGCCATTCTGAATTTTTTTCTCGGAATTCTGAGTTTACATCTCGCCATTCTGAATTTTTTCTCGGAATTCTGAGTTTACATCTCGCCATTCTGAATTTTTTCTCGGAATTCTGAGTTTACATCTCGCCATTCTGAATTTTTTCTCGGAATTCTGAGTTTACATCTCGCCATTCTGAATTTTTTTCTCGGAATTCTGAGTTTACATCTCGCCATTCTGAATATTTTCTCGGAATTCTGAGTTTACATCTCGCCATTCTGAATTTTTTCTCGGAATTCTGGGTTTACATCTCGCCATTCTGAATTTTTTCTCGGAATTCTGAGTTTACATCTCGCCATTCTGAATTTTTTTCTCGGAATTCTGAGTTTACATCTCGCCATTCTAAATTTTTTCTCGGAATTCTGAGTTTACATCTCGCCATTCTGAATTTTTTTTCTCGGAATTCTGAGTTTACATCTCGCCATTCTGAATTTTTTCTCGGAATTCTGAGTTTACATCTCGCCATTCTGAATTTTTTCTCGGAATTCTGAGTTTACATCTCGCCATTCTGAATTTTTTCTCGGAATTCTGAGTTTACATCTCGCCATTCTGAATTTTTTCTCGGAATTCTGAGTTTACATCTCGCCATTCTGAATTTTTTTCTCGGAATTCTGAGTTTACATCTCGCCATTCTGAATTTTTTTCTCGGAATTCTGAGTTTACATCTCGCCATTCTGAATTTTTTTCTCGGAATTCTGAGTTTACATCTCGCCATTCTGAATTTTTTTCTCGGAATTCTGAGTTTACATCTCGCCATTCTGAATTTTTTTCTCGGAATTCTGAGTTTACATCTCGCCATTCTGAATTTTTTTCTCGGAATTCTGAGTTTACATCTCGCCATTCTGAATTTTTTTTCTCGGAATTCTGAGTTTACATCTCGCCATTCTGAATTTTTTTCTCGGAATTCTGAGTTTACATCTCGCCATTCTGAATTTTTTTCTCGGAATTCTGAGTTTACATCTCGCCATTCTGAATTTTTTTCTCGGAATTCTGAGTTTACATCTCGCCATTCTGAATTTTTTTCTCGGAATTCTGAGTTTACATCTCGCCATTCTGAATTTTTTTCTCGGAATTCTGAGTTTACATCTCGCCATTCTGAATTTTTTTCTCGGAATTCTGAGTTTACATCTCGCCATTCTGAATTTTTTCTCGGAATTCTGAGTTTACATCTCGCCATACTGAAATTTTTTCTCGGAATTCTGAGTTTAAATTTCGCCATTCTGAATTTTTTTCTCTGAATTCTGAGTTTACATTTCGCCATTCTGAATTTTTTTCTCTGAATTCTGAGTTTACATCTCGCCATTCTGGATTTTTTCTCGGAATTCTGAGTTTACATCTCGCCATTCTGAATTTTTTTCTCGGAATTCTGAGTTTACATCTCGCCATTCTGAATTGTTTCTCTGAATTCTGAGTTTACATTTCGCCATTCTGAATTTTTTTCTCGGAATTCTGAGTTTACATCTCGCCATTCTGAATTTTTTCTCGGAATTCTGAGTTTACATCTCGCCATTCTGAATTTTTTCTCGGAATTCTGAGTTTACATCTCGCCATTCTGAATTTTTTTCTCGGAATTCTGAGTTTACATCTCGCCATTCTGAATTTTTTTCTCGGAATTCTGAGTTTACATCTCGCCATTCTGAATTTTTTCTCGGAAATCTGAGTTTACATCTCGCCATTCTGAATTTTTTCTCGGAATTCTGAGTTTACATCTCGCCATACCGAAATTTTTTCTCTGAATTCTGAGTTTAAATTTCGCCATTCTGAATTTTTTTCTCTGAATTCTGAGTTTACATTTCGCCATTCTGAATTTTTTTCTCTGAATTCTGAGTTTACATCTCGCCATTCTGGATTTTTTCTCGGAATTCTGAGTTTACATCTCGCCATTCTGAATTTTTTTCTCGGAATTCTGAGTTTACATCTCGCCATTCTGAATTTTTTTCTCGGAATTCTGAGTTTACATCTCGCCATTCTGAATTTTTTCTCGGAATTCTGAGTTTACATCTCGCCATTCTGAATTTTTTCTCGGAATTCTGAGTTTACATCTCGCCATTCTGAATTTTTTTCTCTGAATTCTGAGTTTACATCTCGCCATTCTGAATTTTTTCTCGGAATTCTGAGTTTACATCTCGCCATTCTGAATTTTTTCTCTGAATTCTGAGTTTACATCTCGCCATACTGAATTTTTTTCTCTGAATTCTGAGTTTACATCTCGCCATTCTGAATTTTTTCTCGGAATTCTGAGTTCACATCTCGCCATTCTGAATTTTTTCTCGGAATTCTGAGTTTACATCTCGCCATTCTGAATTTTTTCTCGGAATTCTGAGTTTACATCTCGCCATTCTGAATTTTTTTCTCGGAATTCTGAGTTTACATCTCGCCATTCTGAATTTTTTTCTCGGAATTCTGAGTTTACATCTCGCCATTCTGAATTTTTTTCTCGGAATTCTGAGTTTACATCTCGCCATTCTGAATTTTTTTCTCGGAATTCTGAGTTTACATCTCGCCATTCTGAATTTTTTTCTCGGAATTCTGAGTTTACATCTCGCCATTCTGAATTTTTTCTCGGAATTCTGAGTTTACATCTCGCCATTCTGAATTTTTTTCTCGGAATTCTGAGTTTACATCTCGCCATTCTGGATTTTTTTCTCGGAATTCTGAGTTTACATCTCGCCATTCTGAATTTTTTTCTCGGAATTCTGAGTTTACATCTCGCCATTCTGAATTTTTTTCTCGGAATTCTGAGTTTACATCTCGCCATTCTGAATTTTTTTCTCGGAATTCTGAGTTTACATCTCGCCATTCTGAATTTTTTTCTCGGAATTCTGAGTTTACATCTCGCCATTCTGAATTTTTTTCTCGGAATTCTGAGTTTACATCTCGCCATTCTGAATTTTTTTCTCGGAATTCTGAGTTTACATCTCGCCATTCTGAATTTTTTTCTCGGAATTCTGAGTTTACATCTCGCCATTCTGAATTTTTTTCTCGGAATTCTGAGTTTACATCTCGCCATACTGAATTTTTTTCTCTGAATTCTGAGTTTACATCTCGACATTCTGAATTTTTTTCTCGGAATTCTGAGTTTACATCTCGCCATTCTGAATTTTTTTCTCGGAATTCTGAGTTTACATCTCGCCATTCTGAATTTTTTTCTCGGAATTCTGAGTTTACATCTCGCCATTCTGAATTTTTTTCTCGGAATTCTGAGTTTACATCTCGCCATTCTGAATTTTTTTCTCGGAATTCTGAGTTTACATCTCGCCATTCTGAATTTTTTTCTCGGAATTCTGAGTTTACATCTCGCCATTCTGAATTTTTTTCTCGGAATTCTGAGTTTACATCTCGCCATTCTGAATTTTTTTCTCGGAATTCTGAGTTTACATCTCGCCATACTGAATTTTTTTCTCGGAATTCTGAGTTTACATCTCGCCATTCTGAATTTTTTTCTCGGAATTCTGAGTTTACATCTCGCCATTCTGAATTTTTTTCTCGGAATTCTGAGTTTACATCTCGCCATTCTGAATTTTTTTCTCGGAATTCTGAGTTTACATCTCGCCATTCTGAATTTTTTTCTCGGAATTCTGAGTTTACATCTCGCCATTCTGAATTTTTTTCTCGGAATTCTGAGTTTACATCTCGCCATTCTGAATTTTTTTCTCGGAATTCTGAGTTTACATCTTGCCATTGTACATTCTCCATCTCGTTCCGACTTCTCGTGATTCTGTTTTCTTGTTTCTGCAAAATTGTTACATTTTTTTAATCCATGGGAAAAATAAGCTCTCATAGAAGTTGACTTAAAATAAATAAACCCTAAAAATACGTGACAACCAACCCCGCTGTCCTTCACGTCTTGTTTTCAAGAGAGAAATTCCCATGTAGATTTTACCTCCCCCCCTCCCCCCTGAACACTGAAACACAGAAGATGAAACACTCTGTCCCACAAAAGAACATTAACAGAACTATTAAACTCAGAGATGGTTAGGCCCGTTATGGATCACATGTTTCAGATTGATTACATCTTTCCTCGACGTCTCCTTATGCTAAATCCCAATTTGTTCCACTCGAAAGAGCTAAACCAAACGTTCAACTCAAATTGTCATTTTTCAATTGACTGTTTAGCTACTGCAGCGAGTGGCCGTATCCATCTTCTCGAGAAGAGCTCTTGATTGTCACATCCAGTTATTTAAATTGCCTTCGAGAGGCCAGGACCTGGAATGGAACAATATCCTTTGGCTTTGCTTCCCTGGCTCCGGCGCTTCTCATTTATTTTTATGCAGAGCCGAGACAGCGCTTTGGCACCTTTCCACCGTGAAGGTAGTCCAGAGGAGCCCGACTCCTGAAGCCGTACGATGAATCAGTCCATTACAGTTCAATAAAAGTGCACAATTGCCTCTTTCTGCTCCACTTGGCCACGATAGCGCTTGGAGGGCCGGTGACGGGGGGCATGTGAGCGCCCGTTCAATAAAACTAAGTCATTTTGTTTGCTTGAGACAATATAGTGAAATAATGAAATGCTTTACTTCCAATTACAGCACAAGAGCTTTATTATAACCGCAGGTATGTGTCCACATCCGTCCTTTAAAAGAGCTCCAGAGGGGAAACCGTAAATGTCTCGACTCCTTTAGTCACACTACCAGGATATTGAAGAAATTGCAGCCAGACAAGCGTTTTGAGCAGTGTGTGTCATGCATAAGGAGGTATCCGTGATGGACGAACTGTTTCAGCAGGAAAGTGCGCTATCATGACATTCTCGTCCACGCCGGATACGGCAAAAGTCTCGTTTTTAGAGAGAAAGGCTCAGTTCTTGACTCAAATTTAAAGCCCAAAAGGAGAAAATCTCAAACGATTGCATCATACTTTCACGTTTCAGTTTTTTTTTACTTAAAAAGTAAACAGAGTATCTTCATCATTTTGACAAGTCTTTTTAAGTCAATTTCACCTTTAGTTATGACTTTAGAATATTTTGATTTTATCTCAATTAAGTCAGAATTTCAACTTGACTTTTAATTTTGTTATTTTTAAAGTTAGAACTTTGACTTCTGATCCCATAATTATGAATTAGTGTGTCATAACTTTGACATTTTGCCAGAATTTCATTCTTTTTGTCTTACAATTACGACTTTTAAATGTCATAATTATAAATTTGACTTTTCATTTCATAATTACGACCTATGAATCATGTCATAATTTTGACTTTTTATGTCATCATTGAGACTTTAAGTAATAATTTCGCCTTTTTAATGTCCCAATTACGATTTTTAAGTCGTAATTATGACTTGTCATAATTATGACTTCAACTTAGTTTGACATAATTTGGCCTTTTTAAGCAATAACTTTGACTTTTCAACTCAATTATAAAATGTCATAATTTTGACATTTTGTCAGAACTTCATTCTTTTTGTCATAACTTTGACTTTTAAAGTAATAAAGTTGACTTTTCTTCTCATAATTATGACTAAGTATGTCATGATTTTGAGTTATTGAACAGAATTGATTGACACAAGTAAGCTTTTCCAGTGACAAAAGGAGTGAGATGAACGGGTCATAATTATTTTATAATGTTTCCTGTGGTGCACTTGTAATGTTAGTATGATTTCTACATCAAAACATTGTCATAATTTAGAAATAAAAGGCATTTTTTGCCCTCTTATTTGAACGCTCTGTTTTGAGGGGCGTGTCTGCTGTGAGAATTCAGTGTAAACGCCCACTTCTGTGATTGGCTGACATCTTTGCATATGAAATAGCTCAGTATTACTCATTAGTATTGAACTTTAGCACTATTACAGGTTAACTAATTGTGAAAAGTGTTGATTATAACATTACATTTCGATCAGGACATGGCGTGAAAGGTTGCAGTGATGAACATTAAAGTTCTTAAACAGAATGGATTTACAAGAGCATGATTTTCTCTTCTTGTGTGGTCACAGTTTTTGGTTTAGAGAGGGAAGCTTACCATAAACTCAAGATATAAACATGAGAAAAAACAATCAAAAGGATTGTGAGATAAAAAGTCGGGATTAACTGTGTTCATTCCGTAAACAAACTTCCACACACGAGAGAATATGAAGTGTGTATAAACGGAGCTCTTGTGTTCTGCCACTCTCTGAAGGTCAAGAGTGAAGAAGTTTCCTTCTTCGCGAGAGTTTGGACAGCGAGCGGCGCTGGGACGAAGCCAGGCTGATAATGGAGCGATTGGCTGCAGAACAGACCTGAAAAACTGAGCTCAATGCGATTCTGGCAGCTCCTCAATATTTATCATCCATTAGACGATATCCAGTATCACCATATTTATGTATCTGTCCTGAAATGGCTTTTTTTTCCAGTCAGAGGGACATTAATCATTGTTATTTATTAATAAACGGCGATATTTACTTACAGATGCCTGACAAAACTATTTTACTATATGACAAACGCCACAAATCCATTCACTTTACTAATATTTATGCATAAAGATGGATATTGTGCTCCTCACCCAGCATCATTCCACATGAATTTGAGGGATTTCGGGAATCATTTGAGTTTGAATCGTTCGGTCATGAAGCGACTGGAGACCGAACAAACAGATGAGCGAAAAAGAGCCAAGATCGATCCTGATTTATCGGAGATTACGGGCAGTTTCGTGAAGGTGCGACGGACATCTGTGACTCCGGGTTTCTGGACTTCAGGAGACCTCAGGGAGGCTGATTAATGTGATCCTATTTCATGCAAACAAATCACTTTCTGATGTGCTCAGGAACCATCCATGCCAATAAAGCGCCTTTATTTATCTGTGGTGAAAAGGATTCACTCTCAATTTATCATTTCAATGCCAAGAGGTCCAGGATTAACTGGTTAGATTCTGTAACTACGTCATTCTGCTTACAACGATTTCTGATTCTGTTGCACATTTGAATCTTTTCCAGAGGTCATAATGATTTTATAATGTTTCCTGTGGTTTACTTGTAATGTAAATATGATTTTTATATCAAAAAAAATTTTTTAGTTTAGAAATAAAAGGCATTTTTTGCCCTCTTATTTGAACGCTCTGTTTTGAGGGGCGTGTCTGCTGTGAGACGTCGGTGTAAACGCCCACTTCTGTGATTGGCTGACATCTTTGCATATGAAATAGCTCAGTAGTACTCATTAGTATTAAACTTTAGCACTATTACAGGTTAACTAATTGCGAAAAGTGTTGATTATAACATTACATTTCGATCAGGACATGGCGTGAAAGGTTGCAGTGATGAACGTTAAAGTTGATCACAGACATGTTTAAAATATCCCCATTTGCCAGGGTGTTCTGGGTGGTTGCTAGGGTGTTGCTATGCAGTTAAGCTGCTCTGAGTGTTTTTAGTATGTGGCTGTTCATTTGCCAGGGTGTTCTGGGTGGTTGCTAGGGTGTTGCTATGCAGTTAAGCTGCTCTGAGTGTTTTTAGTATGTGGCTGTTCATTTGCCAGGGTGTTCTGGGTGGTTGCTAGGGTGTTGCTATGCAGTTAAGCTGCTCTGAGTGTTTTTAGTATGTGGCTGTTCATTTGCCAGGGTGTTCTGGGTGGTTGCTAGGGTGTTTCAAAACAGTTACAAAACTTTGCGTTGCAAATTGCTCTATGTGTTTTGTAATTTTCTGTAATTTTGTCATTTTTGTAATTTTTTTTCATTTTCCAATTAATTACGGATGGTTGTGTCGCTCTTACCTCAAACAGGATCTGATATGCTTTTGGGAAATGTCCCGCCCCTCACTAACTAACTCAGCCAGGCCCCGCCCCTTCATTCCGCACACGAATTATTCAAATGAGGAATATTGACGTGTTCGTCCTAAAGCCAGCGAATGAAGCATCAAACAGACAACCAGATGGCCTGAAATAAAAATATAGCTGACATTTCACTGACAGTGGGAAAACATTCGGGGGTGAGAACGTGAGATCCCGTTTCAGTGTGCTTGTGTCTTTAAAGCCGGCGGCGGGTTAGTGACGGCATGTTTGGAACTAATTTGCAAGTAACCGATCAACTGACGTCTGCTGACACTGAGCAATGAAAGGTCTTCTTTGTAGTCATCATAGAGCCATGCCAATAAATCAAACTGACGGACTGAACTAGATGAAAAACCCTGCAGTGTCAAGTGTTTTGAACGCTGCTGCTGGGACAAAGACGTTCGGCCCACATGTGAGCCATTTGTTTGGGCTAAACGAGAAGAAATGATGGGCTTGACAACCTGCACATCTGGATGCAGTAACAGCTGAGCAGATGCGAGCTGTCGGCATGAGCGAATGAAGGAACCCACGTTTTTGAAGCGAGAGAAGGTCTTCTTTGAGAGGCGTGAAGGACAGAAACGTGCGAGATGCACCTGCAGCGAAGAGCAGAGGTCATGTGACTGATGCTCCGAGCCGATCCAGATCCCTGACTGGATATGTTAGACAAAACTGGAGCGGATCATTGGATGAAATAATGAAATAAACTGTTTAAGAAATTAAAATGTCCTGTTTTATCTATGTTAATGTTTTAAAAGTTTAAAACAGAATAAGCACAAAAATAATTTTTTTTTTAAAATAAATTAACAAATTAAAATTAATAATAATAATAATAATAATAATAATATGTATAATAATATGTATAAGCGTTCAAAAAAATATATATTTAATAAATTAAAATATCCATTATTTTATCTGGTTGATATTTTAAAAGTTCAATAAACAGAATAAGCAATAAAATGTTAAATAAATTATTTAAAAATGTAATACTTAATACATTAAAATGTCCTGTTTGTATCTTCTTAATATTTTAAAAGTTTAATAAACACAATAAGCACAAAAATAAAAATATCAAAAATCAAATTGTATTAAATAAATTATTTTAAAAATTAATAAATTAATTTAACATTTAATAAATCAAAGTGTTCTGTTTTATCTAGTTTATATTTTAAAAGTTAAATAAGCAGAATAAAGCACAAAAATAATCAAACAAAAGAATTGAATAAATGATTTATTAAATTATCAAATTAAATAAACAATTTAATATTTAATAAATTAAAATATCATATTTTTAGCTTGTTAATATTTCAATTATTCAATTGTTGATGAGCACAAAAACAAAAAGTATTGAATAAATTATTTAAGAAATTAAAATGTCCTGTTTTTATCTTGTTAATATTTTAAAAGTTCAAAAAAACAGAAAAAAGCGCAAAAATAATCAAATAAAACATTAAATAAATTATATTGAAAAATTAATAAATTAAATACATGAATTAAAATGTCCTTTTTTATATTTTGTTAATATTTTAAAAATGAAAGAGAAAAAGCACAAAAATTAAATAAAACAGTATATGCTGAAAAATTTAACATCTTGTTAATATTTCAAAAGTTCAAAAAAAAACAGAATAAAGCACAAAAATAATCAAATAAAACATTAAATTAATTATTTAAAAAAATTAATAAATCAAATATATTAATATTTAATCAATTAAAATGTCATTGTTTTTATTTTCTTAATATTTAAAAAAATTAAAGAGAAAAAGCACAAAAATTAAATAAAACAGTATATGCTGAAAAATTAAACATCTTGTTAATATTTCAAAAGTTCAAAAAAACAGAATAAAGCACAAAAATAATCAAATAAAACATTAAATAAATTATATTAAAAAATTAATAAATTAAATACATTAATATTCAATGAATTAAAATGTGCTTGTATTTATTTTGTTAATATTTCAAAAAGCACAAAAATAAAATAAAACCGTATAACGCTGTAAAATTAAATATACTGTCGGCCCTCACTAAAGTTTTGAACAAACCAAAATAAAAAGATGAATATTCTAGCTGCTCTCTTTTCTCTAATGTTCCATTAATTAGTTCGAAACTTCAGTCATTGTATCTCAGAGACTCTCATGTCATTTACGACGGATTCAGTCGCTCATAATACAACCCAAATGAAACTCTAAATGAGTTTTGGGGTCAGATGAGAGGTCAGTGGAGACTATCCTGTTATTAATGGAAACGAACACGCAATTAGCAGAGAGCAGAAATATCTGCAGTCTTTCAGTCGACCTCTGAGGGGAACAAGGTCGCGTCGCGGATCAAATGTCACTCGGTCCTCCTGATTCGGTCTAAAGCGTGAAGAAAAGCCTGTTAAAACCAACTGGGCTCATTTAGAATATCAATTAATATTAATAGTTGCTCACATGCACTTATAGTTAGTTATAGAGCAGAGCAAACAGACGGAGTTACTGTAACATTCGTACTGTACAAATGTAACGGTTGTGTGTCCAGGTCAGGTTTTAAGTTTTAAGCGATGTATTTACTCCATGCCTGACAACAGCCGAGCAAAACACGGCCATTTCTTCTGCTGTCACACTGTAATTACTTCCATGAGGTTTTCATGTGTAGAAATCAAACCCTCGCGCTCTTGGCTGAACTTTATTACTTATAGTGATGAATTACAGGATGTCACTTTTACCTAAAATATCAGAACACATTCATGTTTTATGTCAAATAACCCTGATCTTCTTATTTGGGAACGAATGAAATGAATAAATGAAAATGACCATTGGTTGGAAAAAGAAAGAAAATCCATCTGGTGGAAAAAAAAAATCGCTTAAGAAAAAAAAAAATGCATTGTTACTCTTGGAAATTTGAATTACTGTATATGTTTCATGGCACAAAAATTCATGAATACGGACAGGATTTTGTGAAACGAGAAAGTTTTCAGGATTCTGGTATTGTTTAAAAAACACATTTTTATTGCCATGTTCAGTTTACATTTAAACAATCTCTCACTTTGACTGCATTCCTAGCTAACAAAAATATGTTCTAAGAACGCTTTGCAAACGTTCCTGTTATGTTATGAAAACGTTATTTCCGAATGTTACGTCATCATCCAGGTATTTAAATTTTCTAAAAACGTTATAGGAAACATTCCATTTTGTAAACATTATTGAAATGTTACTTTTGAATGTTTTCGGAACATTCCGAAACAAACGGTAACATTTGAAAATGTTATTGGAATGTTACTTTTGAATGTTTTGGAATATTCCGAAACAAACGGTAACATTTGAAAATGTCACTGGAATGTTACTTTTGAATGTTCTCTGAACATTTCGAAACAAATAGTAACATTTTAAAATGTTACATGGACATTATTGGAATGTTACTTTTGAATGTTTTGGAATATTCCGAAACAAACGGTAACATTTGAAAATGTTACTGGAATGTTACTTTTGAATGTTTTCGGAACATTCCAAAACAAACGGTAACATTTGAAAATGTTACTGGAATGTTACTTTTGAATGTTCTTTGAAAATTTCGAAACAAATAGTAACATTTAAAAATGTTACATGGACATTATTGGAATGTTACTTTTGAATGTTTTGGAATATTCCGAAACAAACGGTAACATTTGAAAATGTTACTGGAATGTTACTTTTGAATGTTTTCGGAACATTCCAAAACAAACGGTAACATTTGAAAATGTTACTGGAATGTTACTTTTGAATGTTCTTTGAAAATTTCGAAACAAATAGTAACATTTAAAAATGTTACATGGACATTATTGGAATGTTACTTTTGAATGTTTTGGAATATTCCGAAACAAACGGTAACATTTGAAAATGTCACTGGAATGTTACTTTTGAATGTTCTCTGAACATTTCGAAACAAATAGTAACATTTAAAAATGTTACATGGACATTATTGGAATGTTACTTTTGAATGTTCTCTGAACATTCTGAAACAAACGGTAACATTTGAAAATGTTACTGGAATGTTACTTTTGAATGTTTTCGGAACATTCCAAAACAAACGGTAACATTTAAAAATGTTACTGGAATGTTACTTTTGAATGTTCTTTGAAAATTTCGAAACAAATAGTAACATTTAAAAATGTTACATGGACATTATTGGAATGTTACTTTTGAATGTTTTGGAATATTCCGAAACAAACGGTAACATTTGAAAATGTCACTGGAATGTTACTTTTGAATGTTCTCTGAACATTTCGAAACAAATAGTAACATTTTAAAATGTTACATGGACATTATTGGAATGTTACTTTTGAATGTTTTGGAATATTCCGAAACAAACGGTAACATTTGAAAATGTTACTGGAATGTTACTTTTGAATGTTTTCGGAACATTCCAAAACAAACGGTAACATTTGAAAATGTTACTGGAATGTTACTTTTGAATGTTCTTTGAAAATTTCGAAACAAATAGTAACATTTAAAAATATTACATGGACATTATTGGAATGTTACTTTTGAATGTTTTGGAATATTCCGAAACAAACGGTAACATTTGAAAATGTTACTGGAATGTTACTTTTGAATGTTTTCGGAACATTCCAAAACAAACGGTAACATTTGAAAATGTTACTGGAATGTTACTTTTGAATGTTCTTTGAAAATTTCGAAACAAATAGTAACATTTAAAAATGTTACATGGACATTATTGGAATGTTACTTTTGAATGTTTTGGAATATTCCGAAACAAACGGTAACATTTGAAAATGTCACTGGAATGTTACTTTTGAATGTTCTCTGAACATTTCGAAACAAATAGTAACATTTAAAAATGTTACATGGACATTATTGGAATGTTACTTTTGAATGTTCTCTGAACATTCTGAAACAAACGGTAACATTTGAAAATGTTACTGGAATGTTACTTTTGAATGTTTTCGGAACATTCCAAAACAAATGGTAACATTTAAAAATGTTACTGGAATGTTACTTTTGAATGTTCTTTGAAAATTTCGAAACAAATAGTAACATTTAAAAATGTTACATGGACATTATTGGAATGTTACTTTTGAATGTTTTGGAATATTCCGAAACAAACGGTAACATTTGAAAATGTTACTGGAATGTTACTTTTGAATGTTTTCGGAACATTCCAAAACAAACGGTAACATTTGAAAATGTTACTGGAATGTTACTTTTGAATGTTCTTTGAAAATTTCGAAACAAATAGTAACATTTAAAAATGTTACATGGACATTATTGGAATGTTACTTTTGAATGTTTTGGAATATTCCGAAACAAACGGTAACATTTGAAAATGTCACTGGAATGTTACTTTTGAATGTTCTCTGAACATTTCGAAACAAATAGTAACATTTAAAAATGTTACATGGACATTACTGGAATGTTACTTTTGAATGTTCTCTGAACATTCTGAAACAAACCGTAACATTTGAAAATGTTACTGGAATGTTACTTTTGAATGTTTTCGGAACATTCCAAAACAAACGGTAACATTTAAAAATGTTACTGGAATGTTACTTTTGAATGTTCTTTGAAAATTTCGAAACAAATAGTAACATTTAAAAATGTTACAAGGACATTATTGGAATGTTACTTTTGAATGTTTTGGAATATTCCGAAACAAACGGTAACATTTGAAAATGTTACTGGAATGTTACTTTTGAATGTTTTCGGAACATTCCAAAACAAACGGTAACATTTAAAAATGTTACTGGAATGTTACTTTTGAATGTTCTTTGAAAATTTCGAAACAAATAGTCACATTTAAAAATGTTACATGGACATTATTGGAATGTTACTTTTGAATGTTTTGGAATATTCCGAAACAAACGGTAACATTTGAAAATGTTACTGGAATGTTACTTTTGAATGTTTTCGGAACATTCCAAAACAAACGGTAACATTTGAAAATGTTACTGGAATGTTACTTTTGAATGTTCTTTGAAAATTTCGAAACAAATAGTAACATTTAAAAATGTTACATGGACATTATTGGAATGTTACTTTTGAATGTTTTGGAATATTCCGAAACAAACGGTAACATTTGAAAATGTCACTGGAATGTTACTTTTGAATGTTCTCTGAACATTTCGAAACAAATAGTAACATTTAAAAATGTTACATGGACATTATTGGAATGTTACTTTTGAATGTTCTCTGAACATTCTGAAACAAACCGTAACATTTGAAAATGTTACTGGAATGTTACTTTTGAATGTTCTTTGAAAATTTCGAAACAAATAGTAACATTTAAAAATGTTACATGGACATTATTGGAATGTTACTTTTGAATGTTTTGGAATATTCCGAAACAAACGGTAACATTTGAAAATGTTACTGGAATGTTACTTTTGAATGTTTTCGGAACATTCCAAAACAAACAGTAACATTTGAAAATGTTACTGGAATGTTACTTTTGAATGTTCTTTGAAAATTTCGAAACAAATAGTAACATTTAAAAATGTTACGTGGACATTATTGGAATGTTACTTTTGAATGTTTTGGAATATTCCGAAACAAACGGTAACATTTGAAAATGTTACTGGAATGTTACTTTTGAATGTTTTCGGAACATTCCAAAACAAACGGTAACATTTGAAAATGTTACTGGAATGTTACTTTTGAATGTTCTTTGAAAATTTCTAAACAAATAGTAACATTTAAAAATGTTACATGGACATTATTGGAATGTTACTTTTGAATGTTTTGGAATATTCCGAAACAAACGGTAACATTTGAAAATGTCACTGGAATGTTACTTTTGAATGTTCTCTGAACATTTCGAAACAAATAGTAACATTTAAAAATGTTACATGGACATTATTGGAATGTTACTTTTGAATGTTCTCTGAACATTTCGAAACAAATAGTAACATTTAAAAATGTTACATGGACATTATTGGAATGTTACTTTTGAATGTTTTGGAATATTCCGAAACAAACGGTAACATTTGAAAATGTCACTGGAATGTTACTTTTGAATGTTCTCTGAACATTCTGAAACAAACCGTAACATTTGAAAATGTTACTGGAATGTTACTTTTGAATGTTTTCGGAACATTCCAAAACAAACGGTAACATTTAAAAATGTTACTGGAATGTTACTTTTGAATGTTCTTTGAAAATTTCGAAACAAATAGTAACATTTAAAAATGTTACATGGACATTATTGGAATGTTACTTTTGAATGTTTTGGAATATTCCGAAACAAACGGTAACATTTGAAAATGTTACTGGAATGTTACTTTTGAATGTTTTCGGAACATTCCAAAACAAACGGTAACATTTAAAAATGTTACTGGAATGTTACTTTTGAATGTTCTTTGAAAATTTCGAAACAAATAGTAACATTTAAAAATGTTACATGGACATTATTGGAATGTTACTTTTGAATGTTTTGGAATATTCCGAAACAAACGGTAACATTTGAAAATGTCACTGGAATGTTACTTTTGAATGTTCTCTGAACATTTCGAAACAAATAGTAACATTTAAAAATGTTACATGGACATTATTGGAATGTTACTTTTGAATGTTCTCTGAACATTCTGAAACAAACCGTAACATTTGAAAATGTTACTGGAATGTTACTTTTGAATGTTCTTTGAAAATTTCGAAACAAATAGTAACATTTAAAAATGTTACATGGACATTATTGGAATGTTACTTTTGAATGTTTTGGAATATTCCGAAACAAACGGTAACATTTGAAAATGTTACTGGAATGTTACTTTTGAATGTTTTCGGAACATTCCAAAACAAACGGTAACATTTGAAAATGTTACTGGAATGTTACTTTTGAATGTTCTTTGAAAATTTCGAAACAAATAGTAACATTTAAAAATGTTACATGGACATTATTGGAATGTTACTTTTGAATGTTTTGGAATATTCCGAAACAAACGGTAACATTTGAAAATGTTACTGGAATGTTACTTTTGAATGTTTTCGGAACATTCCAAAACAAACGGTAACATTTGAAAATGTTACTGGAATGTTACTTTTGAATGTTTTCGGAACATTCCAAAACAAACGGTAACATTTGAAAATGTTACTGGAATGTTACTTTTGAATGTTCTTTGAAAATTTCTAAACAAATAGTAACATTTAAAAATGTTACATGGACATTATTGGAATGTTACTTTTGAATGTTTTGGAATATTCCGAAACAAACGGTAACATTTGAAAATGTCACTGGAATGTTACTTTTGAATGTTTTCGGAACATTCCAAAACAAACGGTAACATTTAAAAATGTTACTGGAATGTTACTTTTGAATGTTCTTTGAAAATTTCGAAACAAATAGTAACATTTAAAAATGTTACATGGACATTATTGGAATGTTACTTTTGAATGTTTTGGAATATTCCGAAACAAACGGTAACATTTGAAAATGTTACTGGAATGTTACTTTTGAATGTTTTCGGAACATTCCAAAACAAACGGTAACATTTGAAAATGTTACTGGAATGTTACTTTTGAATGTTCTTTGAAAATTTCGAAACAAATAGTAACATTTAAAAATGTTACATGGACATTATTGGAATGTTACTTTTGAATGTTTTGGAATATTCCGAAACAAACGGTAACATTTGAAAATGTTACTGGAATGTTACTTTTGAATGTTTTCGGTACATTCCAAAACAAACGGTAACATTTGAAAATGTTACTGGAATGTTACTTTTGAATGTTCTTTGAAAATTTCGAAACAAATAGTAACATTTAAAAATGTTACATGGACATTATTGGAATGTTACTTTTGAATGTTCTCTGAACATTCTGAAACAAACCGTAACATTTGAAAATGTTACTGGAATGTTACTTTTGAATGTTTTCGGAACATTCCAAAACAAACGGTAACATTTAAAAATGTCACTGGAATGTTACTTTTGAATGTTCTTTGAAAATTTCGAAACAAATAGTAACATTTAAAAATGTTACATGGACATTATTGGAATGTTACTTTTGAATGTTTTGGAATATTCCGAAACAAACGGTAACATTTGAAAATGTTACTGGAATGTTACTTTTGAATGTTTTCGGAACATTCCAAAACAAACAGTAACATTTGAAAATGTTACTGGAATGTTACTTTTGAATGTTCTTTGAAAATTTCGAAACAAATAGTAACATTTAAAAATGTTACGTGGACATTATTGGAATGTTACTTTTGAATGTTTTGGAATATTCCGAAACAAACGGTAACATTTGAAAATGTTACTGGAATGTTACTTTTGAATGTTTTCGGAACATTCCAAAACAAACGGTAACATTTGAAAATGTTACTGGAATGTTACTTTTGAATGTTCTTTGAAAATTTCTAAACAAATAGTAACATTTAAAAATGTTACATGGACATTATTGGAATGTTACTTTTGAATGTTTTGGAATATTCCGAAACAAACGGTAACATTTGAAAATGTCACTGGAATGTTACTTTTGAATGTTCTCTGAACATTTCGAAACAAATAGTAACATTTAAAAATGTTACATGGACATTATTGGAATGTTACTTTTGAATGTTTTGGAATATTCCGAAACAAACGGTAACATTTGAAAATGTCACTGGAATGTTACTTTTGAATGTTCTCTGAACATTCTGAAACAAACCGTAACATTTGAAAATGTTACTGGAATGTTACTTTTGAATGTTTTCGGAACATTCCAAAACAAACGGTAACATTTAAAAATGTTACTGGAATGTTACTTTTGAATGTTCTTTGAAAATTTCGAAACAAATAGTAACATTTAAAAATGTTACATGGACATTATTGGAATGTTACTTTTGAATGTTTTGGAATATTCCGAAACAAACGGTAACATTTGAAAATGTTACTGGAATGTTACTTTTGAATGTTTTCGGAACATTCCAAAACAAACGGTAACATTTAAAAATGTTACTGGAATGTTACTTTTGAATGTTCTTTGAAAATTTCGAAACAAATAGTAACATTTAAAAATGTTACATGGACATTATTGGAATGTTACTTTTGAATGTTTTGGAATATTCCGAAACAAACGGTAACATTTGAAAATGTCACTGGAATGTTACTTTTGAATGTTCTCTGAACATTTCGAAACAAATAGTAACATTTAAAAATGTTACATGGACATTATTGGAATGTTACTTTTGAATGTTCTCTGAACATTCTGAAACAAACCGTAACATTTGAAAATGTTACTGGAATGTTACTTTTGAATGTTCTTTGAAAATTTCGAAACAAATAGTAACATTTAAAAATGTTACATGGACATTATTGGAATGTTACTTTTGAATGTTTTGGAATATTCCGAAACAAACGGTAACATTTGAAAATGTTACTGGAATGTTACTTTTGAATGTTTTCGGAACATTCCAAATCAAACGGTAACATTTGAAAATGTTACTGGAATGTTACTTTTGAATGTTCTTTGAAAATTTCGAAACAAATAGTAACATTTAAAAATGTTACATGGACATTATTGGAATGTTACTTTTGAATGTTTTGGAATATTCCGAAACAAACGGTAACATTTGAAAATGTTACTGGAATGTTACTTTTGAATGTTTTCGGAACATTCCAAAACAAACGGTAACATTTGAAAATGTTACTGGAATGTTACTTTTGAATGTTTTCGGAACATTCCAAAACAAACGGTAACATTTGAAAATGTTACTGGAATGTTACTTTTGAATGTTCTTTGAAAATTTCTAAACAAATAGTAACATTTAAAAATGTTACATGGACATTATTGGAATGTTACTTTTGAATGTTCTCTGAACATTCCAAAACAAACGGTAACATTTAAAAATGTTACTGGAATGTTACTTTTGAATGTTCTTTGAAAATTTCGAAACAAATAGTAACATTTAAAAATGTTACATGGACATTATTGGAATGTTACTTTTGAATGTTTTGGAATATTCCGAAACAAACGGTAACATTTGAAAATGTCACTGGAATGTTACTTTTGAATGTTCTCTGAACATTTCGAAACAAATAGTAACACTTAAAAATGTTACATGAACGTCCACCTAAAACGTTTCAGAAAAATGTGCGTGGAACATTGTTCATGGAACATTTTTTCTGAAACATTTTAGTTAATCTAACATTTCTAAATGTTGCTACTTGTGCAAACATTTTGAGAACAACATTAAAGACCAGATAACTTTGAATGAAAGTTACATTAATGATACTGGAAAAATGTTTCTTCCTTGCCAGACCATTCGCTGTTCCACTCAAGACTTGGTCACTTCACTGGTAACTCCAAATGAATTTGAATAAATCTAAACCTGTTCATTCTCATAAGAACTCTGTCGGTCTAGTTCGTAATGAGTGAAGCCAGTAATGTTTTGTGGAGTTGTTTAATCAGATCTGGAGAGATTGAATGTCTCATCTTCAGCTGATTTCATCTAAGGCTGTGTCTGAAGTCAGTTGTAGTTCTTGCGTTTCTCTGTCCTTCAGTGATTCTGCTTGTTAACAGCAGGCGTTCATCATTAATGTCCAATTATCACTTAATTTTCTTAACTTAACTTCAACGCTACTTTAACTCAGTAGCACGTACACACTTGAACCCTAAGCAGTGTTAATTTAACCTGTAAACTATTACATAAATCATACCTATTTCATATGACTGACAAATATGAATCACATTAAGTTTATGTTAAAATTATGTAATCCCAATGGATGGAAAATTTGAATGTAATTCAATTACACAAAACTTCAATTTTTTTTGTTTTTTTGAGTGTGACAGCATATAGTTGAGCTCAAAGCTAATAGACACGGATTAAAGCCACTTTCATTTCATGCCGTCTTTAACTCATAACTGACCCGCACCGCTGAAGTGAATGTAAGTGTAACCAATGTCACGCTTCCCCTGATGTGATCCAGAATCAATATATATCCTCCATATAAACAGAACTCACACTGAACTCTCTTTTAATATGTTTCCCATGAGGCCTTGCTGCTGCCAAACGGGTCCACGGGACCTATTAGGGGTTTAGTGAAGTTCTGGCGGCATTAAGAGCAGAGGTTCTTCTGATGAAGCCTGCTAGAACCATTACAACGTCCTCCGGTGCTGTAAATGTCAGAGTGGACTGTGTGAAGTGTGATCGGGGACAGTAAATGACGAAGTCGTGTTAAAGGAATTCAGTGAATGTGGGAGTCGCTGACATTCACTGGATGGTTGAGCTCATTCGCCGCAGGTCCAAAACCGAGGTGATCTCAAGTCGATCCTGATCATGATATTCAGTTGTGTTCTCTGTAATTAATGAGTGTGGAGTCAAATATCTGCCTTACTCGTGCTAATACTTGGAGTCAGTTCAGATCACTGATCACAGGCACGTCCTACAGAAGGATTCATCAATGGAGAAAAACTCCATAAGATGAGACCAGGAGCCAGATCAGAGCTATTATGGTTAACAAATAAAATAAAATTAAAAATTAAAAAATTAAATAATATAATAAAATAAATATATAATTAAAAAAATAATTTTTTTCTCTTTTTTTTTTGCATCATTTGGGGAAACGCTTGATTGGACACGATATAAAAATATTTTCAAAGCAAAATAAATGAAGTGAAAAATGACCTTCATGTAACAAAATAAAACTAACCCTAAATTAATTAATTTTCATATATTTTCATTTAGTTAAGCTTGATGTACTAAAATAACTAAAACTCTATAGATATTAAAAAAAACTAACTAAAAAAAATAGACATTTTTTTTTAAATATAAAAATGAAGAAAAATTAATTAATCATCCATTGACTAGATGAACACGAACCATATTAACGAACTTATTAAAGTTAACTAAAACTATTTTTTTAAATTAAATATTAACTAATTGCCATTTAGTTTATGCATACTAAAATAAATAAAACTGAAATAAAAATTAATAAAAATATATAGACATTAAAAAACCCAATAAAGACACACATATATATATATATATATATATAAACTTTTTGGTAACTAGTTTTCAAGAACAAATTTCTGATTTTCATTTCGTTTCTGTACTAAAATAACTAAAACTGAAATAAAAATGAATAAAAACTATGCACACCTAAAAAAAAACAACAAAAAAACTAATAAATGTAGAAAAACACTAAAACTTTAATTAAAATGGAAAAATATAAAACAATTCAAACTATTAATAAAAACTGTAATAGTATCTCAATGAAGGAGCCAATCTGGTTCATTGACACGAACAATAAATATAAAATAAATGTAATGTGTTATGAAGGCAATGTATAAGTAGTAAAATAACTGATTTAATTGCAAAGATGATTCGTCTGTGTTCATTAAAGCAGAAACTGTGGAACATGTCCATTCACAGAAAGAGAAAGAAACACATTCTTTAAAAATAATAAAGCTTCAGGTAATAAAGAAAATAACAACGTGTTAAGAAAATCGCCAAATCTCTAAATGTTCGCAAAAAAAACAACTACATTTTTACGAGCACTTCCGAGTCTGGTTCCAGGAAAACTTTTTATTAGATTTTTTTTCCCCTGTCAGTTTTCCTCCAGAAACTCATTTTATATTTCATAAAATGTATTGATATCAACAGCTATTCACTAGGAATTGGCAGCAGCAACCAAACACATTTGTCTCTTAAAGTTGGAGTTGTTCATCTGGGAATGTTATATCCACACATGTTCCGTTCCACGACATTCCCGGCGGCTCCTTTACAGGCTCAGTGGGAAACATAAAAACGTGCCGGTGGACGAAGGGACTGAGTTTTTACTGCGCTGAGAATCAAGCGCAAACACCAGCAGAACTCAAACACTCGATCCGTGCGACTGTGATTAACGAACCTCCTTCTGTCGAGATAAGACCATAATTGATCACCTGGACCGAAACATGCGGCGCTTATACGTGGAAAAACTGACTGAAGAGGGAACTGGTTCACTGCTGGACATTTCCTGCATCTCACACAACTTAAGGGACTTGCAAAGTGTCTCAATTAATTAACCAAACGTAATCCAGTTTCTGAAGACTTCATTCTTTAGGATAAGAAAGTTCACTTGCAAACCCATTAACGCAACGACTGCTTTTAAAGGGTTAATTCACCTAAAAATGTCATTTCTGTCATTAATCATCATCATTCTGTCATGAACCATTGAAATCGTGAATCATTTATGACGTAACGAAGCCTCGTTTACTGAAATCACGTGACTTTGGCGCTCCGAACCACTGATTCGACACAAAAGATTCGTGAAGCTTCGTGAATCAGTGTTTTGAATCATCACCAGATATTGTTGAAAAGTCGTTATTTTGTACACAAAAAGTACTCTCGTCACTTTATAACATTAAGGTTGAGCCGCTGTAGTCACATGACCTGTTTTAAATATGTTTTAGTGAAAGTGTTCATTATCTTACTGTCGATGAAACATCGGATCTCCTCAAAAATATCTTCATTTGTGTTCTGAAGATGAACAAAGATCTTACGGGTGTAGAACGACATGAGGAAGAGGAATTAATGACACAGTTTTCATTTTCAGGAGAACTAACCCTTTAACTCAAGCATTTCATACACTGCAAAAAATGATGTTCTTCCTCAATATTTTTGTCTTGTTTTCCAGCTCAAATATCTAAACGTTCTTAAATCAAGATGCATTTACTGAAGAAGCAAAATGACTGAAGATGTCTTGAAATTACTGAAAAACTGATCAAAATGAAGTGAGTTTTTGCTTCAAACAATAACAAATATCTGTCAGTGGAGTCAGAAAAATAATATTGTTTTCTGACCGCATTTAGGGCGGAAGCCATGAGAGGGTGAAGGCCCTATTGTTTTTCTTAGGTAAAAACTTTTTTGTAGACCTTTAAAAGGATTCTTGATGTCTTAAATACTGTTGCCATGGCAACACGTCAAACTTTTATAAAATTCTTTGGTGTTTTGATGCTCTTAGCATGCTTCAAATTGCTTGAAAGTTGTCGGCTTGAAAGTAGACATGGGCACAGCCTAAGAAATGAGTGGGGAGGAGGGGCTCTATTGCACCACCTTTTGACAAACGTTGGGGGGTTAGTCTTACCTAAAGTCGCCAAACTCGGTACATATATTGTTCTCATCAAGCTTGCCAACTTTCTAATTTACAGTCATTTGCTCCGAACAAAAGGAAGTCAGATTTTTTTTTTAATAATCAGGCTCTGATTTTTAAGTATTCCTCGTAGGAGATTCACACAATCGCCACCAAACTCAGTCAACATGAAATAAAGACACTGAAGATACTAAATTGTGAACGATTGTAGGATAGAAGAAAGGAAACAGGAAGTGTCACATATCTTGAAAAAAGTCATTGATTTAATTTAAATTAAGATTTTAAGCCATAGGGGTTGCAGTGCCGCCTAGGCTTAAGCCCGCCATCGATGCTTGCAGCTATATTTTTTCTTCTTATTATATATATATATGTATAATTCAGCTAATTTAGTTTTTTTTCAGTGAACAAGAGTTAATATTGTTTTGCCTCTCAAGTTTTTCTTGATTTAAGAATGTTTAGATAAAAATGTAAAAAAATACTGAGAAAGTTTTTTTTTTTTTTTTTTTTGCTTT
The DNA here is from genome assembly GCA_037194245.1 of Opsariichthys bidens. Taxonomy (NCBI): domain Eukaryota; kingdom Metazoa; phylum Chordata; class Actinopteri; order Cypriniformes; family Xenocyprididae; genus Opsariichthys; species Opsariichthys bidens. The sequence continues at coordinate 1,448,655 of CM074281.1, read as the reverse complement.
GTAAAAAGTGAAGCTGTTTTTACATGGACTTCTTTTAAAGTTAATCTTCATAAATATTTGAATGCGCACAATCACACTTTTTGCGTCATTTGACAGCTTGGTTGCAAATTACACACAATAAAATAAATCTATGGCATCGTAAAAATCACCTTAATGTAACAAAACAAACAAATTCGATGCATATAGTCTTTTTTAACTCGAGCGTTTCATAATGTCAAGCTGCTTTTAATGGTAATGTACTTTTTAACATGTATATTTAGTAGAAACGACGTGTTCTTTGTCTTGCTAAGTCTAATTTCATAGCCAACATTCTAAATTAAATATTCCCACACTTTTCGCATCATTTAAATTAAATTACTTGATTGGACACTATAAAAATATTTTCAAAGCAAAATAAATGGCAAGTAACAAAATAAAGCTAAATAAATAAATGAACTGAAAGCCTCTTTAGAAAACTCGCATGATGAAGTGTCTCGTCTGGAGTGAAGCCCTGCATTGTTTCAATATCAGACTGAAAGGCTCTCGTAAATGAGTGATTATTTCTCAAGATGCAGAACGTGCCAGATCAAGCTTCTGTGGAGTGTTTCCGCCACTGCCAGCCATTCCTCTGCTTTATGTGTTTCTGTATTTCACTCAGAATGTATCATGTTTGGAGTGACTGTACGTCTTTGTCACTTTAAGTGTGTCAGTCAATCAGAGCTGGAGTTTCTACTTTAAGTGTTCAATACTTCATGCAGCAAATGACCACAGCAGGTCTAGAATATCTGGAGTTCTCCATCACTCCCATCATTCCCAAAGGCAACCAGAAACCATTTAGGATACTTGCTTTTGAGCCAGTCACCGGAGCATATATATATATATATATATATATAGCTACATTATCCATTACATATCAGATGAGTGGTAATCAAATTACAGTTACATCTGAAAAGTATTTTAAAGTGATTACTTTGAATTTTAATGTCATTAAAGCATCATAAACTACAGTTCTGCTCATAAGTTTCACAACCTTGGAGAATATGCAACATTTTAATCATTTTAACAAAATAAGAGGAATCATAAAAATTTCAAATAACACAAATGTCACAATTTTTACTGTATTTTATGATCAAATAAATGCAGCCTATATAATATATATGTATATATATATATATATATTATAATGCTTTATGTGTTCAATCATAAAAATTGCATGTAACTTTCTTTTTATCTCACATTTCTGACTTTGTCTCCCCCCCCCTAAGATTTAAACTCACAATTGCATTTTATTTTTACTTGCAATTCTGACTTTTTCTGGACAATTGCGAGTTTAAATCTCACAATTCAGACTTATTTTGTCAATATTGCGAGTCATAAAGTCAGAGTTGTGAGCGATATAACTCTCAATACTGACAAAATAAGTCTGAATTGTGAGATTTAAACTCGCAATTGTCCAGAAAAAGTCAGAATTGCAAGTAAAAATAAAATGCAATTGTGAGTTTAAATCTTAGATAAAAAAGAAAATTACATGCAACTTTTATGATTGAACACATAAAGCATTATAATATTAATATGTGTGTATATATATATATATATATATATATATATATATATATATATATGTATGTATTAATGTTGTTGGAAGAAGTCTCTTCTGCTCACCAAAGCTGCATTTATTTGACCATAAAATACAGTAAAAATTGTGAAATATTATTATAATGTAAATCATCTGTTTTCTATGTGAATATATAGTCAAATATAATTTATTTCTGAATTTTCAGCATCATTACTCCAGTCTTCAGTGTCACATGATCCTTCAGAAATCATTCTGATATGATGATTTGATGCTCAAGAATGACACTTTAGTAAGGAAAACCTTTTTTTTTAAAACGAGTAACATTACTCTCAACAAAGTCAAATGTTTCTAAAGGTGTTGAGAAACACCAAGATGCTCAGAAAACAGAGGATCAAAGAGAGGAAATTAAATCACAGGAAAGAAAAACGCATTTGAGAGGATCACACAGACCCAAACACATCAGCGTACTGACCGTCAGAGACCAAACCCTGCTCGTGATCAGGGCTGCCGTGTTCTGATTGGCCGAGACACTCCTGTCAATCAAAACACCAGTGGGCGTTGACATAATCCGTCAACAAACCTGACTCAAACTCATCGCCTTTAAAACACATGGCAAACAAAAAAATTCAGATGTAATAAGGAATCTGGGAATAATTGAACGAGTTTTACTGCAGATTTGAAGAGTGGAGATGAGAGTGGACTCTCTAAAACAACCCGTGGAAATTCAGAGTTTATACAAATGGACGCAAATAAAGGTTTGCGGTGAAGCACGATGCATCATAATATGACACGACGTCTCCCACAAAGAGATAGATTTTCATCCAATGAAGTCTCACCAGTCCAGATCAAATAAATCATGCAAGTTTCTAAAAGAGCTTAAGACAACAAACCTCAGATGTTCGAAGAGCGCACATGTAGCCATCATGTGGTTTGGGGGTTTTATTTCAGTTTCTGCGTGTTAACACTCTCGTAGGTGACGGACAAATAAATCGGCTTTATTTTATAATCAGCACAAGCTCTAAATTGCGCAATGCCAGATCTTTTGTGCCTTTCCACTAAAAACAGAAAATATGTTTCGCCTCTCTAGATGAGAGATTAGGGTTTGGAGCGAAGAGCAACCTGACATCTGTGTGGATTTAAACAGCTGGCAATGTTCTGACGCCAATCCCTCCGCATCTGCCAGAGATCCATTGTTGGGAATGGAAGAAACATACCAGAGATCAAAAACGATAAATCTTGATTTTTAATGCAAACTCTAAAGGAGAAGATGAGGAGGGAAAGAAAGTGCCAGATTGAGATAACAGCGCCGCTTCTGATCACATGATTCACACTAAAACAACTTCTGTGACCAATCCTGGACTAACGAGTCCTGCCGGACTTCACATGGACTCAAAAACAAAACAGAAAAACATTGGCTTGTGTCATAAGGAATAAATAAATATTATATATATATATATATAGACACAGGGCAGGGCTGGTTACTTTTAAAATGTATTTCACTACAAAACTACAAAATAAATGCTTTAAAAGGTACTTTGTAACATATTTCGTTGGATTACCCAAATTTTCTAACTTAATCTAAATACTTTGGAATACTAATAAGTATGAAACAAACAAAAAAAAAGGTAATTGCGTGTTTTTCTCTCACAATTCTGACTCTTTTTTTTAATATTTGTGAGTTATAAAGTCAAAATGGTGAGATATAAATTTGCAATATTGAGAAAAGAAGTCATAATCCTGAGATATGAACTCTCAATTTAAAAAAAAAAAAAAAAAAAAGCCAGAATTATAAGAATAGAAGTCAGAATTATGAAATATAAACTCACAATATTGAGAAAAAAAAAGAGTTAGAATTGCAAGAAAAAAGTCAGAATTATGAAAATAGAAGTCAGAATTATGAGATATAAACTCATAATTTCAGAAAAAAAATCTGAATTATGAGAATAGAAATTAGAATTATGAGATATAAACTCTCAATTTCAGAAAAAATCTGAATTATGAGAATAGAAGTCAGAATTATGAGATATAAACTCACAATATTGAGAAAAAAAAAGAGTTAGAATTGCAAGAAAAAAGTCAGAATTATGAAAATAGAAGTCAGAATTATGAGATATAAACTCACAATTTCAGAAAAAAAATCTGAATTATGAGAATAGAAATTAGAATTATGAGATATAAACTCTCAATTTCAGAAAAAATCTGAATTATGAGAATAGAAGTCAGAATTATGAGATATAAACTCACAATATTGAGAAAAAAAAAAGAGTTAGAATTGCAAGAAAAAAGTCAGAATTATGAAAATAGAAGTCAGAATTATGAGAATAGAAATCAGAATGATTTTTCAATTATGATTTTATAAAACACAACTGAGTTTAAACCTCGCAATTGTGAGGGAAAAGTTCGAAATGTGAGATTGTGACGAGCAGGGCGGGCGAGAGCCGCGAGGGAAGGGCGCGAGGCCGGTGACGCGAGTGATAATGAGTATCACCTGCGCGCTACACCGGTCTCGTGTCTCTCACGGAGGAGCTCCGGAAGCATAAAAGAGGAGCGATGAGAGAGGACCAGGCCTGGACTTTATGTTGTGTTTTATTATGTTTTTCCTCACGGCGACTGCCGCCCTTCGTTTTATTGTTTGTTTATTTTATCATTAAAGTATGTTGAACGTTCGCCGGTTCCCGCCTCCTTCTTCCCGTTCTGATTGAACCGTTACAGAGATAAAAACTCACAATTACCCCTTTTTTTTTACAATTACAAGAGACTCACAAACAACTATCTAACCATGAGAACAGTCGTGGATCATCAGTGATGAAGGACAGTGAAGATTCATAAATGTAAATTTTAGAAAGGGGCTATTTTTATAAATTCAGTCATTTTGTCTTGTGGAGTACATGTAAACATCTGTCATGTGAAATGGCTGATTCAGGACCGTACAGGATCAAAATAACATGCAATGTTTATGATCCCTCTCATTAGTGTTGGCTTTTCATGTCAATATAAACTCATTTCCAACATGTTGAACTGTTCACATCTAAATTGAGTTCACGTACCTTTGCCTTTTGTCCGATTCATCTGTAGCTGTTTGGTTTGATTCATGGATCAGAACTCTGGAAAAGTCTGTGGAGAAAACGAACAAGAAAAATAACTTAAGAAAAAGAGAACAGTTCAAATACAGGAATGCGAAAACACGTCCTCTAAAAGAAAGTCAGGAAAACACAAGGTAATTGGGTTTTATCTGACCCTCCTGTAGGCAGTTACATGCATGAATATTTCAGATCGGAAGAGGAACTTCCTTTAGACATCAATCAAGCTGCCGTCGGTTCAATTACCGGATTTAGATCCGAGATGTCTGACATAAAGGGATGTTGCCCTGGGCATGTGAAAGGAATATTCCAGCCATGTGGACTCATGAAGGGGCCGAGAGGGAAACGTTTAAATGTCTATGTTGTTAATAAAATTAGACATCGATATGAAACTCAGTAGCATGTGAGTAACGTATCCTGACGGAGGTCACGCTCCCCGGCACAGCACACTAACAGCCCAAAACTACCGCAAACTCTTAAAAAATCAGAAGGTAATTGTGACCTTTATCTCGCAATTCTGACTTTAAAACTCGCAATTCTGACTTTAAAACTCGCAATTCTGACTTTATATCTCACAATTCTGACTTTATATCTCGCAATTCTGACTTTATATCTCTCAATTCTGACTTTATATCTCGCAATTCTGACTTTAAAACTCGCAATTCTGACTTTAAAACTCGCAATTCTGACTAAAACTCGCAATTCTGACTTTCTATCTCGCAATTCTGACTTTAAAACTCGCAATTCTGACTTTATATCTCACAATTCTGACTTTATATCTCGCAATTCTGACTTTATATCTCGCAATTCTGACTTTATATCTCTCAATTCTGACTTTATATCTCTCAATTCTGACTTTATATCTCGCAATTCTGACTTTGAAACTCGCAATTCTGACTTTAAAACTCGCAATTCTGACTAAAACTCGCAATTCTGACTTTCTATCTCGCAATTCTGACTTTAAAACTCGCAATTCTGACTTTATATCTCACAATTCTGACTTTATATCTCGCAATTCTGACTTTATATCTCGCAATTCTGACTTTAAAACTCGCAATTCTGACTTTAAAACTCGCAATTCTGACTAAAACTCGCAATTCTGACTTTCTATCTCGTAATTCTGACTTTAAAACTCACAATTCTGACTTTATATCTCGCAATTCTGACTTTAAAACTCGCAATTCTGACTAAAACTCGCAATTCTGACTTTCTATCTCGCAATTCTGACTTTAAAACTCGCAATTCTGACTTTATATCTCGCAATTCTGACTTTAAAACTCGCAATTCTGACTTTAAAACTCGCAATTCTGACTTTATATCTCGCAATTCTGACTTTATATCTCTCAATTCTGACTTTAAAACTTGCAATTCTGACTTTATATCTCACAATTCTGACTTTATATCACAATTCTGACTTTATATCTCGCAATTCTGACTTTATATCTCTCAATTCTGACTTTATATCTCACAATTCTGACTTTAAAACTTGCAATTCTGACTTTATACCTCTCAATTCTGACTTTATATCTCTCAATTCTGACTTTATATCTCACAATTCTGACTTTATATCTCACAATTCTGACTTTATATCTCTCAATTCTGACTTTATATCTCACAATTCTGACTTTAAAACTTGCAATTCTGACTTTATATCTCACAATTCTGACTTTATATCACAATTCTGACTTTATATCTCTCAATTCTGACTTTATATCTCACAATTCTGACTTTATATCACAATTCTGACTTTATATCTCTCAATTCTGACTTTATATCTCTCAATTCTGACTTTATATCTCACAATTCTGACTTTATATCTCACAATTCTGACTTTATATCTCTCAATTCTGACTTTATATCTCACAATTCTGACTTTAAAACTTGCAATTCTGACTTTATATCTCAGAATTCTGACTTTATATCACAATTCTGACTTTATATCTCTCAATTCTGACTTTATATCTCTCAATTCTGACTTTATATCTCACAATTCTGACTTTATATCTCTCAATTCTGACTTTAAAACTTGCAATTCTGACTTTATATCTCACAATTCTGACTTTATAACTCACAATTCTGACTAAAACTCGCAATTCTGACTTTCTATCTCGTAATTCTGACTTTAAAACTCGCAATTCTGACTTTATATCTCGCAATTCTGACTTTAAAACTCGCAATTCTGACTAAAACTCGCAATTCTGACTTTCTATCTCGTAATTCTGACTTTAAAACTCGCAATTCTGACTTTATATCTCGCAATTCTGACTTTAAAACTCGCAATTCTGACTAAAACTCGCAATTCTGACTTTCTATCTCGCAATTCTGACTTTAAAACTCGCAATTCTGACTTTATATCTCGCAATTCTGACTTTAAAACTCGCAATTCTGACTTTAAAACTCGCAATTCTGACTTTATATCTCGCAATTCTGACTTTATATCTCTCAATTCTGACTTTAAAACTTGCAATTCTGACTTTATATCTCACAATTCTGACTTTATATCACAATTCTGACTTTATATCTCTCAATTCTGACTTTATATCTCACAATTCTGACTTTAAAACTTGCAATTCTGACTTTATACCTCTCAATTCTGACTTTATATCTCTCAATTCTGACTTTATATCTCACAATTCTGACTTTATATCTCTCAATTCTGACTTTATATCTCACAATTCTGACTTTAAAACTTGCAATTCTGACTTTATATCTCACAATTCTGACTTTATATCACAATTCTGACTTTATATCTCTCAATTCTGACTTTATATCTCACAATTCTGACTTTATATCACAATTCTGACTTTATATCTCTCAATTCTGACTTTATATCTCTCAATTCTGACTTTATATCTCACAATTCTGACTTTATATCTCACAATTCTGACTTTATATCACAATTCTGACTTTATATCTCTCAATTCTGACTTTATATCTCTCAATTCTGACTTTATATCTCACAATTCTGACTTTATATCTCACAATTCTGACTTTATATCTCTCAATTCTGACTTTATATCTCACAATTCTGACTTTAAAACTTGCAATTCTGACTTTATATCTCAGAATTCTGACTTTATATCACAATTCTGACTTTATATCTCTCAATTCTGACTTTATATCTCTCAATTCTGACTTTATATCTCACAATTCTGACTTTATATCTCTCAATTCTGACTTTAAAACTTGCAATTCTGACTTTATATCTCACAATTCTGACTTTATAACTCACAATTCTGACTAAAACTCGCAATTCTGACTTTCTATCTCGTAATTCTGACTTTAAAACTCGCAATTCTGACTTTATATCTCGCAATTCTGACTTTAAAACTCGCAATTCTGACTAAAACTCGCAATTCTGACTTTCTATCTCGTAATTCTGACTTTAAAACTCGCAATTCTGACTTTATATCTCGCAATTCTGACTTTAAAACTCGCAATTCTGACTAAAACTCGCAATTCTGACTTTCTATCTCGCAATTCTGACTTTAAAACTCGCAATTCTGACTTTATATCTCGCAATTCTGACTTTAAAACTCGCAATTCTGACTTTAAAACTCGCAATTCTGACTTTATATCTCGCAATTCTGACTTTATATCTCTCAATTCTGACTTTAAAACTTGCAATTCTGACTTTATATCTCACAATTCTGACTTTATATCACAATTCTGACTTTATATCTCTCAATTCTGACTTTATATCTCACAATTCTGACTTTAAAACTTGCAATTCTGACTTTATACCTCTCAATTCTGACTTTATATCTCTCAATTCTGACTTTATATCTCACAATTCTGACTTTATATCTCTCAATTCTGACTTTATATCTCACAATTCTGACTTTAAAACTTGCAATTCTGACTTTATATCTCACAATTCTGACTTTATATCACAATTCTGACTTTATATCTCTCAATTCTGACTTTATATCTCACAATTCTGACTTTATATCACAATTCTGACTTTATATCTCTCAATTCTGACTTTATATCTCTCAATTCTGACTTTATATCTCACAATTCTGACTTTATATCTCACAATTCTGACTTTATATCTCTCAATTCTGACTTTATATCTCACAATTCTGACTTTAAAACTTGCAATTCTGACTTTATATCTCACAATTCTGACTTTATATCTCATAATTCTGACTTTATATCTCACAATTCTGACTTTAAAACTTGCAATTCTGACTTTATATCTCACAATTCTGACTTTATATCTCTCAATTCTGACTTTATATCTCTCAATTCTGACTTTATATCTCACAATTCTGACTTTATATCTCTCAATTCTGACTTTAAAACTTGCAATTCTGACTTTATATCTCACAATTCTGACTTTATAACTCACAATTCTGACTTTAAAACTCGCAATTCTGACTTTATATCTCACAATTCTGACTTTATATCTCACAATTCTGACTTTAAAACTTGCAATTCTGACTTTATATCTCACAATTCTGACTTTATATCTCACAATTCTGACTTTAAAACTTGCAATTCTGACTTTATATCTCACAATTCTGACTTTAAAACTCGCAATTCTGACTTTATATCTCACAATTCTGACTTTAAAACTCGCAATTCTGACTTTATATCTCTCAATTCTGACTTTATATCTCACAATTCTGACTTTATATCTCACAATTCTGACTTTATATCTCACAATTCTGACTTTAAAACTTGCAATTCTGACTTTATATCTCACAATTCTGACTTTATATCTCACAATTCTGACTTTAAAACTTGCAATTCTGACTTTATATCTCACAATTCTGACTTTATATCTCACAATTCTGACTTTAAAACTTGCAATTCTGACTTTATATCTCACAATTCTGACTTTAAAACTCGCAATTCTGACTTTATATCTCACAATTCTGACTTTAAAACTCGCAATTCTGACTTTATATCTCACAATTCTGACTTTAAAACTCGCAATTCTGACTTTATATCTCTCAATTCTGACTTTATATCTCACAATTCTGACTTTATATCTCACAATTCTGACTTTATATCTCGCAATTCTGACTTTATATCTCACAATTCTGACTTTAAAACTTGCAATTCTGACTTTATATCTCACAATTCTGACTTTATATCTCACAATTCTGACTTTAAAACTCGCAATTCTGACATTATATCTCACAATTCTGACTTTAAAACTTGCAATTCTGACTTTATATCTCACAATTCTGACTTTAAAACTCGCAATTCTGACTTTATATCTCTCAATTCTGACTTTATATCTCGCAATTCTGACTTTATATCTCACAATTCTGACTTTATATCTCTCAATTCTGACTTTATATCTTGCAATTCTGACTTTAAAACTTGCAATTCTGACTTTATATCTCACAATTCTGACTTTATATCTCACAATTCTGACTTTATATCTCACAATTCTGACTTTTTTATCTCGCAATTCTGACTTTATATCTCTCAATTCTGACTTTATATCTCACAATTCTGACTTTAAAACTTGCAATTCTGACTTTATATCTCACAATTCTGACTTTATATCTCACAATTCTGACTTTATATCTCTCAATTCTGACTTTATATCTCTCAATTCTGACTTTATATCACAATTCTGACTTTATATCACAATTCTGACTTTATATCTCTCAATTCTGACTTTATATCACAATTCTGACTTTATATCACAATTCTGACTTTATATCTCTCAATTCTGACTTTATATCTCTCAATTCTGACTTTATATCACAATTCTGACTTTATATCTCACAATTCTGACTTTATATCTCTCAATTCTGACTTTATATCTCACAATTCTGACTTTATATCACAATTCTGACTTTATATCTCTCAATTCTGACTTTATATCTCACAATTCTGACTTTATATCACAATTCTGACTTTATATCTCTCAATTCTGACTTTATATCTCTCAATTCTGACTTTATATCTCACAATTCTGACTTTATATCTCACAATTCTGACTTTATATCTCGCAATTCCGACTTTATATCACAATTCTGACTTTATATCTCACAATTCTGACTTTATATCTCTCAATTCTGACTTTATATCTCACAATTCTGACTTTATATCACAATTCTGACTTTATATCTCTCAATTCTGACTTTATATCTCACAATTCTGACTTTATATCTCACAATTCTGACTTTATATCTCGCAATTCCGACTTTATATCACAATTCTGACTTTATATCTCACAATTCTGACTTTATATCACAATTCTGACTTTATATCTCAATTCTGACTTTATATCTCACAATTCCGACTTTATATCACAATTCTGACTTTATATCTCAATTCTGACTTTATATCTCACAATTCCGACTTTATATCACAATTCTGACTTTATATCTCACAATTCTGACTTTATATCACAATTCTGACTTTATATCACAATTCTGACTTAATATCACAATTCTGACTTTATATCTCAATTCTGACTTTATATCTCGCAATTCCGACTTTATATCTCACAATTCTGATTTTAAAACTCGCAATTCTGACTTTGAAACTCACAATTCTGACTTTCTATCTCTCAATTCTGACTTTATATCTCGCAATTCTGACTTTAAACTTCACAATTGTGAGTTTAAATCTTCCAATTTTGAAATAAAATTTTGCAATTAGGTTTTTTTTTTTTTTTTTTTTTTTTTTTTTTGCCTCCATAAGAAACAAATGGAATTAATCAATGAAATTTTGAATTTTGAAGTCTGACATAATATTCCTTGTAAAACGTGCTTCAATAACCTTTAACTTACAACTTTGAAAAATGTTTTTTTGTACCTTAAATACTCTTGCCTGTTGTATCAACAGCTGCACACTTCACAATAAGGTCTCATTTGTCAACATCAGTTAATGCATTAACTAACAACGACTAAATACATTTTACAGCGTTTATTAACTGTTGTTAATGTTATCTAATAAAGATGTTCGTGTTAGTTCACAGTGCATTAACTAATATTAACGACTTTGGACCTTAAAAATATTAGTAAATGTTGAGGTTAACAGATGCTTTAGAAGTATTGTTCATTAACGTTAACGGTTAACAAATGAAACCTTTTTCTTGTAACCAACAAACAATGGTATAATGCCTCTCTATTTATTATTTTAATCATTTTAGAGCATGTTAGTTTATGTTTAATCGCACTTCATACATGAAGAAGAAAGAAAACGTGCCTTTATTTTAGCAAGCATTCAATGTATTTTTTGCAGCAAAATAAATGCCGTCTTGCACAATGTTTGCGATTGACTCGCATAAGCAGGCGTGTTGTTTAGTTAACAACACATGCTGGTGTCCAGCTGCTCGCTTTCCTTGACTTTGATGAAAAGCGGGTGCTGGTTTTGCTGGTTCTGACCCTGATGGATGTCATTTTCTGAAGCGTGTGTCACACTATCCTGCAGTTACACTTAAACTCAGCGGAGGCTGATTAATGACGCTAACGACCACTTCAGTCACTCTCGTCTCGGCCGTCTGACGCTCCAGTTTCAAAACAAAGCCTGGCTTCTGCTGCTCTGCTTCGTTTGGGAGTTTGTGCCGAAGGACCTCGAAGGCTTGTAATCACATGGAATAGAAATTATAGGAAAGAAGGGAGTCGTTCGTTTAGATGAACTTTCCTGTTTGCACCAGTGAACTTATGTAGAAAGGCATTTTCAATGTGTTTTCTGTTAATGAGATTAACATGCATGTGTAAGACACCGATCTTTCAACATATTTTAAGGAAGCATCAGTGCATCCATCACAAAAAGTGCGTTGCTATAATTTAGTGACAAACTCAGGAGGAAAATCCACCTAAAATGCAAGGAAAGAGAGCGAGAGAGAGAGAGGCTTATAATTTATTCACAAGCCATTGTTATTGCCGTGAGTTACTGTATATATTAAAAACCGATAATGTTGTAGTCAGTACCCGTTTTCATTCAAAGATGTGAATTTAACTTGCGAATAAAGCAGCGTTTCCATCCCATGTGTTCAAGAGAACGAAATCATCACTTCTGTGGAAACCGTGCAAAATATCAGTTCTAAAAATGGAAACTGTGTATCTCAGAATGCATCTCTAATAACCAGCAAGTGTCAATAGTGAAGGAGAAAACCCATGTAATTTAAAAATACTTATGTTATTATGTAGTTTTTTTACCGGTTTAAAGCTCAGATCTGTGGTTTCTCGATAAAGATAGCGGCAATTTGAAAATTTGATCTGATGTTTCCAAAGTTGTGAGATCCAGGCGATCACTGAGTGCTCAAGTACCCGCTGAGAACAGCTGAACCTCGGCTGGTCCTTCTGACGTTTGCCACTGGCTCTGATGTCTCTGTAGTGGTTAAACATGAGATATTATTCGTCTTGTGTATATCTAATAGGCAAAGTTTCATAACTTTATATATTTAGGCTATTTAACTTTACCGTTGTTCTGGAGCACTGACTTTGCGCGTTTGACTGAATTGTTTGCTTTATTTCTTACGGTATAGCTTTTACTTATACATTTATAATGGGTATTATTGATCATTAAAGATCATTGAAGGGTTGTTTTAGGTTTCGTTTTGGTATTTAACTATACATGCAGTGAAGATAATCAATGAACGCACATTTTTGTGACTTAATATGTTTAAATGAAAACTAAAAGTGTTTTATAACATTTCGTTTCATCGTTGCATAAAATATACATACAGAGCGACACTGTCAAAAACTTGTCAAGTCTGAACTTCACACACTTGCTATTGACTTTTCAGAGCCACCAAACAAACATTTGAGATGCTGCGATGCGATTGGTCCGTCGGTTAGTGCAGTTATCCAATCTCAGCGTCCGCTGAGGGTTTTGTTGCGCATCGAGGAATTTATTCTGTAAATGTGATTCATCAGGGTTTGTGTGCGTCTTATTATTGGATAAAAAGTTCATCCACCTCAATTGAGCGCATGTTTTTTTTATGTGCATTTTTTTAATTTATGCACATCTTTTTTTATTTGATATCCCAAAATTCATATAAAGATAGATGGAAGAAAGCATAGCTATATATATACTTTTTCCTCCCAGAGAAGAACAAAACACTAATACTATTTATATTACCTGTCAAAAGTTTGGAAACATTACAAGTTTTTAAATGTCTCTCCTGCTCACCAAGGCTGCATTTATTTAATCAAAAATACAGTAAAAATAGTGAAATATTATTATAATGTAAATCATGCTTTTCTATGTGAATATATAGTACAGTGTAATTTATTCCTGAATTTTCAGCATCATTACTCCAGTCTTCAGAGTCACACGATCCTTCTGAAATCGGTGTAATATGCAGATTTGATGGGTAAGTAAGAATTTTTATTCATCAAGGACATTAAATTGATCAAAAGTGACAGTAAAGGTGTTATTTATAATGTTACAAAAGATTAAATTTCAAATAAATGCTGTTCTTTTTACATTTCTATTCATGAAAGAATCCTGAAAAATAATTTGAATCACAGTTTCCACAAAAATATGAACCGTTTTCAACATTGATAATAATCATAAATGTTTCATATCAGAATGATTTCTGAAGGATCATGTGACACTGAAGACTGGAGTAATGATGCTGAACATTCAGGAATAAATTACACTTTACTATATATTCACATTCACATTATAATAATATTTTGTGATTTTTACTGTATTTTTGATCAAATAAATTCAGCTTTGATCACAGGAATAAATTACACTTTACTGTATATTCACATAGAAAACAGATGATTTACATTATAATAATATTTTGTGATTTTTACTGTATTTTTGATCAAATAAATTCAGCTTTGATCACAGGAATAAATTACACTGTACTATATATTCACATAGAAAACAGATGATTTACATTGTAAAAATATTTCACAATTTTTACTGTATTTTTGATCAAATAAATTCAGCTTTGATCACAGGAATAAATTACACTTTACTATATATTCACATAGAAAACTTATGATTTACATTGTAATAATATTTTGTGATTTTTACTGTATTTTTGATCAGATAAATGCAGCTTTGGTGAGCAGGAGAGTCGTAATTGTAATGTTTCCAAACTTTTGAAAGGTAATATAAATATGTTTTCCTCATGTTTTGATGGTTTACTCAAACTTGTAGGGTCATTCAAATCGGACATGACTTCAGGCCTGTGCAGAACGCCGCTTTGGTTCAGACTAACCGAAGGATCTGACGAACATCAGCGTTTTCTCGGTGTTTCTCAGCCGTCGGAGACGCAGGAGGGCGACCTCCCATACTGCGATGATACTGGCCCGAGATTCTCCGGCATCTGTGAAGCGTTAGCGCTGAGTAATTCAGTGTGGGGATCACAAATGACATTATCATGTTCAGCAGCGAATGAAAAGATGGCGTCCCATCGTATCTGTGTGAAACTGGGCACATCTGAAATCTAATATTCCAGAGTTAAGAGCGACTGGAGGTCTGGAACATGTGTGTGAAGCCGCACGACACCTCGCTCGCCTTCGGTTCCCCTCCTAAACAGCTACGGATGAACTACGGGTCATGGCAAAGAAAACTCAACATACTAACAAATGTAAATGGAGCATATGAGGAGTG
The DNA here is from genome assembly GCA_037194245.1 of Opsariichthys bidens. Taxonomy (NCBI): domain Eukaryota; kingdom Metazoa; phylum Chordata; class Actinopteri; order Cypriniformes; family Xenocyprididae; genus Opsariichthys; species Opsariichthys bidens. The sequence continues at coordinate 1,433,463 of CM074281.1, read as the reverse complement.
ACGTCGCCACGAACGCCAGCGTCATTCGTTCGGCACGCGTGACAGAAGCCAGAGGAAAGTTATGGCAGTAAAACTTCGTTTCATTGGTCATGAGTCGACTACAAGACCGTCATGGTCCAGATCTCTCATGCGTCATTTTCTTCATCGTTTTTAACTCGTGGACAAACAAATATTAACACAAAATTACAAATATCAAAATTTCCCCTCTTTTTCTGCTGATGTTTAAATGCATTCAATGCATTGCAATAATATTGATACTTAATTCTACATTCCCAGGAATATCATAATGAATACATTGGGAACATGTCTGTATTTTGACTGTAAATAATCCTGTCCGTCCTGAACGTGTCCAGTCATGAAATGAAATGAAATTAAAATAACAGAAAAATTCAATAGAAAAGTCAAAATAGAAAATAAAATAGAAAAATAAAATAAAAATATGAAATAAAAAATCAAATAACATTTAATAAAAGAATAGAAAAAATAATAAATAAAAATAATAAAATAAAGTAAATAAAAAAATATATAAAATAAATTAAAACGTTAAATGGAATAAAAATATAAAATATAACAATAAAACGTTAAATAAAAAATAAATAAACAATACAAAATAATTAAATAACATTTAATAAAAGAATAAAAAATAATAAATAAAAATAATAAAATATATAAAATAAAACAAAATATAAAATAAATTAAAACGTTAAATGAAATAAAAATGTAAAATATAATTATAAAACATTAAATAAAAATAAATAAATAATATTAAACAGTAAAATAAAATAATAATAAAAAAGTTAAATAAAAATAGAACAGAAAACAAAAACAAATAAAATTACAAAAATTAACAGAAAGTTAAAAAATAAATAATCAAAATAAAAATAAAAAGTCAAATAAATAAAATAAACATTAAAATAATAAAATAAAACAAAAAAGGTAATTAATAAAATAAATAAAAATAGAACAATAAAATAACATTTAATAAAAAAATAAAATAATAAAATAAAATGGAAAAAATGTATTAAAAAATTCATCAGAATAAAATAAATTAAATAAAACAATAAAAAAATAAATTTAAAAAACCCTATAATTTCACATCATGACACTGCAAGAATGCATCTATCAATCTGATTCACAAAATATTAGTTTTATTTTTAGTCCTTAGTATGCATGTTATGAAGCACGCACTGTATTCGCTGTACGGCATCTCATGATGCCCAACACGGTCAGGTGAATCATAAAATAACAAGCTCTGCTGGGACGAGGCTTACAGTTCAGAACCCCGCCGTTTCGCTCAATGATCAGCTGATCAGACGCGATAGAGAACTTCTGCTTTTGCATTTCACAGAAGACAAGAGTGAATGACGCCAGAAGGGGGATATTTGGGGTGAAATATTGGCTTTCAGTAGATTTTCCTCCTCTCTCAGAGACGGCTGAACAGCAGCGAACGAGCCGGCGTGTTATTTGCCATTTAATTGTGTGTGCGCCGCGGAGCGTGACGAGAGCGGAGATCAAAAACGCTCTTTAACCCGCCGTACACATTACATGATCACTTTATGCATATTTGCAGTGATTTACAGACACTCAAACTGGTTTTAAATTCACTTTACACGCATACCGATGTAAGAGGACGCCATCCATTTCCTCACGCATGTATTTGTATATGATGTTGAACTGTCTCGGACATTAAAACACAATAAACAGTCTTTTATTCCTCCATCACATGTACGGTTGTTTTCCCTCGGCTTTGACAAATGCTGTTAATTATCGTATCCACATGTCCAAACATCCAACCGGCCATACGCCACGCGTTCATCTGGCAGTCATTACACTATGACTGGCATTTTTATATTAGACCGGTTGGAATTTGGAGACGCGATTCATCTCGGGCTGAACATGATGGAGCGAATCGAATGGGAATGTTGCGTCATCTCTGAACCGAGCCTTCAACCGTTTCACTAAAACCATTCGGACGGGAAGTATTAGTTCATAAACCGCTGGAAATAATCTGACCTGTAATTAAAACATCCCAACCCCGCGTCCTGACCGGGTGAATCACACTGAAGCGGAATCGATCGATTCTAGATTCTCAGATCTTGATGCAAAATAATGAATCGCTATGTTAATTTGCCTCTATGTTATCAAGTAAAGTGTTGAAAGTCTTTCTCTCTCTATTTATATATTTATATAAATATGTATTATATATATATGTACAGTAGGTTACTTTTAAAATGTATTTCACTACAGATTACAAAATACATGCTTTAAAAGTCATTTGTAACGTATTTCGTTACATTACTCAAGTTTAGTCACTTCATCTAAATACTTTAGAATACTTTGGAATACTAATAAGTGTGAAACAAACACAAAAAAGGTCATTGAGAGTTTTTATCTCACAATTCTGACTTTTTCCCTCAGGATTGTGTGATATAAAGTTGCAATTGTGAGTTATAAAGTCAGAATTATGAGATATAAACTGACAATATTGAGAAAAGTCAGAATTATGAGATATAAACTCACAATATTGAGAAAAGTCATAATTATGAGATATAAACTGACAATATTGAGAAAAGTCATAATTATGAGATATAAACTGACAATATTGAGAAAAGTCAGAATTATGAGATATAAACTCGCAATATTGAGAAAAGTCAGAATTATGAGATATAAACTGACAATATTGAGAAAAGTCATAATTATGAGATATAAACTGACAATATTGAGAAAAGTCAGAATTATGAGATATAAACTGACAATATTGAGAAAAGTCATAATTATGAGATATAAACTGACAATATTGAGAAAAGTCAGAATTATGAGATATAAACTCGCAATATTGAGAAAAGTCAGAATTATGAGATATAAACTCACAATATTGAGAAAAGTCAGAATTATGAGATATAAACTGACAATATTGAGAAAAGTCAGAATTATGAGATATAAACTGACAATATTGAGAAAAGTCAGAATTATGAGATATAAACTGACAATATTGAGAAAAGTCAGAATTATGAGATATAAACTCGCAATATTGAGAAAAGTCAGAATTATGAGATATAAACTCACAATATTGAGAAAAGTCAGAATTATGAGATATAAACTCACAATATTGAGAAAAGTCAGAATTATGAGATATAAACTGACAATATTGAGAAAAGTCAGAATTATGAGATATAAACTCGCAATATTGAGAAAAGTCAGAATTATGAGATATAAACTCACAATATTGAGAAAAGTCAGAATTATGAGATATAAACTGACAATATTGAGAAAAGTCAGAATTATGAGATATAAACTGACAATATTGAGAAAAGTCAGAATTATGAGATATAAACTCACAATATTGAGAAAAGTCAGAATTATGAGATATAAACTCACAATATTGAGAAAAGTCAGAATTATGAGATATAAACTGACAATATTGAGAAAAGTCATAATTATGAGATATAAACTCGCAATATTGAGAAAAGTCAGAATTATGAGATATAAACTGACAATATTGAGAAAAGTCAGAATTATGAGATATAAACTGACAATATTGAGAAAAGTCAGAATTATGAGATATAAACTCGCAATATTGAGAAAAGTCAGAATTATGAGATATAAACTGACAATATTGAGAAAAGTCAGAATTATGAGATATAAACTGACAATATTGAGAAAAGTCATAATTATGAGATATAAACTGACAATATTGAGAAAAGTCAGAATTATGAGATATAAACTCGCAATATTGAGAAAAGTCAGAATTATGAGATATAAACTGACAATATTGAGAAAAGTCAGAATTATGAGATATAAACTGAAAATATTGAGAAAAGTCAGAATTATGAGATATAAACTCGCAATATTGAGAAAAGTCAGAATTATGAGATATAAACTGACAATATTGAGAAAAGTCAGAATTATGAGATATAAACTGACAATATTGAGAAAAGTCAGAATTATGAGATATAAACTCGCAATATTGAGAAAAGTCAGAATTATGAGATATAAACTCACAATATTGAGAAAAGTCAGAATTATGAGATATAAACTGACAATATTGAGAAAAGTCAGAATTATGAGATATAAACTCGCAATATTGAGAAAAGTCAGAATTATGAGATATAAACTCACAATATTGAGAAAAGTCAGAATTATGAGATATAAACTGACAATATTGAGAAAAGTCAGAATTATGAGATATAAACTGACAATATTGAGAAAAGTCAGAATTATGAGATATAAACTCACAATATTGAGAAAAGTCAGAATTATGAGATATAAACTCACAATATTGAGAAAAGTCAGAATTATGAGATATAAACTGACAATATTGAGAAAAGTCAGAATTATGAGATATAAACTCGCAATATTGAGAAAAGTCAGAGTTATGAGATATAAACTCGCAATATTGAGAAAAGTCAGAATTATGAGATATAAACTGACAATATTGAGAAAAGTCAGAATTATGAGATATAAACTCGCAATATTGAGAAAAGTCAGAATTATGAGATATAAACTGACAATATTGAGAAAAGTCAGAATTATGAGATATAAACTGACAATATTGAGAAAAGTCAGAATTATGAGATATAAACTCACAATATTGAGAAAAGTCAGAATTATGAGATATAAACTCACAATATTGAGAAAAGTCAGAATTATGAGATATAAACTCACAATATTGAGAAAAGTCAGAATTATGAGATATAAACTCACACTAAATTCACAATTTCAAGAAAAAAGTCAGTATTGCAAGTTTAAATCTCCCAATTCTGACTTTATAACTTGCAATTGTGAGAAAAAGAAGTCAGAATTGTGAAACACAAACTCACAATAGTGAGAAAAAGTCACAGTGTCGAGTGAATTATAAAATGACTCCCAAAACATGAAAACAGTGAAAACATGAAACTGAACTCGTCTTTTTTCAGACGGTCAGAGTCAGAGAATCACCAATCGCTGTTTAAATGACATTAAAACTCAAAGTAATCACTTTGGTAATCTAAAACACTTTTCAGATGGAACTGTAATCTGATCACCACCCATTTAAAATCAAACACAGTCACTCAAAGTTTGTATTTTAAATACGTCACTAAGTGACTTGTATTTCGTTACTCCCCGACCCTGTGTATCTATATATATATATATATATATATATATATATATATATATATATATAAATTGTTTTGATGACCCTACCAGTTCCATTAATCTAACAAAATATGAGGAAAATATTTTTAAAATATATTAAATATGAAAAAATATCACATGTTTTCCTCTTATTTTGTTGGTTTAAATCAAATTTAAATCAAATCAAACTTTTGGCCTCTGCTGTATATCGTTGCTCAGGGTTATTACCGTTGATTAAAACTATTAAAAACATTTCTGTTAATTAAAATAAAGCTGAAATAAAAATAAATATTAATAGATATTATATATTGATATATACACTACCATTCAAAAGTTTTACACAGATAAGATTTTTTAATGTTTTAAAAAATAATGCTCCAAAGCTGCATTTATTTGATTATAAATACAGTAAAAATTGTGAAACATTATTACAATGTTTTCTACGTGAATATACAGTAAAGTGTAATTTATTCCTGTGATCAAAGCTGAATTTATTTGATGAAAAATACAGTAAAAATCACAAAATATTATTACAATTTAAATAATCTGTTTTCTATGTGAATATATAGCAAAGTGTAATTTACTCCTGTGATCAAAGCTGAATTTATTTGATCAAAAATACAGTAAAAATCACAAAATATTATTACAATGTAAATCATGTTTTCTATGTGAATATATAGTAAAATATAATTTATTCCTGTGATTTGATTATAAATATAGTAAAAATTGTGAAACATTATTACAATGTTTTCTATGTGAATATACAGTAAAGTTTAATTTATTCCTGTGATCAAAGCTGAATTTATTTGATCAAAAATACAGTAAAAGTCACAAAATATTATTACAATTTAAAGCATCTGTTTTCTATGTGAATATACAGTAAAGTGTAATTTATTCCGGTGATCAAAGCTGAATTTATTTGATCAAAAATACAGTAAAAATCACAAAATATTATTACAATGTAAATCATGTTTTCTATGTGAATATATAGTAAAGTGTAATTTATTCCTGTGATCAAAGCTGAATTTATTTGATGAAAAATACAGTAAAAATCACAAAATATTATTACAATTTAAATAATCTGTTTTCTATGTGAATATATAGCAAAGTGTAATTTATTCCGGTGATCAAAGCTGAATTTATTTGATCAAAAATACAGTAAAAATCACAAAATATTATTACAATGTAAATCATGTTTTCTATGTGAATATATAGTAAAATATAATTTATTCCTGTGATTTGATTATAAATATAGTAAAAATTGTGAAACATTATTACAATGTTTTCTATGTGAATATACAGTAAAGTTTAATTTATTCCTGTGATCAAAGCTGAATTTATTTGATCAAAAATACAGTAAAAGTCACAAAATATTATTACAATTTAAAGCATCTGTTTTCTATGTGAATATACAGTAAAGTGTAATTTATTCCGGTGATCAAAGCTGAATTTATTTGATCAAAAATACAGTAAAAATCACAAAATATTATTACAATGTAAATCATGTTTTCTATGTGAATATATAGTAAAATATAATTTATTCCTGTGATCAAAGCTCAATTTATTTGATTATAAATACAGTAAAAATTGTGAAACATTATTCCAATGTTTTCTATGTGAATATACAGTAAAGTGTAATTTATTCCTGTGATCAAAGCTGAATTTATTTGATCAAAAATACAGTAAAAATCACAAAATATTATTACAATGTAAATCATCTGTTTTCTATGTGAATATACAGTAAAGTGTAATTTATTCCTGTGATCAAAGCTGCATTTATTTGATCAAAAATACAGTAAAAATCACAAAATATTATTACAATGTAAATCATCTGTTTTCTATGTGAATATATAGTGAAATATAATTTATTCCTGAATTTTCAGCATCATTACTCCAGTCTTCAGTGTCACATGATCCTTCAGAAATCATTCTGATATGAAACATTTATTTTGAAAATGGCAATATTAAAAAGAGATATATTAAAGTAAAAATCTAAAAAGCAGTAATACGGCTGACCTGCCGTACATCCCCTGTGACGTGGCTCGTTTCTTCCTTCTGATTTCACATGCTGAAGCGTTCAGAGGTTTTCCTGGAGAGCGTTCCTGCAGCTTGTCTTATTTAAGCAGCTCTCCGTCTAATTCAAAGAACGGAGGGAAAAAGCCTCCGTGACAGAGTCGATTACATCTGAGCAGAGCTCGACCCCCGCGACCGGCTCCTTGTTCCAGAAGCAGGACTCGGAGGTAAGGCGACCTCTGACCTGCGCCCGAGACCATCCAGATCCGTGATTACAGAGCATCTGTGCAACTCGAGACGCGCCTGTTCTTCTGGAAAATAACGCGGCTCTGCTCGGATTATACGGCGGCAGTGAAACACAAAAACAAACACAACATTTGTTTATTCCCTCTTAAAAGCAGAGTTTACGTTTTCATATCTGCCGCGTTTTCAAAAACGAGAGGATGTTTTTCCTCGGCTGAAGAGATTCGGGTAATGGCGTCTCAGGAGACGCTCTTCAAACACAAGCAGGGCCTTCTTGACCTCTGACCTTTGCCCTGGAGAGTTCAAAGGCTGCATCAAATGTAAGCTGTTTTGATTTGCCGCAAATGACCCGAAAGACCCAAAGTCCCCAAACAGGCTTTCTAGGAACTTCCAGAGTGACAGAGTGAGAAACACACGACATCAATGCATTACATTTAGTTACGGAGTGTAAAAAAAAAAAAAAAAAAAAAAAAAGCGAATTTTTATCTTAGAATTTTTCTCACAATTGTGAGTTTATGTGTCAAAATTAGATTATAAATCTCGCATTTTGCCTTTTTTTTTTTTTTTTTTTGGGAATTCTCGTTTCCACCATGGAATAAAAACATAAAAAAGAGTTTTACAATTCTTTTAATCTCACAATTATGATTTTTTTTTTCTTGCAATTGCAAGTTTATATCTCAAAATCGCAAGTTATATATCTCACGATTTGGCTTTTTGGGGGGGAATTTATGACTCATAATTCTGTTTTTAGTGTTTTCATCACAGAATGAAAATTATATAATTTTATAATCTCACAATTCTGAATTTTTCCTTGCAATTGCAAGTTTATATGTCAAAATTATATTATAAATCTCGCATTTTGTCTTTTTTTTTTTTTTTTGAATTCTCGTAATTCTGTTTTTTTATCGTTTCCACCATGGAATAAAAACATAATCTCAAAATCGCAAGTTTTTGGGGGGGAATTTATGACTCATAATTCTGTTTTTAGTGTTTTCATCACAGAATGAAAATTATATAATTTTATAATCTCACAATTCTGAATTTTTTCCTTGCAATTGCAAGTTTATATGTCAAAATTATATTATAAATCTCGCATTTTGTCTTTTTTTTTTTTTTTTGAATTCTCGTAATTCTGTTTTTTTATCGTTTCCACCATGGAATAAAAACATAATCTCAAAATCGCAAGTTTTTGGGGGGGAATTTATGACTCATAATTCTGTTTTTAGTGTTTTCATGACAGAATGAAAATATAAAAAAGATAATTGCAATTTTATAATCTCACAATTCTGACTTTTTCCTTGCAATTGCAAGTTTATATGTCAAAATTATATTATAAATCTCGTAATTTATCTAATCCCGCCACGGAATAAATATATATATATATATATATAAAGATTACAACAATTCTTTTAATTTCATAATTCTGACTCAATTTCTCACAATTGCAAGTTTATGTGTCAAAATTATATTGTAAATCTCGCATTTTGTCTTTTTTTTTTTTTTGAATGTTTTTATCGTTTCCACCATGGAATAAAAACATAAAAAAGAGTTTTACAATTCTTTTAATCTCACAATTATGATTTTTTTATTTTCTTACAATTGCACATTTATATGTCAAAATTATATTGTAAATTTCACAATTTTGCCCTTTTTTCTTGGAATTCTTAGTTTACAATTTGGGATTCTGTTTTTATTGTTTCTGCAACAGAATAAAAATGTTAAAAAAAAAATGTATTGCAATTTTTATAATTCGATAATAATGCGATGTTATATGTCAAAATTATATTATAAATCTCCCAAGTTTGCCTTTTTTTCTTCTTTGCAATTCTTTTTTTTTTTTATCATTTCCACCATGAAATAAAAATATTAAAAAAGAAAAAAAAAATTTAATCTCCCAATTCTGACTTTTTCTTGCAATTGTGAGTTTATATGTCAAAACTAAATTGTAAATCTCACAATTTTGCCTACTTTCTTGGAATTATTAGTTCATAATTCAGATTTCTGTTTTTTATTGTTTCTGCCACATAATATAAATATAAGGTAATTGCGATTCTTTTTAATATCCCAATTCTGAGTTTATATAGTTATATCGTGCAATTTGAGAAATGAAAAAAAAGCTTCCATAGTAATATTAATAATCAAAAAAATATATATATACATATATATAGACGGATATCTGACAGCTACAGGTCACAGAATATGACAAAGCATGTCCGATAACAGATTTCTTCAGATGAATTCGAAGTCTCTGTCGTTTTTCCTGGTTAATCTCTGAGCGACTCTTACTGTCAGCGAGTCTGATTTGTTTCACAAACCCCTTCACGCTTCGACTCACAGCTCAGTGGAGTCTGTCTCCAGGTTTCGTGTTGCCAGGAAGGTGTTTTTCATGGAGTAAATAATTACGGATCATTCCCTACTATTTCACGAGTTGATGGAGACTGATGTGCAGCGTTTGCCGGGGATGAATCTCTGCTCTGCAGCTGCGGAGATGACATTATGAGTGATGCTGTTAAAGTCATTAGGAGTATTTCATCATGTACTCATCGAGCATATATCTTTCATAGTTCTCAAACGATACTTGAGAGAATAACGCCTTTCTGGCCGGCCTGAAACACATTAGTTAGTGTGTGTGTGGTTTATGCTCAAACACCTGCAGTGGAGCGACTGTCAGGATAACGCTGGGATGAGAATTCTCTCCCTATAGAGTCAGTTATATTCCGATATTATAATCATTTTGTATATTTTAAGGCAAGACAACACAGGCAAAAAACATGTTTTTTCATGCACTGCACAATTTTGAGATTTTTGTGTCTTCTTTCAGACTTAGTGGAAGCAAAACATCCAAAAAACACGTTCAAGTGTCTATTTTATTTTATGATATATTTGCGTATCTGTATATTTGAATTTCAATCCGTATCTGTAAAGGTGTTGAGTTTGAAGAATTTTGAAGAACATGGCTGTATCTAATCTACAGAGTATCTAATCTAACAGCTTTCACTTCTGGAAATTAGTGCATATTGAATAAGTCAATTCCTCATTTGCATAGTTAACCCTCAGGTATTGTTCAATTAACCCTCTGGTATTGTTCATTTAACCCTCTAGTATTGTTCATTTAACCCTCTGGTATTGTTCATTTAACCCTCTGGTATTGTTCATTTAACCCTCTGGTATTGTTCAATTAACCCTCTGGTATTGTTCAATTAACCCTCTGATATTGTTAATTTAACCCTCTGATATTGTTAATTTAACCCTCTGATATTGTTCAATTAACCCTCTGGTATTGTTCATTTAACCCTCTGGTATTGTTCAATTAACCCTCTGGTATTGTTCATTTAACCCTCTGGTATTGTTCAATTAACCCTCTGGTATTGTTCATTTAACCCTCTGGTATTGTTCATTTAACCCTCTGGTATTGTTCATTTAACCCTCTGGTATTGTTCAATTAACCCTCTGGTATTGTTCAATTAACCCTCTGGTATTGTTCATTTAACCCTCTGGTATTGTTCAATTAACCCTCTGGTATTGTTCATTTAACCCTCTGGTATTGTTCAATTAACCCTCTGGTATTGTTCATTTAACCCTCTGGTATTGTTCAATTAACCCTCTGGTATTATTCATTTAACCCTCTGGTATTGTTCAATTAACCCTCTGGTATTGTTCAATTAACCCTCTGGTATTGTTCATTTAACCCTCTGGTATTGTTCAATTAACCCTCTGGTATTGTTCATTTAACCCTCTGGTATTGTTCATTTAACCCTCTGGTATTGTTCAATTAACACTCTGATTTTGTTCAATTAACCCTCTGATATTGTTCATTTAACCCTCTGGTATTGTTCATTTAACCCTCTGATATTGTTCAATTAACCCTCTGGTATTGTTCAATTAACCCTCTGGTATTGTTCATTTAACCCTCTGATATTGTTCAATTAACCCTCTGGTATTGTTAATTTAACCCTCTGATATTGTTCATTTAACCCTCTGGTATTGTTCAATTAACCCTCTGATATTGTTCAATTAACCCTCTGGTATTGTTCATTTAACCCTCTGATATTGTTCAATTAATCCTCTGATATTGTTCAATTAACCCTCTGGTATTGTTCATTTAACCCTCTGGTATTGTTCATTTAACCCTCTGATATTGTTCAATTAACCCTCTGGTATTGTTCAATTAACCCTCTGGTATTGTTCAATTAACCCTCTGGTATTGTTCATTTAACCCTCTGATATTGTTCAATTAATCCTCTGATATTGTTCATTTAACCCTCTGGTATTGTTCAATTAACCCTTTGGTATTGTTCATTTAACCCTCTGGTATTGTTCATTTAACCCTCTGATATTGTTCAATTAATCCTCTGGTATTGTTCAATTAACCCTCTGGTATTGTTCAATTAACCCTCTGGTATTGTTCATTTAACCCTCTGATATTGTTCAATTAACCCTCTGATATTGTTCATTTAACCCTCTGGTATTGTTCATTTAATCCTCTGATATTGTTCAATTAACCCTCTGATATTGTTCAATTAATCCTCTGGTATTGTTCAATTAACCCTCTGGTATTGTTCAATTAACCCTCTGGTATTGTTCAATTAACCCTCTGGTATTGTTCATTTAACCCTCTGATATTGTTCAATTAACCCTCTGATATTGTTCATTTAACCCTCTGGTATTGTTCATTTAATCCTCTGATATTGTTCAATTAACCCTCTGATATTGTTCAATTAACCCTCTGATATTGTTCAATTAACCCTCTGGTATTGTTCATTTAATCCTCTGATATTGTTCAATTAACCCTCTGATATTGTTCAATTAACCCTCTGATATTGTTCAATTAACCCTCTGATATTGTTCAATTAACCCTCTGATATTGTTCAATTAACCCTCTGGTATTGTTCATTTAATCCTCTGATATTGTTCAATTAACCCTCTGATATTGTTCAATTAACCCTCTGATATTGTTCAATTAACCCTCTGATATTGTTCAATTAACCCTCTGGTATTGTTCATTTAATCCTCTGATATTGTTCAATTAACCCTCTGATATTGTTCAATTAACCCTCTGGTATTGTTCATTTAATCCTCTGATATTGTTCAATTAACCCTCTGATATTGTTCAATTAATCCTCTGGTATTGTTCAATTAACCCTCTGGTATTGTTCAATTAACCCTCTGGTATTGTTCAATTAACCCTCTGGTATTGTTCATTTAACCCTCTGATATTGTTCAATTAACCCTCTGATATTGTTCATTTAACCCTCTGGTATTGTTCATTTAATCCTCTGATATTGTTCAATTAACCCTCTGATATTGTTCAATTAACCCTCTGATATTGTTCAATTAACCCTCTGGTATTGTTCATTTAATCCTCTGATATTGTTCAATTAACCCTCTGATATTGTTCAATTAACCCTCTGATATTGTTCAATTAACCCTCTGATATTGTTCAATTAACCCTCTGATATTGTTCAATTAACCCTCTGGTATTGTTCATTTAATCCTCTGATATTGTTCAATTAACCCTCTGATATTGTTCAATTAACCCTCTGATATTGTTCAATTAACCCTCTGATATTGTTCAATTAACCCTCTGGTATTGTTCATTTAATCCTCTGATATTGTTCAATTAACCCTCTGATATTGTTCAATTAACCCTCTGGTATTGTTCATTTAACCCTCTGGTATTGTTCATTTGGAAGTCACACTTTTGTAGCTTGCAGTCAAAAGTACACAATTACTTACTTTTATTAGGTTGTGCATTTGGAAATATATTTAGATATTCTCAAAGACTAATTTATGTCAAGGTTTAAATGTCTATTTTGCCCCTTCACTGCTGTATGTGTTTTCCTGCACCCTCCAAAAATTGCTCTCTTTTTTTATATTTCACAAAATTGGCAGTTTCATACTATTAGTCAATTTTTCTACCCAATATTCAGCAGGGGTGTCTTGCATTAATTGTGTCGTGTCGTCCACCTACGCATGGCTGCTTGAGCTGTAGGTTTCTTGCGTGGTACATGTGTTCTCTGTTCTTCATTACATGTAGACGAAACATCCCAGCGGCTTGGCAGAATCAGTCTTTCATGTGCGCAGAGTATAACCAGAAACACCCCAGAGCCCTGAGCGCACGGTCACGAGGTCTCCTGCCAGCCTGGGACATCTAAAAAAGTTGCAAAAGGGACAAAATGGGAAACTGTAGGATTTGGAAAGACACTCCTGAAAATAAAGGTTCCAAAAGGTGTTTTTTTTTTTTTTTTTTGCAGTGATGGCATAGAAGAACCACTGTTGGTTCCCCAAAGAAGTTCTTAAAATAACCATTTTTTATACATGAGGAATATTATAATAATCTAAAGAACCTTTAGTGGTTCCATTACCTGGACAGTAAAGCATTTTCCTCAACTATAAAGAACCTTTTCTGTAATGAAGCACTCAATAAAGGTTCCAAAAGGAGGTTTTCGCAGAGATGTTATAGAAGAACCGTTATTGGTTTCCAAAAGAACCGTTCAGCGAGAAGAACATTTTAATAATCTAAAAGAACCTTTTCTAATATAGAGCCCGTTTAGTGGTTCCACTTAAGTTAAAGGTTCTTCATGGAACCATCGATGCCAATAAAGAACCTTTACTTGCAAAAGTACAGAACGAGTGGTCATTTACGGTTCGATTTCGAAGAAGTGCAAATATAGAAATAATAGGCGAAAGCTGGTTGGTTTGGATGGTTTAAAATGCTTAAAAAGGGACTTTATGGGACACAGACTGCATATTTGGAACAATGGAACGATGGAACGCGGATGTAAAACAATGAAACACAACCAGAGTCAAAATTCCAAATATTAAACATACATTATATTTTTAAACTGGTGTTTAAATAACGAGGACTGACAGCTTCATCAGAAGCAAATACTAACGATTAACAACCTCGTCTCACACAGAAGGGCTTTAAAGGTTTATAAGTTACTGTTAAAAATCAATTTCTCTATGGAGGAAATTAATGAAGTTTTTACTTCCGTATTGCTTGTTGTTAGTTAAAGCTTTACCCAATGTTAGCTAATGGAACCTTATTGTAAAATGTTACGAAATAATACAAACAAACCCAAAACATAATACCCTTTTTTGTAAGAAAGACTAACCAACGTAAATCGCATGCATACAGACGAAAAGCCTGCAGTGAAGCAGCAGAGATCTGCGTTAATCTCCGGAACAGAGATTCTCTTCAGAGGAGAGGACGAGACACGTGAGATGCCGTCAGTCCCGCTGAATCACGACAAAGACACGCAAGATCACAACAGAATCTGTGAACCTGGATCAAAATATGTTGATCATTGATTCTACGCAAATGACATTCATCATCAGGTTTTCTCCCTCTCAGCATCTTTTTAGGGGATTTAGAAGTAGCATCCACAACACACTGTTGATTGTCACTGGCCTTTGTTGCTTTTAAGATGGTCTGAAGGCATCAGATGAGCAGCATGGCATTTGCTGGAAAGCAGGGCTGAATGGAAGGCTCTGGTTTTGACCCCGAGAGAAAGAAAGCAGAGCTGAACTGAAGTGGATTAACTCACATGGACAGTCAGGAACTAATGGATTGTGACATAATAGACCTGTACATAAACACGGTGAAAGAACATCACTGATGGATGAACAGTGCGAGGAGAGTTCACTGGATAATGGACTGAAAAAACTGGGCAAAGAAAGGTGTAAAAAAAAAAGAGCTGTCGACATTTTCAGAAAGGAAAAACACTGCAGACTCTGACGTTCGGTTCTTGAATCTCGCTGAATAAGTTAAAACATAGCGGAATAATAATGTACGGTGGCCGAGAGAGCTCAACACGCTGCAAATAAGAAAACACATGCAAAAAAAACAAAACGTGATCATCAGTTTGACAACACATGTGCTGCAAATCCTCACAACACAAGCAAACACAAAAACGCGCTGCAAATAACACAAAACACAACGGAAATGTTTCAAGGGGACCCCAAAAAGTGACGGACCCTACTTGACAACAGCACAAACTAAAAAACATTAAAACTTTCACTAACAGAGAAGTGTTTTAATATGTGGCATTGTTGTTAACTTATTTAAACTTTAAGAGATGATAATGTAGTGGATGATTTAAACATATTCGTTAATCATCCGCAGCATATTAATGTGACGTCATCGTAGCGGCCGCCTGAGACGCTCGACGACCACGCCATCTGTGAGCGGGAGTTTCTACCAAACTGAAAAACAGAAATAATGTACACTTGTGTTTGCAGCGCGTTTCTGTGTGTTGCAGTGCGTTTCTGTGTTTGCAGTGCGTTTCTGTGTTTGCAGCTTTGCAGTGTGTTTCTGTGTTTGCAGCTTTGCAGTGTGTTTCTGTGTTTGCAGCTTTGCAGTGTGTTTCTGTGTTTGCTGCTTTGCAGTGCGTTTCTGTGTTTGCAGTGCGTTTCTGTGTTTGCAGTGTGTTTCTGCATTTGCAGCGCGTTTCTGTGTTTGCAGCTTTGCAGTGTGTTTCTGTGTTTGCAGCTTTGCAGTGTGTTTCTGTGTTTGCTGCTTTGCAGTGCGTTTCTGTGTTTGCAGTGCGTTTCTGTGTTTGCAGCGCGTTTCTGTGTTTGCAGAGTGTTTCTGTGTTTGCAGTGCGTTTCTGTGTTTGCAGAGCATTTCTGTGTTTGCTGAGCGTTTCTGTGTTTGCAGTGCGTTTCTGTGTTTGCAGAGTGTTTCTGTGTTTGCAGCGCGTTTCTGTGTTTGCAGTGCGTTTCTGTGTTTGCAGAGCGTTTCTGTGTTTGCAGCGCGTTTCTGTGTTTGCAGCGCGTTTCTGTGTTTGCAGAGCGTTTCTGTGTTTGCAGTGCGTTTCTGTGTTTGCAGTGCGTTTCTGTGTTTGCAGTGCGTTTCTGTGTTTCAGTGCGTTTCTGTGTTTGCAGCGCGTTTCTGTGTTTGCAGCGCGTTTCTGTGTTTGCAGTGCGTTTCTGTGTTTGCAGAGCGTTTCTGTGTTTGCAGCGCGTTTCTGTGTTTGCAGTGTGTTTCTGTGTTTGCAGTGTGTTTCTGTGTTTCAGTGCGTTTCTGTGTTTGCAGTGTGTTTCTGTGTTTGCAGTGTGTTTCTGTGTTTCAGAGCGTTTCTGTGTTTGCAGTGTGTTTCTGTGTTTGCAGTGTGTTTCTGTGTTTCAGAGCGTTTCTGTGTTTGCAGTGTGTTTCTGTGTTTCAGAGCGTTTCTGTGTTTGCAGTGTGTTTCTGTGTTTCAGTGTGTTTCTGTGTTTGCAGTGTGTTTCTGTGTTTGCAGTGCGTTTCTGTGTTTGCAGAGCGTTTCTGTGTTTGCAGCGCGTTTCTGTGTTTGCAGTGTGTTTCTGTGTTTGCAGTGTGTTTCTGTGTTTCAGTGCGTTTCTGTGTTTGCAGTGTGTTTCTGTGTTTGCAGTGTGTTTCTGTGTTTCAGTGCGTTTCTGTGTTTGCAGTGTGTTTCTGTGTTTGCAGTGTGTTTCTGTGTTTCAGAGCGTTTCTGTGTTTGCAGTGTGTTTCTGTGTTTCAGTGTGTTTCTGTGTTTGCAGTGTGTTTCTGTGTTTCAGTGCGTTTCTGTGTTTCAGTGCGTTTCTGTGTTTCAGTGCGTTTCTGTGTTTGCAGTGCGTTTCTGTGTTTCAGTGCGTTTCTGTGTTTGCTGCTTGTTTCTGTGTTTGCAGTGTGTTTCTGTGTTTCAGTGTGTTTTCTTCTGTGTTTGCAGTGCGTTTTCTGTGTTTGCAGTGTGTTTCTGTGTTTCAGTGCGTTTCTGTGTTTGCAGTGTGTTTCTGTGTTTCAGTGCGTTTCTGTGTTTGCAGTGTGTTTCTGTGTTTCAGAGCGTTTCTGTGTTTGCAGTGTGTTTCTGTGTTTCAGTGCGTTTCTGTGTTTGCAGTGTGTTTCTGTGTTTCAGTGCGTTTCTGTGTTTGCAGTGTGTTTCTGTGTTTGCAGTGTGTTTCTGTGTTTCAGAGCGTTTCTGTGTTTGCAGTGTGTTTCTGTGTTTCAGTGCGTTTCTGTGTTTGCAGTGTGTTTCTGTGTTTGCAGTGTGTTTCTGTGTTTCAGTGCGTTTCTGTGTTTCAGTGCGTTTCTGTGTTTGCTGCTTGTTTTTTGTGTTTGCAGTGTGTTTCTGTGTTTCAGTGTGTTTCTGTGTTTGCAGTGTGTTTCTGTGTTTCAGTGCGTTTCTGTGTTTCAGTGCGTTTCTGTGTTTGCAGTGTGTTTCTGTGTTTCAGTGCGTTTCTGTGTTTGCAGTGTGTTTCTGTGTTTCAGAGCGTTTCTGTGTTTGCAGTGTGTTTCTGTGTTTCAGTGCGTTTCTGTGTTTGCAGTGTGTTTCTGTGTTTCAGAGCGTCACGTGCTGATACTACAGAAGACCTTTTACTCGTATTGTTTTGAATTTTCTATAGCAGAACACGCGCTTCCTATCGACACGGCTCCGCAATCACTTAATTCGGCCTGAAAAATAATAATTTTTTTGTCATGATTCGAGCGTTTAGCGTGAAAATTTATGAGACAGATCATGTCAGATTTCAGATTTCAAACATGAAAGCTTGGCAAACAGTGTTGGAGAATTTGATGTTTCCCCATTCAAAGAGATAGGAGCTGCACTTCCATGCCCGAGAGGCGTTTCAAAGATGGCCGCCGAGTGAAATGACTCGTCTTAAAGGGTGCAACAGAATCGACCCTTCACAGGGAGTTGATTGATTGACAGGCGATCTGACCAATCGTAACCCTGAATCCGCCATTTTGTCCGTCAAAGTGGTCAGGGGAGTTAGTAGATGAACGTTGGTGAACTTGAATCACGTCTTGAAACAACATTCCTTCTGATGTTCATTCATGTTTATTCGATGCAATAAATGAACTAGTATGAAGAGATGATCGAGGAGCTCCAGCGATCTGTCACCACACATTAAACACACACTAGACGCTATTTATTGATTAAACTGCTTTTAAAAAATTACAAAATTTGAGACTTTGTTTCATATCAAAAGTAATCTGTTGACGCCTGGTCAGCTGTTTACTCCGTAATGTATTTTTCATTCTGTGAGAACCGGATGTGTGGCTTGAGAGCGTAACTAAAGGTCTTTGCGAACGGTCAGTTGCTTCTCTCTTTTACGCCACATTTAGATGTTAAAGACAGGGGTTGGCAATTTCAGACAGGTTAGCTATAGCAAGCTAGCTGTGAAAGCATTAAGCTTGGTTTATACTTGTCGCGTCCACGCGAGCGTGAAGGTGCACGTGGCAAAAACGATGTCACCGCGGGTGTGCGCAAGCAACTGTAAACGGTTTGTTTGTGGTGCTCGGCGACTGACGTCTGTCTAACTCGGCACAGCCTTATGGATCGTGTGAAGTCTGCGCCAGCACGTGGGTTGGAGGTATGGAAATACATGCTGGTAGGACTTTGTATCTTTGTGTTCGGACTGAATTTTTTTTGGTTTTGAGACTTCCACAGAAGATATATGTCATTTTATATATATATATATATATATATATATTAAGACCCCTTCTATTGATCGCTATCAGGATGTTTCAACCAGAATAACAAAAAGTGTTTATGGAAGACCCAACTTTTAATGAAAAAAAAATCCCACATTGTACACTTTATGTTAGAATTACAGTAATTGACCGTTCCGTAAAAGACCCGCCCCCTTTAGTAACTGTTGCTATGCCACACATCATGTTCTCACGCAGTGGAGCAAAGAGGACACTGACAACGGTTTCATATTTAAAATAGAAGTTGAATCGATAAATAGCGTCTAGTGTCGCTCCTCGATCATCTCTCCATACTAGTTCATTTATAGCATCCCCCGACCGTTTTGACAGACACAATGACGGATTCGGGGTTATGATTGGTCAGATCGCCTGTCAATCAAACTGCGAAGGGTCAATTATGACTAATAAAAGCCAATCGTGCGCCTCGTTAAACTAGACACCTGAGATTCGAGGTGATTTGACATTCATGACCTCAACAGCGATTCTGAAATATTTCACTACAACACGTTCGTATGTTTTAATGGTCACATGACAGTTTATTTTTTGTGCATGATTTCATTTTAAATGTGGCGTTAAAGGAAGTGTTTCTGTATTCATTTCCCACAGATCCGACAGATGAGCTGGAGGAGTAGAGGGACTATTTTATTTACTTAAAAGTATGTACAGGTTCTGTCCATGGAAATACATATGACTATATGTACAATTCATAATTTTTTTTTTTTTTTTTTTTTTTTTTTTTTACATTGTGTCTTTACAAGAAGTTGTACTTTATAAAACACTGACTTGCTAATACATGGAAAAACACACACACACACACACACACACACACACACACACTTACTCACATACAAATGAAGCGTTGCAATAACACACATAAATAAATATCGACATTCACTGACTGCCACAACAAATATCTCTACAGCCGAGAACATAGTTTACATCATCAAAAACACGCATAAGTAATCATTTCATTAATAAACAAAACACTCTGTTAATCCGTAATGGAAAATTGCTAACGTAACAATAATAAAAGGCTTGGATTTCATATACCTAATCAAAGGAACAGTTTCAACCAAAAATACAAATCCAGTCATTATTTAAATCACACTCGTGTCGTTTCAAACATTACTAGCTCAGACTGCGTCTCCCGAAAGCATCATCAGTTGACAGAAGAGGTTTGACATGCATCTTAACTTGCTGAAATGGTTTCTGAGTGTGAATTGACGGCGCGAGAGTTCGGGGCGATTTCTTCATCGGTGCTTGTGCGATGACAACCGGAGATCTCGAGGCGTTCAGAGCGGACGCTGATAATATCCGCGTCTGACGAAAGCTGCGATCAGCTGCGCGTCGTGCCGCGGGTTCAGTGCTTCTCCACCGAAGACTTCTGATGGTGCGGCTGATGAAGTCGAGCTTCTGCGAAGAACAGAAACACATCTTACGTGTGCAGGGTCGAGGAGTAACTGAGTGACGTATTTAACATACACAAGTTGAGTGACTGTGTTTGATTTTAAATGGGTGGTAATCAGATTACAGTTCCATCTGAAAAGTGTTTTAGATTACCAAAGTGATTACTTTGAGTTTTAATGTCATTTAAACAGCGATTGGTGATTCTCTGACTCTGACCGTCTGAAAAAGACGAGTTCAGTTTCATGTTTTCACTGTTTTCATGTTTTGAGAGTCATTTTATAATTCACTCGACACTGTGACTTTTTCTCACAATTTGTTTGTTTTTTCCCTCACAATTGTGAGTTAAATTGAGAGATTTAAACTTGCAATATTGACTTTTTTTCTTGCAATTGTGAAATTAGTGTGAGTTTATATCTCATAATTCTGACTTTTCTCAATATTGTGAGTTTATATCTCATAATTCTGACTTTTCTCAATATTGCGAGTTTTTATCTCATAATTCTGACTTTTCTCAATATTGCGAGTTTATATCTCATAATTCTGACTTTTTCCTCAATATTGCGAGTTTATATCTCATAATTCTGACTTTTCTCAATATTGTGAGTTTATATCTCATAATTCTGACTTTTCTCAATATTGCGAGTTTATATCTCATAATTCTGACTTTTCTCAATATTGCGAGTTTTTATCTCATAATTCTGACTTTTCTCAATATTGCGAGTTTATATCTCATAATTCTGACTTTTCTCAATATTGTCAGTTTATATCTCATAATTCTGACTTTTCTCAATATTGTGAGTTTATATCTCATAATTCTGACTTTTCTCAATATTGCGAGTTTATATCTCATAATTCTGACTTTTCTCAATATTGCGAGTTTTTATCTCATAATTCTGACTTTTCTCAATATTGCGAGTTTTTATCTCATAATTCTGACTTTTCTCAATATTGCGAGTTTTTATCTCATAATTCTGACTTTTCTCAATATTGTGAGTTTATATCTCATAATTCTGACTTTTCTCAATATTGCGAGTTTTTATCTCATAATTCTGACTTTTCTCAATATTGCGAGTTTTTATCTCATAATTCTGACTTTTCTCAATATTGTGAGTTTATATCTCATAATTCTGACTTTTCTCAATATTGTCACTTTATATCTCATAATTCTGACTTTTCTCACTATTGTGAGTTTATATCTCATAATTCTGATTTTTCTCAATATTGCGAGTTTTTATCTCATAATTCTGACTTTTCTCAATATTGCGAGTTTTTATCTCATAATTCTGACTTTTCTCAATATTGTGAGTTTATATCTCATAATTCTGATTTTTCTCAATATTGCGAGTTTTTATCTCATAATTCTGACTTTTCTCAATATTGCGAGTTTTTATCTCATAATTCTGACTTTTCTCAATATTGTGAGTTTTATATCTCATAATTCTGACTTTTCTCAATATTGTGAGTTTTTATCTCATAATTCTGACTTTTCTCAATATTGTGAGTTTATATCTCATAATTCTGACTTTTCTCAATATTGCGAGTTTATATCTCATAATTCTGACTTTTCTCAATATTGTGAGTTTATATCTCATAATTCTGACTTTTCTCAATATTGTGAGTTTTTATCTCATAATTCTGACTTTTCTCAATATTGCGAGTTTTTATCTCATAATTCTGACTTTTCTCAATATTGCGAGTTTATATCTCATAATTCTGACTTTTCTCAATATTGCGAGTTTTTATCTCATAATTCTGACTTTTCTCAATATTGCGAGTTTTTATCTCATAATTCTGACTTTTCTCAATATTGTGAGTTTAAATCTCATAATTCTGACTTTTCTCAATATTGTGAGTTTTTATCCCATAATTCTGACTTTTCTCAATATTGTGAGTTTTTATCCCATAATTCTGACTTTTCTCAATATTGTGAGTTTATATCTCATAATTCTGACTTTTCTCAATATTGTGAGTTTATATCTCATAATTCTGACTTTTCTCAATATTGTGAGTTTTTATCTCATAATTCTGACTTTTCTCAATATTGTGAGTTTATATCTCATAATTCTGACTTTTCTCAATATTGTCAGTTTATATCTCATAATTCTGACTTTTCTCAATATTGTGAGTTTATATCTCATAATTCTGACTTTTCTCAATATTGTGAGTTTTTATCTCATAATTCTGACTTTTCTCAATATTGTGAGTTTTTATCTCATAATTCTGACTTTTCTCAATATTGTCAGTTTATATCTCATAATTCTGACTTTTCTCAATATTGTCAGTTTATATCTCATAATTCTGACTTTTCTCAATATTGTGAGTTTATATCTCATAATTCTGACTTTTCTCAATATTGTCAGTTTATATCTCATAATTCTGACTTTTCTCAATATTGTCAGTTTATATCTCATAATTCTGACTTTTCTCAATATTGTGAGTTTATATCTCATAATTCTGACTTTTCTCAATATTGTGAGTTTTTATCCCATAATTCTGACTTTTCTCAATATTGTGAGTTTATATCTCATAATTCTGACTTTTCTCAATATTGTCAGTTTATATCCCATAATTCTGACTTTTCTCAATATTGTGAGTTTTTATCTCATAATTCTGACTTTTCTCAATATTGCGAATTTTTATCTCATAATTCTGACTTTTCTCAATATTGTGAGTTTATATCCCATAATTCTGACTTTTCTCAATATTGTGAGTTTATATCTCATAATTCTGACTTTTCTCAATATTGTGAGTTTATATCCCATAATTCTGACTTTTCTCAATATTGTGAGTTTATATCTCATAATTCTGACTTTTCTCAATATTGCGAGTTTTTATCTCATAATTCTGACTTTTCTCAATATTGCGAGTTTTTATCTCATAATTCTGACTTTTCTCAATATTGTGAGTTTATATCCCATAATTCTGACTTTTCTCAATATTGTGAGTTTATATCTCATAATTCTGACTTTTCTCAATATTGTGAGTTTATATCCCATAATTCTGACTTTTCTCAATATTGTCAGTTTATATCTCATAATTCTGACTTTTCTCAATATTGCGAGTTTATATCTCATAATTCTGACTTTTCTCAATATTGTGAGTTTATATCTCATAATTCTGACTTTTCTCAATATTGTCAGTTTATATCCCATAATTCTGACTTTTCTCAATATTGTGAGTTTTTATCCCATAATTCTGACTTTATAACTCACAATTGCAACTTTATATCACTCAATTCTGAGGAAAAAAGTCAGAATTGTGAGATAAAAACTCACAATGACCTTTTTTGTGTTTGTTTCACACTTATTAGTATTCCAAAGTATTCTAAAGTATTTAGATGAACTTCCTAAACTTTAGTAATGTAACAAAATACGTTACAAATGACTTTTTAAAGCATGTATTTTGTAATCTGTAGTGAAATACATTTTAAAAGTAACCAGCCCTGTACGTTTGAATGCATCATGGCATCACCGGGAATTGGTACGCCCCATTATTTGATGTTTCGTGACACTGCTCTCCATTACGCACCGCTCGGATTGATGTTAGGATGACAAAAAGTTACTCGACGCTCGTTAATGTCAACACGATGGCCAATCGGATCAAAGAGGGCGGGGCTTGACATATGTGAACCGACCCTTCGCAAAACCCTTTAGTTACTGTCGCTCTCACGCCACACATCATGTTCTCACGGAGCAAAGAGGACACTGACAACTTGTGAAACAGTTTCATATTTAAAATAGAAGTTGAATCAATAAATAGCGTCTAGTGTCGTGACAGATCGCTGTCGCTCCTCCATCATCTCGTCATACTAGTTCATTTTCAATTCATTCATTTTAGTTTCATATTCAACTTTTTTATGGATTTTCTCCATTTTGAATTGAAAATATGCTATCATTTAAACAACGTTTTATTGTTACATTGTTGACACATTAGACATACAAACGAGAGTAAATGTGTGCATATTTTTAAATACAAATATAATTCGCAGACAGCGTTCATATTTCTTCTTTATTCCCTTAAAGAGTTCATTCATCCAAAAATGAAACTTTAGTCAGTAATTCCTCTCCGTCATGTCGTTCCACTTTCAATGTCCAGAAAGACACTAAAACATATTTAAAACAGGTCATGTGACTACAGCGGTTCAACATTAACGTTACAAAGTGACGAGAATATTTATGTGTACAAAATAACGACTTTATTCGACAATATCTAGTGATGATTCAAAACACTGATTCACGAATCTTTTGTGTCGAATCAGTGATTCGGATCGTGAATCAAACTCACGTGAACTATTGAAACCACGAATCACTTCTGACGTAACGAAGCCTCGTTTACTGAAATCACGTGACTTTGGTGATCCGAACCACTGATTCGACACAAAAGATTCGTGAATCAGTGTTTTGAATCATCACCAAATATTGTTGAATAAAGTCGTTATTTTGTACACAAAAAGTATTCTCGTCGCTTTATAACATTAAGGTTGAACCACTGTAGTCACATGACCTGTTTTAAATATTTTTTAGTGTCTTTCTGGACATTGAAAGTGTTCATTATCTTGCTTGAACCATCGGATCTCATCAAAAATATCTTCATTGGTGTTCTGAAGATGAACGAAGGTGTAGAACGACACGAGCGAGACGAATTAACGACTGAAATCTCATTTTAAAGTGCCCCATTTAAGCTATTTTAAAGGTTTCTAATGTTGGAGTCTCTTATAATAATAGGTTTACATCCATTCAAGTCAAAAAACACTTTAATTTTCTCATAATATATCGTACATCAGTCTGAAACGATTCATTTGAAGATTCAGTCTCCCTAAACTCCTCCTCCTGAAAAGCACACCGTGCTCTGATTGGTCGGCTGGAGCGGTGCGCTGCGATTGGTGTTTGGGAAATGCCCCGCCCCTTATCATAACCGGCAGTTTCAACCAACTCAACCAGGCCCCGCCCCTTTATTCTGCGCATACATTATTTAAATGAGGAACATTGTGAAGAAAACTGAAGATGGAGAGACTCAGATTTAGAGAAGAACTCACTTGGCCGGCTGGGCGTCTGGAAGATCTTCTTCGTCGCAGGTCCTTCTCCTGCCGTGGTGATCACCTGCACCTCTAATCTGTAAAACGTGGCCGGTCGGAGGTTGGACACGACCAGGAGGTTGTGATTCTGAAAAACAGGTTATTCAGATCAGACGGACTGATGAAAGAAGCTCTCGCAGATGTTCTCCAGCAGGAGGCTTTCCTCGTGAAGAACAAACGTCACACGATCCACACCGCTGACGCGCTCCGGACAACATTCTGGGATGAAAGCGTCGGCAGGAGGACGTGAATTGTTCGGTGTTCCTGATGGAGAAGATCTGGTGGATGTTTGACAGCGCTGATGATGTCACTAATACTTCCCATATGAGCCCGAATAACACTAATAAATCTCCAACGTTTACTTCAGGACGAACCTTCCCGTCAGGTCCGGGTGATGGGCGATGATCTATGACATCCATACATGGATATTTTTCAGCTTTTTAATCTAATGAATTATATGATATAGTAATTATTCAGTCAAAATTGTGTGTGTGAGTGTATATATCAAATTTGAATTGTTCTATAATTAATAAAGTAAATAATAACAACACTTCATTTTCAAATTGTTTTAATTTATGTACATGTTTTTCAGCTTTTTAAAATGAAATATTAATATTTAAAGACACACACATGCATATATTATATATATACAGCTTATAAAAATATTTATTTTAAATATAATTATTTAATTATATGAATTATTAAATCATATTAACATGTAATATTCAAAGTTATATATATATATATTAAATATTCAGTATAAATATTAATTAATTGATTACATTATATTAACATTAAATAACATTTAAATTTATTTATATATATATAATATTATATTTATTTATTTTATACAATATTATAATATATATATATTTTTTTAATATCATATATGCAGCTTTTTAAAAATATTCAGTTTAAATACAATTATTAAATTATATAAATTATTAAATCATATTAACATTTAATATTCAAAGTTATATATATATATATATATATATATATATATATATATATAAAAACACTTAAATATTCAGTATAAATATTAATTAATTTACTACATTATATTAACATTAAATAACATTTAAATTTATATATATATAATATATTGATTTATTTTATACAATATTATAATATATATATATATATATATATATATATATATATATATATATTTATATTATATATGCAGCTTTTTAAAAATATTCAGTTTAAATACAATTAATAAATTATATTCATTATTAAATCATATTATAGTATAAATATTAAATACAATTATTCCATTACAATTACATTATATTAACATTAAATAACATTTAAATATATATATATATATATATATATATATATATATATATATATAAAATATTATATATGCAGCTTTTTAAAAATATTCAGTTTAAATACAATTATTAAATTATATTAATTATTAAATCATATTAACATTTAATATTCAAAGTTTTATATATATATATATATATATTTTTTTATTTTTTTTTATTTTTTTTTTTTAAATATATATGCAGCTTTTTAAAAATATTGAGTTTAAATATTTTTATTAAATTATAAATAATATTAACATTTAATATTCAAGTTGGTTTTACACTGCCAACAAAATGACATACAAACATACTGAGAACATCGAGTGAATTCCTGCGTCTCAAACTCCCTGACAGCAGTTCTGGTTAGGAGAGGCTCCTGAAGGAACAGCCTCTGCTCCTCACGCAGCGCTCGATTCATCAGCTCCATCCTGTGGGCCGTTATCCACGGAAGATGATTGTGTATCATATTTTACACTCTTGGACTTGAATATGTAACCAATTTTCCATGAGAAATACTCTTGTAAGAACGCGTCGGCCAAGAACACGTAATGCGAGTGTAATTTATGTGCGGCCGTGAGCTTTCATGGGAGAATGGCGTGTTTTGAGACGACTTACAGGTGGCAGGATCTGAGACTGGGAAATGATGCTGTTGGGAAGGCTGTTCTGACGGCTCTCCGTGGAAACTTCCGCCCACGTGACCTGGAAACCTGTGATCGGCGGATGCGGCTGGGGACGCGACACCCTCCAGAGGAAGTTCGCCGTCACGTTGCCGTCGTGGAAGGTGAAGGTCGCCGTCAGATTTTCAGGCTTCGCCAAAACCTTCGATGGCGCTGGAGGGTTTGAGAGAAAGATCAGGTGTGTCACGATGACAGAAGGAGGTTCAGCGTCACACAACATGTCATGAATAAAGGAACAACTAGTGACTGAATGAAAGACATTGAGAGGTTTGTTTTAAGCACTTGGCATTTCATGTTTGCCAAGGCAACATTTTTGTTTATTTTTGTCATGAATAAAAATGACAAAACACAACGAAATTTCTTAAAACCTCTTAAAAATGAAGAAAAATGAAATGAAAAACTACTATAAAAACAAGAACTCAAAATTTCAGTTTCAAAACTCTCAGAGCTATAGTATATCAATGATAAAAAAATGTTTTTTTTACAAAAATCCCTAAAAAATAATAAATTAACTAAAATGAAAATATTAAATATTAAAACAAAAACTCAAACTTTCAGTTTCAAAACTCAAAAATATTAAGAAAAACTGCAGTATATCAATGATAAAAAAACAAATTCACAAAAATCCCTAAAAAATAATAAACTAACTAAAATGAAAACATAAAATATTAAAACAAAAACTCAAAATGTTAAATTCAAAACTCAAAAATATAGTAAGAAAAATTATAGTATATCAATGATAAAAAAAAAAATTTTCACAAAAATTTCTAAAAAATAATTAAATTTAGCTAAAATAAAAATATTAAATATTAAAACAAAAACTCAAAATTTCAGTTTCAAAACTAAAAAATATTTTTTAAAAACTATAGTATATCAATGATAAAAAAATATTTTTCAAAAAAATCTCTAAAAAATAATTACATTTAACTAAAATAAAAATATTAAATATTAAAACAAAAACTCAAAATGTTAAATTCAAAACTCAAATTTTAAATATTAATTACAACTATAATAGTATATCAATGATAGGATAACAATTAAATAAATAATTGTTAAATAAATAAAATATTTTTATAAGTGATTAATTTTTTTTTTACTAAAATTACTAAAAAAAAATAATAAAACTTAGCAAAATATAGGAAAATGTAAAAACAAAAACTCAAATTTCAAATCTCATGAATTCTAAATATTATTTAAAACTACAATATATCAATAATAAAAATAAAATAAAATATTAAAAAAGTTACATTTTTTTACTAGAACTACTAAAAAAAAAAAAAAATTCAACTGAAATGAAAAATAAAAACTAATTCAAAACATTAATAAAAACTAATAGTATATCAATAAGATAAAAAATAAAATATTTTAAAAAGTTACTAACTTTTTTACTAAAATGAAAAGATAAAAACAAACACTCAAATTTCAACTAAACTAAAATATAGCTAAAACTATAATAGAATAATCAATAATAAAATAAAATATTATACAATTTCTGTTCACTAAAATTACTACAAAACTAAAACTAAAAATAGAAAAATAGAATAAATTCAAAATATTACTAAAAACTAGATATGCACCATAAAAAACTGCATATTAAAGACAAAAATTAAAAAAGCACCGCGTGTGCATAGTGTTGCTCCCAAATAACCCTGAACTCTAATCCCACTGTGATCTCTCAAGCTGAATGAACTGTATGATGGACCATCCTGAAAACAAACACTTCCCATTTACTGATCATGAAATCCTCCTGAAATCCCAGCGGTCCTGCTCACCTGCGTCCCCGGGACAGGCGATGGGCTTGACGCTCTTGCTCCTGAGAGTCGCGCAGGACGGCGTCAGGAAGCTGGTGCTCTCGTCTTTGGAGCGTCTCTTGGCGTTGAGGGTGTGAACGGTGACCCTGTACTTACAGGAGAAGAGCAGGCTGGGAAGATTGATGTAGTTCTCCTGCAAAACAGAAACACATTTATCAGTGACAATCTGTTTGAGCTACAAAACACCCTAGCAACCACCTAGAACACATTATCAACCTCACAGGACTGTCATGACAATCACCTAGAATACCACAGAGACTGCTTAGCAACACCGTAATGTCCAGACAAGCACTCAGAAACACATTAGAAAATGCATAGCAACACCCTAGCAACCAGCTAAAACACCTCAGCAACCCCATAGGACAGTCTTGGCAACCACCTAAAACACCTTAGAACCTAACTGCATAGCAACACCCTAGCAACCACCTAGCATACCTTAGCAACCTTGTAAGATTGTCATGACAATCACCTAGAATACCATGGAGACTGCTTAGCAACACCGTAATGTCCAGACAAGCACTCAGAACACATTAGAAAATGCATAGCAACACCCTAGCAACCAGCTAAAACACCTCAGCAACCCCATAGGACAGTCTTGGCAACCACCTAAAACACCTTAGAACCTAACTGCATAGCAACACCCTAGCAACCACCTAGCATACCTTAGCAACCTTGTAAGATTGTCATGACAATCACCTAGAATACCACAGAGACCGCTTAGCAACACCGTAATGTCCAGACAAGCACTCAGAACACATTAGAAAATGCATAGCAACACCCTAGCAACCAGCTAAAACACCTCATCAACCCCATAGGACAGTCTTAGCAACCACTAAGAACACCTTAGCAACCAGCTAAAACACCTCAGCAACCCCATAGGACAGTCTTGGCAACCACCTAAAACACCTTAGAACCTAACTGCATAGCAACACCCTAGCAACCACCTAGGATACCTTAGCAACCTTGTAAGATTGTCATGACAATCACCTAGAATACCATAGAGACTGCTTAGCAACACCGTAATGTCCAGACAAGCACTCAGAACAAATTAGAAAATGCATAGCAACACCCTAGCAACCATATAAAACACCTCAGCAACCACATATGACAGTCTTGGCAACCACTAAGAACACCTTGGCATCCAGCTAAAACACCCTAGCAACCACCTAGAACACATTATCAACCTCACAGGACTGTCATGGCAATCACCTAAAATACCACAGAGACCGCTTAGCAACACCGTAATGTCCAGACAAGCACTCAGAACACATTAGAAAATGCATAGCAACACCCTAGCAACCAGCTAAAACACCTCAGCAACCCCATAGGACAGTCTTGGCAACCACCTAAAACACCTTAGAACCTAACTGCATAGCAACACCCTAGCAACTACCTAGCATACCTTAGCAACCTTGTAAGATTGTCATGACAATCACCTAGAATACCATAGAGACCGCTTAGCAACACCGTAATGTCCAGACAAGCACTAAGAACACATTAGAAAATGCATAGCAACATCCTAGCAACCAGCTAAAACACCTCAGCAACCACATAGGATAGACCTGGCGCCCACCTAGAACACCTTAGAACCTAACTGCATAGCAACACCCTAGCAACCATCTATAACTCTATTGCATTCCCATAGCAATGTCCAGTCAATCAGCCAGAACACCTTAGCAGCCAGCTACAAGACCTCAGCAATCCCAGATCATTTTCTTGGAAACCACCCAGCATACCTTAGAAACTCCATAGCAACCACCCAGAGCTCCTTAGCAACCCCAGAGCATGACAACCACCTATAGCCACCAACTATAGAAACAGCATAGCACCTCAATTTACTGGCTAAAACAAATTAGAAACTGTATAGCAACACCCTAGTAACCACCTAAAACACCTCAGCAACACCATATGACAGTCCTGGCGACCATCTAGAACACCTAAGAACCGAATTGCACAGGAAAACCATGGTGATCACCTAGAACACCTCAGACACCCCACAGCAATGTAATGGCAATCACCCAGAACACATTAGAAACTGTATAGCAACATTCTAAAACACCTCAGCGACCCCATTGGACAGTCCTGGCCATCTAGAACATCTTAATAACTGCACAGGAACACCGTGGCGACCATCTAGAATACCTTAGCAACCCCATAGCAACTCTATAGCACCTCCATGGCAGTGTCCAGGCAGTCACACAGAACACATTAGAAACTGCATAGCAACACCTTAGCAACCTCCCAGAACACCTTAAAAACTGCAAATCAACACCTTTCAGCTGGCAAGCATAACACTCTAGCAACATTAGCGCTGGCAAACACCAATCACACTTTCTTTGTAAAAGGTATGAATGTAGTTTTCAGTCACAAAGTGATGCAACGCTTTTACACCGTCAGGTTTCCTGCCGTTTCCTAGCAAAGCAGCGACACGAGTCAAGAATGCGGCGATCTGTCGGACTCGAGCTGAAACAGGCCTCGGGCCGCAGGTTAAGGCTCCGGTGGGGCCGGAGGGGGGTTTGATGGATTCAATCCTACTTCCTGGAAATGTCATTTTAATACATGTGTTTTATTAGGCACTGGACCACATTTTGACCACATCATCTGAAACAACACTCGCTAATTTGCTTCCAATAATGAAGAGAAATGAGTCTCTGGTCCCGTAAGAGGCTGCGTTTATGGAGAGCAGGAGGCTTGTTCAGAAACTCTTGGCTGATGCAGTTGTGGATCATAAATACACATGAACACAATGGAGATTTAGTGTTTCGTGCGGAGATGGAGATCACGCACTGACCTGAGTCACTGATTTCTCCGGCGCTCTGGTCTGGTTGTGGCTGCAGAACTCAGGAACCCACTGAACATGATGACGCTTCAGCAGAGAGTCTGGAGAAACAACACCAACATGAGTTACACACACACACACACACACTGAACACACACACTGAACACACACACACTGAACACACACTGAACACACACACACACACTGAACACACACTGAACACACACTGAACACACACTGAACACAACACACACACACACACACACACTGAACACACACTGAACACACACTGAACACACACTGAACACACACTGAACACACACTGAACACACACACACTGAACACACACTGAACACACACTGAACACAACACACACACCCACACTGAACACACACTGAACACACACACACACTGAACACACACTGAACACACACACTGAACACACACACTGAACACACACACTGAACACACACACACTGAACACACACACACTGAACACACACACACACACATACACTGAACACACACACAGAACACACACACACTGAACACACACACTGAACACACACACTGAACACACACACTGAACACACACACACACTGAACACACACTGAACACACACTGAACACACACTGAACACACACACACTGAACACACACTGAACACACACTGAACACACACTGAACACACACTGAACACAACACACACACACCGAACACACACTGAACACACACACACTGAACACAAACACACTGAACACACACTGAACACACACACTGAACACACACACACTGAACACACACACTGAACACACACACTGAACACAACACACACACACACACTGAACACACACTGAACACCACACACTAAACACACACTGAACACACACACACTGAACACACACACACTGAACACACACTGAACACACACTGAACACACACTGAACACACACTGAACACACACTGAACACACACACACACACTGAACACACACACACACACTGAACACACACACTGAACACACACACACACTGAACACACACTGAACACACACACACTGAACACACACTGAACACAACACACACACACACACACACACTGAACACACACTGAACACACACACACACACTGAACACACACACACACACACTGAACACACACTGAACACACACTGAACACACACTGAACACACACTGAACACACACTGAACACACACACACAGAACACACACTGAACACACACTGAACACACACTGAACACACACACACTGAACACACACTGAACACACACTGAACACACACACACTGAACACACACTGAACACACACACACTGAACACACACTGAACACACACTGAACACACACTGAACACACACACACACTGAACACACACTGAACACACACTGAACACACACTGAACACACACAGAACACACACTGAACACAACACACACACACACACACACACACACTGAACACACACTGAACACAACACACACACACACACACACACACCCACACTGAACACACACTGAACACAACACACACACACACACACACTGAACACACACTGAACACACACTGAACACACACACACACACACTGAACACACACACACACACACACTGAACACACACTGAACACACACACACACTGAACACACACTGAACACAACACACACACACACACACACACACACACACACACCCACACTGAACACACACACACACACTGAACACACACTGAACACACACACTGAACACACACACTGAACACACACTGAACACACACACACACACACACACACACACACTGAACACACACACACACTGAACACACACACACACACACACCCACACTGAACACACACACACACACACTGAACACACACACATACACACACACACACTGAACACACACACACACACACACACTGAACACACACTGAACACACACTGAACACACACTGAACACACACTGAACACACACTGAACACACACACACACACACTGAACACACACACACTTTAGACCTTTGACTCAGCAGAAGTGTGTTTGTAACTCAACTCTGTCATCAGAGAATTAATATCACTTGATTTTGGTTTGACTGAAAGTAACTTTTCACCTTCAGCTCGTCTGATTCGGACCCGAAGCGCTCAGTCCAGTGACTTGCAGTGAGGAGCATCAGAATACAGTGTCACCATATGATACATGAGCGATGTGAACTGAGTCAGGAATGACAGGACTTTGTGTTCACGAAGGACCTGCGAGCAGATCTGGAGTCAGTCATCGAGGGAGCAAGACGGCCTCGGCCGATTGGTTTCCTGCGGTGCCGGCGATCACCGGCTGCGCTAATCAGCGGTGTTTACGCAACGCCTCGACCGAATTATTCATCAAGCCGAGCCGTTTGGACGTGAAATGATACATTTCAAATTAATAATTGAGTTCCGCCGGCTCAGCCTCCGCGGAGGGACTCGGAGCGCTCGGAGATAAAAGAGCCTTTGAAGGAGCCGACGTGAAGCTCGGGACATTTCTGGAAGCAGAAGAAAGCAACCGCAGCTGGAGAAGAAGGAAAAATACTGAGGAGAATAAACAAGTGCCGCGTCTGAAACCCGAAAACACTGGAGTGGGAGGAACGTCCGCATCCAACGCTTGCACAACATCCCGTCTACCTGTCCCACAGTCAGAGCCGGAGAAACATCAACCAGTCATTCCTTTATTCTGAGGTTTTTGGCT
Organism: Opsariichthys bidens; assembly: GCA_037194245.1. Classification (NCBI taxonomy): domain Eukaryota; kingdom Metazoa; phylum Chordata; class Actinopteri; order Cypriniformes; family Xenocyprididae; genus Opsariichthys; species Opsariichthys bidens. Next base: position 1,398,855 of record CM074281.1, on the reverse strand, counting down.
ATAAAAAGTGCAAGATATTTTTCATCCTGCATTTCTCTTTTATCAATTATTATTTTTTTTTTTTTAATTGAATAAATTAAATATTAAATGAATGATAATAAATAAATTAAATTATTCTAAAATGTTGCAGTTTAAAGCTATAAAAAGTTTAAGGTAAATTAGTGATTTAAAAAAAAAAAAAACTTTGACAAAATATTAAATAATACATAAATAATAATAAATAAATTTAATAATTCTAAACTTTGCAGTTTTTTGCTATAAAATTAAGGTATTTTTTTCTTGCGTCGCACTGTTTTATCAATTACATTACATTAAAATAAAATAATAAATAAATAATAATAAATGAATTAAATTAAAGTCTATAATTATTAATTATACATTATATATATTTATTTTTTAGGATTTATATAAATATTTATTAACATAAAAATTAGGGATAACTTTAAGCATTATGGGAAATAAAGTGTTCTTCCAACACGGTCCATAAAATAACTAAAATTTATTTATTTATTTTTCTTTAAAAAAAAAATCTAAATCTATATCTTAAAAAAATGTTTAAAATAGATTTTATAAAAAATTGAAATATGTTTTATTATACATTTTATATATAAATATATTTGTATCTTTTAGGACTCATATAAATATAGATTAACATAATTAACAAAAGTGTTCTCGCACCACGGTCCCATAAAACAACTAAAATCATTAAATGCATAAAAGATAAAAATAGTTAAATAATTAAAATCTTTAAAATAAATTTTTATAAAAAATAAAAACAAGTTTAATTGTGCATTTTATATATATATATATACATTTCTCTCTCTCTCTCTCTTTTAGGATTTATTTAAATGCATTTATTAACATAATTGACACAACAGTTCTTCCACCACGGTCCATAAAATAATTAAAACCATTAAATATATAAAAAATAAAAATAGTTAAATAATTAAAATATTTAAAATAAATTTTTATTAAAAAAACATGTTTAATTGTGCATTTAAAATGTATATATATATATATATATATTTATTTTATTTTTTTTATTTTTTTTTTTTTTACTATTTATATAAATGCATATATTAACATAATTGACAAAACAGTTCTTCCACCATGGTCCATAAAATAATTAAAACCATTAAATGAATAAAATAGCACTTAATTAACTAATTAACTAATTAATTAATCGATTAATTAATAAGTATAATAATAATAATGATGAAAAAGTTTTATCAACTATAATGTTCAATCAACATTATAAACCCCGTTCAACTGAATCCTGGGTAATCCTGGGTTAACAGTTAATCCTGGGTCATTTATAAGCTGCTGTGCCCTCCTCAGCCCAGGGTTAACTCCTTATTTGCGGAGTCGGAGTCACTGATTGGACGGACGGCGCGTGTGACGCATGTTTGCACATCCTCACGTTGTATATTTTGCTGGTTTATACTGAATGGATGTTTTTCCAGGTAAGAAAGCCTCATATTTCTGAGACAGATGTTGAGGAGTACCTGCTCTCTTCTTCCAGTACACGCGCACCTGCAGCTGTCCGTCCTGGAAATAAGGAGTGCCGACTTCCAGAGCGCCGGCGGGTCTCTTCACGGACACTGAACCCGGAGCGGGAACCTTCCTCGGCTGAGACACGGCCTCTGAGCAACAGCACACATCAGGAACATGTAAACCGTCACTTCTACACTGTTAAAAAATACTGTAAATTTTACAGTATAATACTGGGTTGCCAGCCAGTTACTGTAAAATTTACAGTGGTGTTACTGTAATTTAATTGACAGAATTTCCCTGTATTCTCTGATTACAGTAAATAACTGTATTTTTAAAATTACAAAGGGTCAATTTACAGCAATATTCTGTAAATTTGAGTCAAACCAACACGTGACCCCAGAATGCATTGCAGTTTACAGCAATATGCTGTATTATTAAAAAACAGTCAGCGGCTGTAAAATAATGCTGTAATTTTTACAGTAATTCATTACAGTGTACTGAGAAACTATTTCACTGCACAGTTACACAGAAACAACAAGCAACGCTGAATTAAATGTAGAAAGACGTGAAGAACATGAAAAAATTCTAGATTTAGTCTAATCTTCTTAATTTAGAGATGATGAGTTTGATTCATTTCTGTGAATCAGTTTATTGAATAAATTCATGACGGATTCAATTAATTGATTCATATGAAGTGTTATATTAACATAAAAATTTTGGATAAATTTAAGCATTATGGGGAAATAAAGTGTTCTTCCACCATGGTCTATAAAAATAACTAAAATCATTAAATAAATAAAAAAATGAAAAGATTAAATAATTTAAATATTTAAAGTAAAAACTTACATACATACACATATACATATATAATAATATATAATAATAATATATATATATATATATATATATATAGATAGATAGATATAGATATATACGATGGACAAAAGTGTTTTTCCGCCATAGACCACAAAATAACTTATAATTTATTAAATAAATAGAAATAAAAATGAAATGATTAAATAATTAATTATTAAAAATATTTAAAATAATATATATATACACACATTTATATAATTGATAAGTGTTCTTCCACCAGGGTTAATAAAATAACTAAAATAATTTAATAAATAAAAAAAATAAAAATGACAATTAAAATATTATAAAAAAATTAGGGATACATTTAAGCATTATGGGAGTTAATTAAGTGTTAATTAGAATTAAGTGTTCTTTATCGTCCATCAATAACTAAAATCATTAAATAAAAAATGAAATGACTAAATAATTAATAATTAAAATATTTAAAAAATAAAAACGTTAAGTTAAACATTATCTATATCTATATTCATGGTTATTTTTACTGATTTAGGTAAATATATATAACTAAACGTGTTTAGAATTAGCATAAAATGCATTTAAAATATTTTAATATAAATATATAACAGTAATAATTGTTAAATATAATATATATTAATTATATTAATATTTTTTATTACTGTTATATATTGTTATATACAATTCGTATAAATATAATTAACAAAAGAGTTCTTCTACCATGGTCCTAAAATTATTAAATAAAAAAATTAATTATGAATTAATTACATTTTTTTAAAAAATGAAAATTTTTAATTATATTTGTATTTTAGATCACGCAGTGCTAATATTCCTGAAGAGCGGGAGATCTTCTGACCAGGGAGAGCAGATGACGTACTCGTCTGGTTGTTTAGTAGCGGGTGGAGGTGGATGGAGGCTTTGGCGCTCTTCAGCCGCACCTGACCCCAGTATGTGACGGCCTGAACCTCCACAGTGTAGCTGCAGTTGGACAGAAGACCCTCCAGATCGACGGAGCTCTTGTCCTGAAACACAGAAAGAGTCATTGAATCAGTTCATCGACCGTATTACACTCACTGGATCTGACTGCTGGGCACTACCTTTATATATATATTTAAATATTTTATATCTAACATGTAATATATAATTTATTCTGAAATATATTTGACATTTCATATGAGATTTACATCTGACATATATTTAATATGTAATAAATATATTATATTTGACCGTTAATACATAATATCTCTGATACAGAACATATTTAACGTAATATTTGACTTTTTAAAATTCCTTTTAACATATACATCATAACTGGCATTTAATATATACTATATTTTATGTTTAATATAGCTGATATATATTTAAATTTTATTATTATCTGATATATGTTTAATATATTTAATTTAATATATACTACATTTAACAACACATCTTATTTACCTTTAATATAAAAAATATTTGACATTTAATATATAACATCTCACATATATTTAATATATAATATATTTGACATTTAATATACAACAACATATATTTCCTACATAATATATCTGACATATTTAAATATAATATATCTGATATATATTTGATATATAAAATGTTTGATGTTTAATATATTTGACATTTATTATACATAATTGGCATATTTAATAAATAATATTTTTGACATTTGATATCTGATAATACAGTCAATATAAAATATATTTGGAGTGTATTTAATATATATTTAACATATTAATACATAATATCTCTGACATATATTAAATACAAAACATATTTAACGTAAAATTTGACTTTTTAATATTCCTTTTAACATATACATTATAACTGGCATTTAATATATACTATATTTTAGGTTTAATATAGCTGATATATATTTAATATAATAAAATACTTGACACAATTAATACATCACATATCTGAAATATGTTTAATATATTTAATTTAATATATACTACATTTAACAATACATCTTATTTACCTTTAATATGAAAATATTTGACATTTAATATATAACATCTCACATATATTTAATATATAAAATATTTGACATTTAATATATAACAACATATATTTCCTACATAATATATCTGACATATTTAAATATAATATATCTGATATATATGTAATATATAAAATGTTTGACGTTTAATATATTTGACATTTATTATACATAATTGGCATATTTAATAAATAATATATTTGACATGTATTTAATATATATTTAACATATTAATATATAATATTTTTGACATACATCTAATATATATAATATATTTACATATCTTAAATATTTAATATATAAAATATTTGACATTTAATATAAAAAATATTTGACATTTAATATACAACTTAGACATATTTGATATATAAAATATTTTGACATTTAATATAAAAAAATAGTTGACATTTAATGCATAACATACCTGACGTATGTTTAATATATAATATTTCTGATATATATTTATTATATAAAATATCTGACAAATTTTAAACATAACATATTTGTCATATTTAATATATTGGACATTCAGCAGGTGACTAATTATATAACAAATCCGTAAATGTGCAAACATGATTTTTTAGGAGCAATTGTATGTGGGTTTGTCTACTGCCTGCTGAAATGAATAACCTGACGAGTGTTTCTAATGTGCTCAGAGGTGTCAAACAACCTCCACGACCCGCTCGTACGGGGCAGGGCGAAGATTGGGAACACGTGTGGGACACGACGAGAGTTTCCTCGGCTCATTCCTCAGCAGCGTGCGCCTGATCGGATTTAGTCATGAGCGCTTCGTTTGGGCATTCCAGCATCAGCGGGTCACTAACCGGGAACCAGCGGTCAGATCGAGTTTGTTTGGAGAGCGCAGGAGCTCCACAGGCTCGGGTTAAACCCTCGGGCGGGCTTCGGTTCGGACTCAACTGCTCTTTTTCTACTTTATCATAGGTGGACAGGATGAGAAAACGCTCCGTGGATCGGCAGTGGAAATAAATGGGGAAAATAAATTAGAAATAAATAATGTCTAAATATATATACAAATGCAAAACCAAATATAAGAAGTAATTATGTCTGCAAATACTCTTCAATATATGTATGAGTATTTTCAGACATAATTACTTCTTTTATTTGGTTTTGCATGATGTAATAATAATTATTATTTTCATTATATTATTATATTTATTATACATATTATATTATACTATTATATATATATATATATATATATATATATATATATATATATATATATATATATATATATATATATAGTAAAATAATAGAAATAAATAATAGAAATATAATAGTATAATAAAATAATAATAATTATTACATGATGCAAAACCAAATAAAAGAAGTAATTATGTCTGAAAATACTCATATATATATATATATATATATATATATATATATATATATTGTTATTATTATTATTTTATTATACTATTTTATTTCTATTATTTTACTATATATGTATATTTATTATAATTATTATTATTATTATTATTATTATTATTATTATTTTATTATACTATTATATTTCTATATATATATATATATATATATATATCATGAGTGTTAATTTCTACATTAAAAAATGGAATTTTATATTATATAAAATAATATAATATATAACATAATAAATAATAATAAAATAAAATGTATGTTTATATATATATATCATATTATATTACTCATCTCATGCATATATGGAGGAGCAAATTAAATCATTAATGTTTAAATATTTTTTTTTTTAAAAACTTAAATTGTAAATAAAATATACATGCATGAATATGCAGAAACACAAAATACAGCCTATTAAAAAATAAATATTATTGAAATAAAATACAGCACATTCAATACTCTTTTATAAATAAATAAGATTATATAAATAAAGTGAAATCCGGATAAAAGTAATCATGTCAGAATTTACTGTATATTGTTAAAGTTATCCGTGTTTGTTTCCGTTTACGGGTTTTGTTCCTCTTTCCTGTCTCTAGTGTTTTCTTGGAGTTCCTTTGCTTTGATTGGTTCATTAAGACGGTCAGTCTCCGCTCTCGACGGCTGACCGGTGCGTTTAAACTACACGACGGACTCACATTCACACTTCTCGTGTAATCGTACGATCCTGAAAGCATGAATGAATGAAATGAAAAGCACCAGAAATCAACAATTACCCCGTCGGTGATCTTTCTCCTCTTTCTCCTGGAAGGCACCAGTGATTTTCCCGGGACGCTCCAGATCCAGAAGACTTTGAAGTGGTGGACGGGGACATCGGACTCTGCCGGAAGGGTCCAGTTGAGACGGACCGTCAGCAGACCGTCCTGACCCAGCGGGAGGAGTGTGGCTCTCAGTCCGGACGGGTCGGAGGAGGAGACGGGTCTGGAGGGAGAAACACGGACAAAACGTGAGTTTATTTATGTGAACAAACACCTGACAGAATATCCCAATGAAAATTATTGATCAAACCCAGTTTTATAATATTTACAGATCTCATTTGTGTAAATGAACTGTATCATTTTAGAATTATTTATATAATATTATTTAATTTGTTAATATTTTAGCTTTGTTCAATTTTATTAATTGTGTTAGTGCTTTTTTATTTGTTTATTCGGGTTCCATTTAATTTATTTCAGTTTATTCTTCTTTTATCAAATATTTGTATTTTATTTCAGCGTTCAATGAGTGAAATTTTTATTATTTATATATAATAGTAATATATTTTTGTCTTTGTGATAATGGAATTTTTTGACCATTTTATATTTTATTTTATTTTATTTTTTTAATATTTAATAAAAGTTCAAATTTGTAATCATTTTTTTTTTTTAACTTAAATGAACAAAAACCATCGTTAATTGTTCTAGTATTAATGAACAATAATAAAAGCAGCTGAATTGGGCAAATTTACCAGTAATAAAATGGTTTGTTGCATCGATTTATTTTTAATAAATTATATATTTTTATCTCTGATAATTAAATAATTTGGCTGTTTTATATTTTATTTAATTCTATATTTTTATATATTTAATATTTAATAAATTGTATGTTCTTCCATTTAATATTTGTTTTATTTTATTTCAGATTTGTTTAAAATAACAAAAAATAATTTTTAATATCTAGTGTATATATATTTATATATTTTTTTTATTAGTTCTAGTTTTTTATTATTTATATATATATATATTATATATAATAATAAATAATAAAATAATTATAATAAATTAATAATAAATTATATATAATAGTAATATATTTTTGTCTTTGTGATATATAACATTATCATTTATACTTTAAAAAATAATAAATTAAATTATATATTTCTGTCTGTAATAATGAAATAATTTGGCTGTTTAATATTTTATTTTAATTATTTATATGTTTTATTTCATATTTTAATTACCCATTTGTATATTTGAAGCTGTCACTCAACGTCTCAATTCAAATTAAAACAGAAATAAAAACGGCGTGTTGTCGGACGTGGCGGAACGTCGTCCACTGTGAGCAGGATATGATGTAGGAAATAAAGGATTTTAATAGGAAAAACGGCCCGTCGGCAACTGAAAACCAGACGCTCGTCCAGAGCCGACACGCATAAATAATCAAGTAAACTTCCTGCCAACTGCGTCGTCGAGGGATGTTAGCTCACAATCAGCTGATCTGAGCGAATGCGGCTCGAATGACTGTGTTAATTCTACAGCAATAAATCATCAGGGCAGTAATTGAAGATGTGATGCATAAGAGGACGAGGCCCTCAATTCCTGCTGGGAAGTCATAATTACAGCAGAGGAATAAACAGGATTAGGATCCTGTGAGGCCGCGGGCACCAGATGATGCCTAAATCACAAGAAATTACCCTGCAATATGAGAAATAACGTCACAATTAAAATAAATAAAGTCACAGAGCTGCAATTTGCAGAATAAATGTTTACAGTAATGAAAACAAATACATTTCACAACATCTCAGCGACTAAAAAAAAAAAAGTGTTCAGTTCCTTAGTTTTTAGGACAGAGACATATAAATACGTTTTTTTTTTAAATTAAAACGCCAAAAAGAGACAGCAAAATTATTAAAACAGAAAATATCAAAGAAATCTAATATATAAAACAGTAATATATGGCTTATAAAATTTATTTTATATGTATTAATGATTAAAATACTTAAAGATAAATTATAATAATTAATTCTATATATAATACTGCAAAAAAAATAAGCATTAACCAAAAAAATACAATAAAAAAAAGTAAACTTTTCTTATTTTTTAGCTACTCGCCATTGCAACATTTCACATTTTTATTACATTTAAGTGCCAAAATAATTAAAACTAAAAAAAAACTAAAACAAATAAATAAAAAGTTTTTTTTTTTTAAAAATAGGAAAAAAAATAAAACTAATAAAACTAAATTACTACACTAAAATGGAAAATATTAGAAAAATAATTTTAATAATATATTATTATTGCCACACATATATATTTCTATATATAACAATACATTAAATCCAATTCAAAACTGTAATAGTACATTAATGACACTAAAATATTCATATCCTCCCTCCAAACCCATATAATAACTGTTATCGAACAGAAAAGCAATTTTCTTTTTGCGTTTCAGAGGGAAAAAAATAACATCACACGGGTTTGCAACAATATGAGCGGCAGTAAATAGTGACAGAATTTTCATTTCTGTGTGAAATATTCTTTTAATAAAGCCTTTTATGAGGTATTTTTACAAGCCAGTATTTTCACTTGTCTAATAAAATGCATTTACGAACTGATTTTGAGCGCAAGTGATATTTTTCCTAGAATCTCGGGAGAAGTGAATTTTAATGCCAAAACAAACAGACAAAAAGGACACGATATTTGGCTCAATTAAGCTCTTCTAAATCAGGCCTACATGTGCGTCTGTCGTAAAACGAGCCGTTCGAGCGGAAGATAAAAGGCTTTTCCACCTGCCTGCGCAGTAAATCCCACAGGATTGCAGCTGTCCGGAGGCCACCAAGGAAGACTCACCTCGGGACGAGCGGAAGTGCTTGCTGGGGGCCGTGAACCCGCGGGTGCCGTGAACGTTGACCGCCGCCACGCGGAACTGGTACCATCTGCTCGGCCTGACGTCGCTCAACAGGACGCGCTCTTCAGCAATCTGAGGGTCACAAAGGGCAAAAGGTCACGGCCAGAGGTCACGTGGATGTGCCTCGAATATGAGTTTGGAATCTGATGCATTTTAAAAGATGAAAGCTTCAAATATCTACAGATTGTGAAATGAGAAATGAATGAAGACATCAAGAGTTGATTTGTGATTGTTTATGCAGTCATTTCTCTTCTCCAGTAAATGTGTGTTGATTTGGGAATGTTTAGATGTTTGTGCTGGAAAAGCGCGAATCATTCTGAATGTCGACGCTCTGAATCGAAAGCAAAATCCAATTGGGACGCACTTAAAAGTTCCCTTCAGCTGCGCCAGTGACGGATGTGAACTCATGCGGTCACATTTATTTCTATAATGCTTTTCACAATGGATTATTTCAAAGCAGCTTCACAAAAGGAAAATTCAGCAGCTCTACAGAAGACAATAGTGTCATTATTGAGCTCAGTTCAATAATTGTTGACATCGCAAAGTCAATAATAAAATAAATCAAATTTCCACACCCTAACTCCCCTCTCGCTACAGTAGCCACGCCCCTAACTCCCCTCTCGCTACAGTAGCCACGCCCCTAACTCCCCTCTCGCTACAGTAGCCACGCCCCTAACCCCCCTCTCGCTACAGTAGCCACGCCCCTAACTCTCCTCTCGCTACAGTAGCCACGCCCCTAACTCCCCTCTCGCTACAGTAGCCACGCCCCTAACTCCCCTCTCGCTACAGTAGCCACGCCCCTAACTCCCCTCTCGCTACAGTAGCCACGCCCCTAACTCCCCTCTCGCTACAGTAGCCACGCCCCTAACTCCCCTCTCGCTACAGTAGCCACGCCCCTAACTCCCCTCTCGCTACAGTAGCCACGCCCCTAACTCCCCTCTCGCTACAGTAGCCACGCCCCTAACTCTCCTCTCGCTACAGTAGCCACGCCCCTAACTCCCCTCTCGCTACAGTAGCCACGCCCCTAACTCTCCTCTCGCTACAGTAGCCACGCCCCTAACTCCCCTCTCGCTACAGTAGCCACGCCCCTAACTCTCCTCTCGCTACAGTAGCCACGCCCCTAACTCTCCTCTCGCTACAGTAGCCACGCCCCTAACTCCCCTCTCGCTACAGTAGCCACGCCCCTAACTCCCTCTCGCTACAGTAGCCACGCCCCTAACTCCCCTCTCGCTACAGTAGCCACGCCCCTAACTCTCCTCTCGCTACAGTAGCCACGCCCCTAACTCCCCTCTCGCTACAGTAGCCACGCCCCTAACTCTCCTCTCGCTACAGTAGCCACGCCCCTAACTCCCCTCTCGCTACAGTAGCCACGCCCCTAACTCTCCTCTCGCTACAGTATCCACGCCCCTAACTCCCCTCTCGCTACAGTAGCCACGCCCCTAACTCTCCTCCCGCTACAGTAGCCACGCCCCTAACTCTCCTCCTGCCACAGTAGCCACGCCCCTAACTCTCCTCCCGCTACAGTAGCCACGCCCCTAACTCTCCTCCTGCCACAGTAGCCACACCCCTAACTCTCCTCCCGCTACAGTAGCCACACCCAATCTCTCTCCTGCCACAGTAGCCACGCCCCAAACTCGTCACCTACCACAGTAGCCACACCCAATCTCTCCGCCTGCCACAGAAGCCACGCCCTAAACTCGTCACCTGCCACAGTAGCCACACCCAATCTCTCCTCCTGCCACAGTAGCCACGCCCCTAACTCTCCTCCCGCTACAGTAGCCACGCCCCTAACTCTCCTCCTGCTACAGTAGCCACGCCCCTAACTCTCCACCTGGAACAGTAGCCACGCCCCTAACTCTCCACCTGTATTAAACGACCTCCCTCATGTCTTGTGTTTTCAGACTCAACTTCACACAGCAGCATGACTGACACACAAGGGGTGAAAGCACAGACCTGGGCGACATCCTGCCACTGGGTGGCGTCGTCTTCACTGGGGTGGATGCCGAAGTTCCAGCGCCGCTGCAGCACGTACAGCACGGGTTCTACAGACACGTTGAACCGCGACGACCAGCGAACCTCCAGCTGTCCCGACGGCTGCTCCGAAAACACCAGCTCCTTCCGCGGCTTCAGAGGAGATCCTGTGAGAGAGCATGACGGAAACACTGCTGTAAATAAAACATATTATTGCAGTGTGATTGTTTAAAATTTAAAACGGTTTAATTGTGCCATAGTTAAAAATAACTCCTGATAAATGATGATGATGCGATGCCGAACCTCCCATCCGCTGGTGACTTTAACCCTCAAAGACATTTGAAAGTCTTCCATATGTAATCAATTAAAGATTTATTAAGTACAAAGCTTTGAGAAGGAGAAAATGTTCTGCTCCGTGTCTTTCCTCGATTCGTTACAGCTGTGACGGAGCTCAAAGATCCTCCACACGTCTCCATAAATCAGCCGAGATCTGGAGAACGTGTGTCGACGCTTCCATCGGAGCACAGGACGGTTATTATACTTCACTACGAATAAAAGCATTTGTGTAACTTGGATCAAATAAATTCAATTTCTATTTTAGTTGTGTTTTTTTTGCCATTTTTATTAGTTTCTTTTAAATATCACTTATTAGGATGAATTTTTGGCTTTGGTTTTTATTTATTAGCAGTTAGTAATTTTAGTGCTTCAAATACTTTGTATTGAATATATAAAATATATATAAACTTTGTGTATATATATATATATATATGTATATAGACTACTAAAAATATATAAAAACTGAAACAAAAATATAAAAACTTCTGAGAAAGTACTAAAACTTTTAAATTAAAAAATTTAGATTGATAAATACTTCAAAAAATTAATTAAAACTATAATAATATCAATAATATACAGATGTAACAATTATATTTTATTTTATTTTATTTCATGTACTATTCCATTTTTCATGGTTATTATTAAAATTATATATGGACATTTACGTAAAAAGTAAAGAAAAAAATACTACAAAATATATAAATTTAAAAAAAACTATGAAAAATTACAAAAATTGAACTAAAATTAAAATGAATACAGAAAAGTAATTCAAAATATTTATAAAAACTATTTTGTTTTATATAATTTATTACTTTACTTTTGAGGGATATATATATAAATATATATATATAATTTAATATATTTAATTATATAATTTCGTTTATAAATATATATATATATATATATATATATATATATATATATATATAAATAAACCTTTACCAAAATATTATTACAAGCTATAAAATACATGATACTTACATATCAGTGGTGGAAGGACAATCTTAACAGAAATAAAATGTTTACTCTCAACATCTTGACTGCATTACAGTCAGGATGGCGAAATACAGCATGAATGAACTTTTTCAGCGTGGATGAAGAAGTTCAAGGACTGAAACTGTGACGACAGCAGCAGCTGAAGCTCATTGTGCTGCGGTTTCACAGCTCCAGCACGCGTGTGACGTCTGATCCAAAGCCACAGCGATCCGCCACGAACCGCTGCTGCCACACATTCAGACACTCGCGATCGTCCCGTACACACGCGTGAAGCTCCGCAGGTGCACGCCACCTGTCGTGAAGAACTCCTGCCGCTCGCAACGGCAAACTCAAGGGTTCGACTCTCAAAGAATGCATGAACTAAAGAATTGCAGACCTTCAATGCAATGATAAAATATTACAGACTGTTTTAACAAGCCTCTTGCGGTTGCCAGATGTCAAGAGTTTAAATCCCCCAATCAGAGCTCTTCTGTGAAGAGGACACACACACACACACACACACACACACACACACACACACACACACACACACACACTCTACACTGCAGACGACCCGAAAACACGGACAAACAAGTAAAGCTGGACTTCAGCGATCTCCATTTGAGAAATTCTGCTTGAGTCTCATTCAGTCAGTCTGTGTTCTATCATGTTTCTAATATGGTTCTCATGTTGCTAGCATGTTTTAGCACGTTGCTAGCATGATTTAACATTGCTAGCATTATTTAACCAATTGCTAGCATGATTTAGTATGTTGCTAACATGATTTAACACTTTGTTAACATTATTTCACTCATTGCTAGCATGTTTTAACATGTTGCTAGCATGATTTAGCACGTTGCTAGCATGTTTCTAGTATGATTCATCACATTACTAGCATGATTGAACACACTACAAGCATGTTTTAGCACGTTGCTAGCATGATTTAACATTGCTAGCATTATTTAACAAATTGCTAGCATGATTTAGCACATTGCTAGCATGATTTAGCACTTTGTTAGCATTATTTCACTCATTGCTAGTATTTTTTAACATGTTGCTAGCATGTTTCTGCACGTTGCTAGCATGTTTCTGCACGCTGCTAGCATGTTTCTGCACGTTGCTAGCATGTTTCTGCACGTTGCTAGCATGTTGCTAGCATGATTTAACATGTTGCTGGCATGATTTAGCACTTTGCTGACATGTTGCCACATGTTGATAGCATGATTTAGCACGTTGTTAGCATGTTCCTTTATGTTGCTAGCATGTTGCTGTGGTTTAGGTCTGGGCAGAGTTCAGTGGTCACAGCTAGAACAGTTCGGGTTGCATTAATTTGAGAGTTTTTCTCTCAGAAGCAGCAGCAGCAGCAGCTCATTTAAGATCAGCATGTTGCTTTTATCAGCCCAACATAAACGCAGCGTTTCAGAAGCCGGAGCGAACGAGAAGCTGCGTTGCGGCGCAGATGAAGTGGACGAAACCTCAGCGCTCTAAAGCGACCGCTCGGTCTCTGGGTCAGAGAGACACGCAAGGTTACGGCCGCCACCTGCAGCAACATCTGAGAGCGATCTACACCACGAGAAACCGTCGACGCTCAATTGAGCCCGTTAATGGTTTCCAGCATCTTCTATCTGGGCCTCAGCAGAGCGATGACACAGAGAAACAATTACGCCTCTGACACGTACGAATCATGTTGATTGGGTTTGGATTTCAATAAAAGGCTTTATGGCGTTCTGCAAACGAGGGGAACCAGTCAATCTGACATTAATCAGTGCAAGACAAACCGTGAAGCTTCCTTCGATTGCCTGGCGAAACGCTTTCAGAGCTCGTGTTTTTCGGCGGGTTTATCATCTGACGCAAACAAATTTGCATATGAGCCATCATGAATCGAACTTTAAAAATCTTTGACGTACTTATGACTCTAAGACACACTACTGATCAAAGGTTTGGAATAGTTAGGATTTGTTTTTCAACCAGGCTGCAAATTAAAATTACAGTAAAAATTGTGAATTACTACTATTTAAAATATCTGTTTTCTATGCGAATATATAGTAAAGTGTAATTTATTCCTGTGATCAAAGCTGAATTTATTTGATTAAAAATACAGTAAAAATCACAAAATATTATTACAATGTAAATCATCTGTTTTCTATGTGAATATATAGTAAAGTGTAATTTATTCCTGTGATCAGAGCTGAATTTATTTGATCAAAAATACAGTAAAAATCACAAAATATTTTTACAATTATTTTTACAATGTAAATCATCTGTTTTCTATGTGAATATATAGTAAAGTGTAATTTATTCCTGTGATCAAAGCTGAATTTATTTGATTAAAAATACAGTAAAAATCACAAAATATTATTACAATGTAAATCATCTGTTTTCTATGTGAATATAAAGTGTAATTTATTCCTGTGATCAAAGCTGAATTTATTTGATCAAAAATACAGTAAAAATCACAAAATATTTTTACAATTATTTTTACAATGTAAATCATCTGTTTTCTATGTGAATATATAGTAAAGTGTAATTTATTCCTGTGATCAAATCTAAATTTATTTGATCAAAAATACAGTAAAAATCACAAAATATTATTACAATGTAAATCATCTGTTTTCTATGTGAATATAAAGTGTAATTTATTCCTGTGATCAGAGCTGAATTTATTTGATCAAAAATACAGTAAAAATCACAAAATATTTTTACAATTATTTTTACAATGTAAATCATCTGTTTTCTATGTGAATATATAGTAAAGTGTAATTTATTCCTGTGATCAAAGCTGAATTTATTTGATCAAAAATACAGTAAAAATCACAAAATATTATTATAATGTAAATCAATCGAATATATAGTACAGCGTAATTTATTCCTGAATTTTCAGCATCATTACTCCAGTCTTCAGGGTCACATGATCCTTCAGAAATCATTCTGATTTGCTGCTCAGTTATTATTATTATTATTATTGGTGAAGCGCCGAAATTGTTATTATTATTCTCCCGCTCGAGTCTATGGCCACCCATAGAGGCGTACACTAAAAAGTTATGAAATTTGGCACACAGACAGTGGACCGTCTGAAATGTTACTATAGCAAATTTGGAGTCTCTACCTCAAACCCTCTAGCGCCACCAACAGCTCAAATATTCACTGATGTTTATGCTCATAACTTGATGCGTAAGTCCTAGAAACAAAATTCCATGCCGATTCGAATGTCTTGTGGCGTCATTAAAAATTTTCTGCCTTTTTGAATTTGCAGAAAAACATACGTTTTCGAACTCGTAGAGCGTTTGTAAATTTGAGCTAAATTTGGTACGTAGCATCTACTCACACTCCAGGCAAAACGTCATAAAAGACTTTTAATTGGCCAATCCATTCTCATATAGCGCGTCAACGAATTTGACGGTGAGCACGCAAAAATGGATTCAATGCTGTATCTTCGGTCTTGGTATATATCATCACAGGCATAACTTAGGTACATGCACAGTATCGTCACAGCGCCACCTACTGGTGCCGAGATGGGAAAAACAGCTATTTTTGCTCAGAACTTTTGAATGCCTTGCTCTAAAATCGTGAGGATGATCTCCTTAGATTCCTTGATATCCAATTTTCTTTGGTCGGCCATTTTGGGCGTCGATCACTTTGAATTTTGTCATAAAAAGCCGTTTTAATTAAACGAACACGAGGAACGTATCATTATGAAATTCGGTATAATTCATGGAGGCCATGTTCTGTTGTTGGCTTATGTCGATTCATACGATACCAAACTTCTACCATAATTACGGTCCGCCATATTGAATTTTATTCAAAACGTACTTTTCGAACTCCTGCTAGAAAATTTGTCCGATTTGAACAAAATTTGGCATGTAGCATCTAGAGACTCTCATGACGAAAATGTATTAAAATTTATTATTGATAGACTCTAACCGTTGTTTTAAACTTCGTCAACAAATCTGACCGCGAGGACGCGGTTTTGTATCTTTGCAAAAGTTGTTTATTGACACGAAACGTGGTACATATCATCACAGGCATGACTTGAGGGTGCACGCAGAGTTTCGTCATAGCGCCACCTACTGCTCGGAACTTATAAACCATGTTATTCTGCTATAAGTGCTTTATCACTTTATCCTAACCTCATGATCAAAGATGTCCACCAAAATGTCCTTCTAGGGTTTGACCACGTAACTGATGCTTGCAGCTATATTTATCAATGTTTTTGCTCATTTTATTTTTCAGGATTCTAATGACCAAAGCATTTATTTGAAATGGAGTCTTTTGTAACATGTGATGAGAAAGAGTTTGCACCTTTATAGAGATTCTTCGGGACCTGGCAAGTGTGTCCGCATCCATTGGGACAGCATTTCTTCACAGTCATGCACTCGGCGTCCGTCTCGCAGCTCTCCACGCAGGCCGCCGCGAACCCGCTGGCGCGCTCCGGCGCCGGACAGTCGCCCTGCTTCAGCGTCTCCACGGAGCGCAGGAACTCGCAGCTCGTGAGACACTCATAGTGCTTCTTTGGAAAGTGCGTCTGAAATCAGAAGCAGAGCAGCGTGATTAAAACGAACCGCTAGTCACTGTACTGACGCCAGCTTTGACAGTTTAGGGTGGTTAGCGCGGGGGAAACGTCTTGTTTACACAGCAGCGTGTGACTCATTTGACGAGGGAGGCGTTTGAGAGGGAAAACGCCATTAAGAGTTTCCATCGCTGCAGTGACGCACCTCACACAAGTCCTGACACTGGTTCTCCTTCAGGTCCCATGATGCCCTGCACGGCTCCAGACACTGGAAGAGAGGAACAAAGAAGACGGTCACATCCCGGATAAAAAAGGAAATCAAAATAAGCCTGAACCACAAACACTTCATGTTTTACGAAGACCAGGGTTTATTTAATTCATTAAATAACAAACATGTAAAAATAAATAAATAAATAAAATAAAACACAAATTAATACATAATTATAAAAAAATATATATGAAATTTAACAAATAATTAAAAACACAAAAATAAAACACTTTCTAACGATTAATCAAATA
>CM074281.1:1361159-1368659 GCA_037194245.1 Opsariichthys bidens | reverse complement strand
GTGTCACATGATCCTTCGGAATCCAGCTAACAGCATTTTTTCACATAGTCTTCAAATACATTTAATATTTGCATTTAAAAAATCATTTGTTACAATTTAAAAAGGAACTAGGGGAGGTGAAAAGTTTATCAAAAGAAGTAAAAAATCCTAAGCATCTGCAGCATTTAAAAACAAACAGGAATTGACTGGGGTTAAAACAACCCAATGGCTGGGGTTAAAACAACCCAATGGCTGGGGTTTAAAAACAACCCAATGGCTGGGGTTAAAACAACCCAATGGTTGGGGTTAAAACAACCCAATGGTTGGGGTTAAAAACAACCCATTGACTGGGGTTAAAACAACCCAATGGTTGGGGTTAAAACAACCCATTGACTGGGGTTAAAACAACCCATTGACTGGGGTTAAAACAACCCATTGACTGGGGTTAAAACAACCCAATGTCTGGGGTTAAAACAACCCATTGACTGGGGTTAAAACAACCCAATGTCTGGGGTTAAAACAACCCATTGACTGGGGTTAAAACAACCCAATGGTTGGGTTAAAACAACCCATTCGCTGGGGTTAAAACAACCCAATGGTTGGGTTAAAACAACCCATTCGCTGGGGTTAAAACAACCCATTGACTGGGGTTAAAACAACCCAATGACGGACAATATAACTCAAAACAACCCATTGACTGGGGGGTTAAAACAACCCATTGGCTGGGGTTAAAACAACCCATTGGCTGGGGTTAAAACAACCTAATGGTTGGGTTAAAACAACCCAATGGTTGGGTTAAAACAACCCAATGGTTGGGTTAAAACAACCCATTCGCTGGGGTTAAAACAACGAAAAATGGTTGGGGTTAAACAACCCATTGACTGGGGTTAAAACAACCCATTGACTGGGGTTAAAACAACCCATTGACTGGGGTTAAAACAACCCATTGACTGGGGTTAAAACAACCCATTGACTGGGGTTAAAACAACCCAATGTCTGGGGTTAAAACAACCCATTGACTGGGGTTAAAACAACCCAATGGTTGGGTTAAAACAACCCATTCGCTGGGGGGTTAAAACAACCCATTCGCTGGGGTTTAAAACAACCCATTGACAGACCCTGTAATTCAAAACAACCCATTAACCCCTGGTAGGGTTAAAACTGCCCAATGGCAGGGTTAACACAACCCATTCGCTGGGTTAAAACAAACCAATCACTGGTTTAAAACTAAACACGAACCGGAATTAGCCTAAAAGCTGCACATTCATGTGTCACTGAGCGCTAATAAAGCGAGTGAAGACGAACCCTGCAGCTCCAGCTCCATTAATCTTTCCACGCTCAGTTTACAAATCACGGCGGACGCATCCGTCAGAGCAGGGTCAGATCTGATAACGTCCTGTGGAATGAAGGAGGACGTCCCTGTCGTTACTGTACACGAGGAGAAACACCGGACTCTGTTGAACGAAGCTCTCGAGGTTCTTCTCACCCTCTAAAATCAGACATTAAACTGCAAAAACATCTTCTTTTGTCAGTATTTTGGGCCTTTGACAACAACATTTAGGCATCCTTAGTTACTTGAAATGCAATATTTTTTTTCTAGTTTTAAGGATAAATATAACGAAACTGAGTTAGGTTCACCGACTTCAACTCTACAGAAACTGTAACCTAAAGTCGCCTTTTTATTTTTAGCAGTTTATTTTGATGAAATATTAAGTAAAATCGTTAAATTATGAAAAATTAAGAAAAATACATTATATAAGTTGTAAACAAAAGTCGCCTTTTTATTATTAGCAATTAAATCATTTATTTTAATGAATGATTAAGTTAAAAAAATGAAAGATTTAGAAAAAAACTAATTGTAAACAAAAGTCACCTTTTGATTTAACAATTTATTTATATGAAAGATTAAGAGAAAAAATATTTTATAATTTGCCTTTATTATTGGCAATTTAATAATTTATTTTAACAAATGATTCATATTAAATTATGAAAAATCATTAAGAAAAAAAACATTATACAAGTAGTAAACAAAAGTTGCCTTGTAATTTTTATCAACTTATTTAGACAAAAGATTAAGATTTCTTTTTAATATAAATTACCTTTTTATTATTTGCAATTGAATCATTTATTTTAATGAAAGTTTAAGTAAAAAAAATATTGAATTATGAAACATTATAAAAAAAAAAACCATTATATAAGTTGTATGTGGTTATGATAAAATATTAAAATATTGATGAAGAAACAGTTTTCACTCAAAATTTCATGTTTAATTTAATGCGTTGCAATAGTTTGTGAAATTTGTAAGTAGAAAAGCTGAACTTTTGCACTCCAGTAACTTGGCCCTAAAACCAGGAACATTAAGTCAAGTTATTTTTGCCTCAACTTTTAAGAAATTAGTACGAGCGATTCATTTATGCAAGATGTCGATCTTTTAAACGTTTTTGGTCGTCAGGAAACTTCAGCGGATTAGCAGGACTAATGAAGGGTTTAGTAATGAGTAATGACAGACTCCGGGACGCACGGCTCCTCTTAACGGATCCTCCGCAAAGAAGAGCGAAGAAAAGGCGCATCTGTCAGGGAACTCAACGCATCGCGCTCATGAGCCAAATAAACGACACGGAAAAACACCGAGGGTTATTAAGCGAGCGCCTGCACATCTGTACCACTGATAACAGAACAGGCCGCTTCCGTCCAGCGCTGTCAAACAAGCCGTCACTGTTTATCGCTCCCAGAGGATTTCACAAGCTGCTCTGATTATGGTAATCCCTCAGGACCGGGAGAAAATTAAAAAACCGAGCTGCTATCTGGCGCTGAAGGCCGCGCTATCATGACAGCTGTGAAGAACCTCATTACTGCCAAACCGCTGTTTACTTGCACCACAGAGTCCGTGAGCATCTAAATGTAAATTCCAGAGCAGAGAAACACTTTAAGCACAAATCAAACGGAAGTAAACTCCAAATCACAGGTCGCTTGCATAAAAGTTGTGTAAAATATAAATGGGCAACTAGGTGAAAACACGGTTAGACTCAGTAGTTTGATTTAAAAGTTCCTACAAAAGCAAATTTCAAAAGTTTGAGGTCTTTGAAAGTCTCTTCCGCTCACCAACACTGCATTAATTTGACCAAAAATACAGTAAAAATTGTGAAGAAATTTCACAATGTAAATCATCTGTTTTCTATGTGAATATATAGTAAAGTGTAATTTATTCCTGTGATCAAAGCTGAATTTATTTGATCAAAAATACAGTAAAAATCACAAAATATTATTATAATGTAAATCATCTATTTTCTATGTGAATATATAGTAACGTGTAATTTATTCCTGTGATCAAAGCTGCATTTATTTGATCAAAAATACAGTAAAAATCACAAAATATGATCACAATGTAAATCATCAGTTTTCTATGTGAATATATAGTAAAGTGTAATTTATTCCTGAATTTTCAGCATCATTACTCCAGTCTTCAGAGTCACATAATCCTTCAGAAATCATTCCGATATGAAACATTTATGATTATTATCAATGTGTAAAACATCATATATTTTATTTTTCGGGATTTATTGATGAGTAGAAAGTTCAAAAGAACAGCATTCTGCAGCATCACTGTAATGGTTTAATGAAATAATCGCTGTGAGCGGCAATTATCAGGGTTCAAGCGCTTTAAGGCCTTCGTAAAAAGATATTAAGTATTATTTAGCAAACATGTACTGTAGATCATAGACGGAAAAGACCATTTACATTGAAAATATATATATAATTTTTACACCTATAGACCAAATTCCACAAAAAGTATGCATGCTTCTTTAGAATCATGTTCGGCATGTGCTCGCATTATGATGCAAAGTTTTGAGTTTCCGTTTAGCAACCATTGGCTTTTGTTTACGCCTGATTTTTTAAACAACCCTGCTACAGCTATCCAAAAGGAAACGTTTTTTTATTAACTATTGACCCAGAGAGTCCTGAGAATTGTGCCGCAGTGGTTTTATCGAGGTTGAGCTAAAAACCTAGGACTAGTTCGCCAAAGTTGGCTTTTGAAATAATCTCCATTATTTAATGAACGATTTAATGGACAGAGGCGGTCCTAGAGCGCAGAATGAGGATTTCTACCACATGCTATGAATCTTGTGGGCATGTGTGAAAAATCGTGCGATACATGATCTTTTACGTACGTGAAAAACTCAAAGGTGCCCTCCGGTGGCCGATTTCTTTCATATTTCTTTCGGATTTCTGTCAAACAGGCCCAGTGAGTTTTGTTTCGTTTCGATCAGCCTCTGTTAACCTCGTCTGATAGCTACTCAAATGTGCGATGGCGGACATGTTTTTCGAGATACGTCAATGTCCTCATAGACAGTCATGGCGCCTCGGACAAAGACACTGCATGCCAATTTTCAAGTCAATCGGAGTAACGGTGAAGTAGTCATAGCTGTTTTCATGGTTTTTTTCTTGTTTTAGCGCCACCAAGTGGCCAGTCGCCGTGTCATTTTTCACACGACCACAGGATGAGCTCTTAAACAGCTGTGCCAAGTTTGGTGAAAATATCTCATTCCGTTCACGAGTTACAGCCGCTTTAGTAAAAGTGGCTCCGCCCACTTCGAATGTTTTGAGACCGCGAATCGAAATTTCAACTGTTTTTGATCATTATTGACAATCAGACTGCGGAGAATCTCTGCACTGGTTTGGTTCCAATCGGGGCAAAAATTTAGGACTAGTTCGCAAAATGTCACGCAAGTGACGAGCGAATTCGAGGATTCTTAAGTCTACGCCTAACGGTTTAGGAGTTACAAGCGATTTCGTACTTTTGACTGTCGTAGCGCCCCTATCAGGCCGATCGGGGCGAGTCTTGGTGACAGTGTGAGTACTACCAGCCCTCAAAGTTTCAAGTCTCGACGTTTCAAGTCTCTAAAAATGGTAATAATATAAAATTTTGTACCACTGCTGTCACCAAATGGTTTCAAACAGGTTTACTGGACACTCCCTCCCATCTGTCATTGGTCAATGGGAACAAATAGCCCCGCCCCCAAACTCATCCCATTGATTGAGTCAGTGTTGATATGACAGAATGTTTTAATAAATCTACCTATTATGAGTCTGTGACGAGCAGGGCGGGCGAGAGCCGTGATGAGATAATGGTGACGCAAGAGATAATGAGCGCCAGCTGCGCGCTACACCGGTCTCGTGTCTCTCACGGAGGAGCTCCGAAAGCATAAAAGAGGAGCGACGACAGTGAACGACGAGAGAGGACCAGGCCTGGACTTTATGTTGTGTTTTATTTTGTTTGTGTGGGCGGCAGTCGCCGTGAGTAACTGCCGCCATTTTACTTTCGTTTTATTGTTTGGTTATTTTATTATTAAACGGTGTTGAATGTTCGCCGGTTCCCGCCTCCTTCCCGTTCTTACACACTGTGTTACAGAGTCATTCACAAAAGTATTTTTATCCAAACATTCCAATCAGCTTCAGACATTCCCATTAAAAAAAACAAAAAAAAAAACAAGAATTCTGAAAAAACACAAGCAGAATAGCTCTTTTGCATTTGACAACATTTTCAAAATCCAACCATTTTAAGTCCTGGTTTAAATGAAGAAAATCTCAACCGAGTGTTGGACCATGTCTAAAAGCAACATTTAATTGGATGAAAAGATAGACTTTCCTTTTTTGATGCAACAATGAAAGCGTGTGAACGTCTGGATGCGTGTGCGTCTCCTGTGCCACCCACCATGATGAGTAATGAGTTGAGCAGATAGCAGACAGAAGCCCATCAAACTTAACAGCCATGTCCCATCAGGGCATCTCCTGCTGGGTCCTGACCAGCCCTCGCCACACACATACAGCACAGACGCCACAGCGGGAAACTCATATCAGGAAACAAATAAAGCCACTCATTCGCCCGTTTACGCAAACTGGGAGTAGAAGGGATTTTGCAATTCAGAGTGTCAAGAGTGGAGCGATATACTGATACGAAACAACGTCGTGAATATAATCATTATCTTTCAGAGCAATTACAAAAATACTGAGATGCACTACTAGTTTGGAATTAAGATCTTCTGCTCAACAAGTCTGTTTAATTTATCAAAAATACAGTAAAAATTGTGAAACATTTTTACAATGTTTTCTATGTGAATTTATAGTAAAGTGTCATTTATTCCTGTGATCAAAACTGAATTTATTTGATCAAAAATACACTAAAAATCACAAAATATTTTTACAATGTAAATTATCTGTTTTCTATGTGAATATACAGTAAAGTGTAATTTATTCCTGTGATCAAAGCTGAATTTATTTGATCAAAAATACAGTAAAAATCACAAAATATTATTATAATGTAAATCATCTGTTTTCTATGTGAATATACAGTAAAGTGTAATTTATTCCTGTGATCAAAGCTGAATTTATTTGATCAAAAATACAATAAAAATCACAAAATATTTTTTACAATGTAAATCATCTGTTTTCTATGTGAATATATAGTCAAATATAATTTATTCCTGAATTTTCAGCATCATTCCTCCAGTCTTCAGTGTCACATGATCCTTCAGAAATCATTCTGATATGATGATTTGATGCTTGAGGAACATTTATGACGTTGAAATGTTTGTGGAAACTGCGACACATTACCATGGAAAGGTTATGGCAAGTAAAAAAATAATTAATACTTAATTATATGCAATAAAAGTGAAAGTAAAATACATTTATAATGTTACAACAGATTATATTTCAAATAATTGCTGAACTTTCAATCAAAAGAATTCTGAAAAATAAAATGAATCACAGTTTTTACAAAAATATGATTTGTTTTCAACATTGATAATAATCATAAATGTTTCATATCAGAATGATTTCTGAAGGGTCATGTGACTGAAGACTGGAGTAATGATGCTGAAAATTCAGGAATAAATTACACTGTACTATATATTCACATAGAAAACAGATGATTTACATTGTAAAATTTTTTCACAATTTTTACTGTATTTTTAATCAAATAAATGCTGCCTTGGAGAGCAGAAAAGACATTTAAAAAATTGCAATCATTATAAACTTTTGTGTATGAGCGGTTGTGTATGATTTATTACATCGAGTGAATGATGGGATATAATATCGTTGTTCATCCCACTGATGTAAAAGTGCTCGATGTTTTACAGAACGCGAGCGTTTCTGTCCTCTGAGGGCTGAGAGAGGTGTTGCTGAATCTCATCTGGTTTACGTGTCCAACAAAAAGAGCTTTGAAGTCCTTCCTGACAGACCAAAAACAACAGCTTACGCTTCACAGGACAGAAAACACGTGATTTCAACAGATAACATCGTGATGCCAAGCACCATGTGTCTATTAGTGTGAATAGGGATGGGAATTGCCACGAATTAAACTACTTCCAGATACTTCATGATTCCATCAACAAATCTTTTTTAGCATCATCAATAATTGGTTCTAAATGTGACATAAGATTTAAAAAAAAATACAAATAAATAATGCTAGAAAGAACCAGTACACTATATGATTCACTGATTCAGTGAGTCATTAGACTGATT
>CM074281.1:1348659-1353659 GCA_037194245.1 Opsariichthys bidens | reverse complement strand
CACAACAATTTACAAATATTTAAATAAAACATCACTATTTTTCCTGCACTGCATTAACGAGAGGCATAAATACTTTAACCTCACCGTTTCACGCTTGTAAAAACGATGGAGATTTAAATAAAACACTTTTTCTTGCATTGCAGTCATGAGAATAACTTTTCATTGCATTACAAAATTAACTTGGACTGAAAATGTGCATTGCAAAAAAATCTCACTTCTTATTACACTGCATGTTTTTGTCTTTCCTTCCTTATTTCTCTCTTGTAATTTAGTTTTCATGAGATTCACAGATTTACCTTTGAGCACTGCTTGTGATTCTGACACCACACCAATGATCCGTTGCTCTGAAATGAGAAGAGAGACATATTAAAAACACTGCAAATCACACCAGATGTGAAACATTCAAACGAATCACTGTTCATTTCACTGAATCGATTCAAAGATTCATGTGCACCAACACTCAAAAAAAAAAAAACACATATTTGAATAAAAAAAAATTTAAAAAAATATTCCACTAACGACAGTTTCAAATGAAGGGATGTGAATCAGAGCTTTGTTCCCTTTCCCAAAAGCATCTGAACGGGTAAACTTTACGGGTCTGCAAACCCAAAAGTCTGCTTAAGTTCAATGTCAAGTTCAAAGGATTCTGGAACAATGTAATCCAGTGGAAATTCCCCGCAAAACCTTGGGAAACAACTTATCATTACAGGACTTAATTTGCCATCCAGTACCGTAGGGTGTTGCACACTTGATGTCAAGGATAATGGTCAACCGGCTTCAAAGACAGGAACAGAAGACGGAACCAAAGCAAATGCAGAACATGTGAAGAGTCGGGAACGCTTGCGATGCCGCAATAACGCGCGTCTTCAATCGGAGTCATTAAAGCGCCGCAGCGGGAAACGTTTCAGCGATTCCACGGGATCTAGTCGACGTGTTAATTGGATCACCTTATTAGCTTCATATCAGGCTTTAAACCAAAACAAATTTGTGAAGAAATCTCCGGAGATGTGCTTTTATGGAAGCGGTAATGCGACGGAGGTCAAGTGTTGTTGTGAATACGGTCACTAATACACGCTTAAACAAATCCCAGCTCCACCGATATGTCGTTCAGACTTCATTTCATCCCTCGGACACTCCACGGGGATGTTGACCCAGCTGTTGCTGTTCTGTGTCCCTGACCTCCGACAGATAATTATAGGTCACCCCGGCTTAGTTAAGAGTATTCCTGGACCGTTTGAGCCGTTGGTTTTCAAAGCTCACAGATTAACAATCCGTTCGCTGAAGCATCACTGCTGGATTCACACTGCCAGATCCGTCAAGGAAACTCATCCCCGGGAACGAAGCGCAACATTGTCTTTAAAGATAAACCGTACATTTACATCATGTAGGCGCTTTTATCCAAAGCAGCTTTCCATAGAGACACACGCAACAAGCAATCTGTCGCACAGCCAACAAGATTCACGGTTCACAAGAGGGTTTAAAGCTGGGAACGTTTGAGGAGGGATGTGATCCGCTGCGGGAAAACACGCGGCGAGATTGAGTGCTGGAATTAAATTCACGGAGCAAACGGAACGCGGAATTGCAATTGACATGTAAATGTGAGGAAGGAACGAGTTAAAACAATGCAAGAAGTTTGTAACTGCAATTTTTTAACTAGAAGAGCAAATATTGTCGGTACTAGTGTTTTAAAGTTTTGAAAGTCTGGAGGTTTAAAGGACTTTCAGAAAAACAGAACGAATAAACGAACAAATGACTGACTGACTGACTGACTGACTGACTGACTGACTGACAGACGGACGGACGGACGGACGGACGGACGGACGGACGGACGGACGGACGGACGGACGGACGGATGGATAGATAAACATTAGACAGACAAAAATATCAGACAAACAGACGGACAAAAACATCAAACATACAGACGGACAAAAACATCAGACAAAAATCAGACAGACAGACAAAAATATCAGACAAAAATCAGACAGACAAAAATCTCAGACAGACAGACAAATAGACAAAGATAGACAGACAGATAGATAATACAGACAAAAATATCAGACAGACAGATAGATAGATAGACAGACAGATAGACAAAAATCAGACAGACAGACAAACATATCAGACAGACAGGCAGACAAACATCAGACAGACAAACATATCAGACAGACAAACATATCATACAGAAAGATAGACAGACAGACAGACAAAAATATCAGACAGGCAGAAAGATAGACAGACAGATAGATGGATACAGACAAAAAAAATCAGACAGACAGACAAAAATATCAGACAGACAGATAGATGGATACAGACAAAAAAAATCAGACAGACAGACAAAAATATCAGACAAAAAATCAGACAGACAGACAAAAATCAGACAGACAGACAGACAAAAATCTCAGACAGACAGACAAATAGACAGAAAGATAGACAGACAGATAGATAATACAGACAAAAATATCAGACAGACAAAAATATCAGACAGACAGATAGATAGATAGACAGACAGATAGACAAAAATCAGACAGACAGACAAACATATCAGACAGACAAACATATCATACAGAAAGATAGACAGACAGACAGACAAAAATATCAGACAGACAGACAGATAGATAGATAGACAGACAGATAGACAAAAATGTCAGACAGACAAAAATCAGACAGACAGATAGATAGATAGACAGACAGATAGACAAAAATCAGACAGACAGACAAACATATCAGACAGACAGGCAGACATATCAGACAGACAAACATATCAGACAGACAAAAAGAAAAATCTCAGACAGACAAACAAATAGACAGAAAGATAGACAGACAGACAGACAAAAATATCAGACAGACAGAAAGATAGACAGACAGACAGACAGATACAGACAAAAATATCAGACAGACAGACAAAAATCTCAGACAGACAAACAAAGACAGAAAGATAGACAGACAGACAGATAGATAGACAAAAATCAGACAGACAGATAGAGAGATAGATAGACAGACAGACAGACAGACAAAAATCAGACAGACAGACAAACATATCAGAAAGACAAACATATCAGACAGACAGACAAAAATCAGGATAGATAGATAGATAGATAGATAGATAGATAGATAGATAGATAGATAGATAGATAGATAGATAGATAGATAGATAGATAGATAGATAGATAGATAGATAGATAGATAGATAGATAGATAGATAGATAGATAGATAGATAGATAGATAGATAGATAGATAGATAGATAGATAGACAAAAATATCAGACAGACGCATCGATTCTTTCACATGAAAGAGTCACGTGACGCTGCTCTGTGTGTGATGTCCCAGGATGATGAAGACACACTGAGTCCGTCTGGAAGCAGGTGGTTCTGAGGAGCTCGTCGTCTGCACGTCACGCAGGGATCGTGTGTGAGCGTTCAACTGTTCCTTCTCACACGAGTTTAGCGGTTCTTCTGTGTTTTATTTACATTGTTCAGATGCTTTAATCAGAGCGCTGCTTTGGGGCAAGCTTTAACAAAACACAGGTCCACTGCAAACACTCCAAACCATGAGCAGACAGATCGCGTTCAACAGACCCTGTTGGGTTAAATCCATTCCATACGTCTCTCCCTGCATTCACCAGACAGCTCAGAGCAAGAGAAACGAGCGTCATCCATCATTTTGTCAAACCTTTCCAGCTTCATGTAGGGTTTTCAATGGGATGTGATAAAGATCAAATATATACAGTGAAAAATTAATGTCTAGATATTATTTGTAAAATATTGAGTTTCTATTTGTACATTTTTATACTCATTGTAGCATTGTTTGCTTGTTTATTCATTATTTTAGTCTTTAAATAAATATTTATTTATACCATTTTTTCCCAAATTGTATTTATTTTAGACTTTTTTTTTATTTAATCATTTTAAAAATTCTTTAAAAAAGTTTTTATAGGTCAGATAGACAGCTAGATTTTACTTTGAAAAATTAATGTCTAAATATTGTTTGTAAAATATTTAGTTTCTATTTGTACATTTTTATACTCATTGTAGCATTGTTTGCTTGTTTATTCATTATTTTAGTCTTTAAATAAATATTTATTTATACCATTTTTTCCCAAATTGTATTTATTTTAGACTTTTTTTTTATTTAATCATTTTAAAAATTCTTTAAAAAAGTTTTTATAGGTCAGATAGACAGCTAGATTTTACTTTGAAAAATTAATGTCTAAATATTGTTTGTAAAATATTTAGTTTCTATTTGTACATTTTTATACTCATTATAGAATTGTTTGTTTGTTTATTCATTATTTTAATCTTTATATAAATATTTACTTATTTATTTAAACCATTTTTTCCCAAATTGTATTTATTTTAGACTTTTTTTATTATTTAATCATTTTAAAAATTCTTTAAAAAAGTTTTTATAGGTCAGATAGACAGCTAGATTTTACTTTGAAAAATTAATGTCTAAATATTGTTTGTAAAACATTTAGTTTCTATTTGTAAATTTTTATACTCATGTTTGTTTGTTTATTCATTATTTTAGTCTTTAAATAAATATTTATTTATTTATACCATTTTTTCCCAAACTGTATTTATTTTAGACTCCTTTTTTTAATTTAATAATTTTAAAAATTCTTTTAAAAAGTTTTTATAGGTCAGATATGTCTAAATATTGTTTGGAAAATATGGTTTCTATCAAGTTAATTGCAACATTTTTTTTTTCTATTCATTATAGCATTATGTGTTTTTTCATTATTTTAATCTTTTTATATAAATATTAATTTATTTTGATCTATTTTCTTTATTCAAATTTATAAATTTTTCAAATTTATTTTAATTTAATTATTTTTTTTTTATATTTTTTTCTCAAAGCATTTCCATTGACGGAGCATTTTTTTGATATTCAAAATTCCTCAAAAAGATTTTTAAGTCTTACAACTTAATTCTATGACGGTATCACTAAAATAGCCGAATAAAACAACCGAGATGAGACATTTGTGTCAGTATTGGGCAAT
>CM074281.1:1271159-1341159 GCA_037194245.1 Opsariichthys bidens | reverse complement strand
TCCCAAGTGGAAGTGGTGACATGTTTTCCCTCGAAACTCACGTTAATGTGGCGCAGTGTTTGATAGAATGACAAGTTCTCGTACCTGCAAATGTTTGGAAGCGGCAGAAATGCGCGTGATGTGCAGGCTGAGGCACCGCGACGCGCATCTCGCGCGGTGAACGCTCTCGCCGAAGAACTCGTCCGGCTTCCTCGCGTCCGCGGCGCTCGCGGCGCTCCACAGCACTATAATCCACAGGGCGAAGGCGGACATGGTGAGGCTGATGCCGCTGCGCCGACTGACTGTGCGCCGCTCCCGCTGCAGCTGCAGCTGAAGAAAGTTTCGCGCTGCGGCGGGGCGGAGTCAGCGCGCGCCATTGGCGGAGCTCGGCGCGCGCCCCGCCTCTCCAGACGCAGGTAGATGCGCGCGGACCGCGCGGGGCGGGCGCGAGAAACTTCAGATGGGATGATTGAGAAAGTTCTGGGAGACGCACTTTTTCTTTTTTCTCTCCAACACCATCATGGAAACCCAAAATTATAACAATTAACAATCACATTGCTATGTCATAATATCGACTTTTCAATCTCTTAGTATGTCATCATTTGGACTTTTATTTACATAAAATTATACTTATGATATAAGCAGTTGATTTATATCATACTTTTGTCTTTATAAGCTCATAATTATGATTAAGTTAGTCATATTTATGACTTAGCATGTCAACTTTATCTCAATTTGGACTTTTTGTCAAAATTATGCCGTAATTCCCACTTCTTAATGACACAATTATGATTTAGTAAGTCATAATTATGACATAAAAAGCATAATAATGACACAGAAAGTTGTCTTATGTCATAATGTCGACTTTTTAATCTCTTAGTATGCCATTATTTTGACTTTTATTTACATAAAATTATACTTATGACATAAGCAGTTGATTCATGTCATACTTATGTCTTTATAAGCTCGTAATTATGATTAAGTTAGTCATATTTACGACTTTTTGTCATAATTATGCCGTAATACAGACTTCTTAATGACTATAATTATGATTTAGTAAGTCATAATTTCGACCGTATCTCATAATTTTGACTTTTTCTGTCATAATTATGTCATAAAACCATAATAATGACATAGAAAGTCGGCGTACGTCATGCTTTTCAATCTCTTAGTATGTCATAATTTTGACTTTTATTTACATAAAATTATACTTATGACATAAGAAGTTGATTTATGTCATAATTTTGTCTTTATAAGCTCGTAATTATGATTAAGTTAGTCATATTTATGATTTAGCATGTCAACTTTATCTCAATTTCGACTTTTTGTCAAAATTATGCCGTAATTCTGATTTCTTAATGACATAATTATGTATTTAGTAAGTCATAATTTTGACTTTTTCTGTCATAATTATGACATAAAAACCATAACAATGACATAGAACGTTGTCTTATGTGACTTTTTGTCAATTATTTCATGAAAATCATGACATACACAGTTGACTTGTCATAATTTTGACTTTTAAATCCCATAATTATGACTTCATTATGACAAAATGTCGAAATTGAGATAAATTGGAAAGTATGACATATTATGACAAAAATCATAATTAAAACTTTCTGACTTTTTAATCCCATAATTATGGTTTAGTGTGTCATAATTTCAACTTTAGCTCATCAATTTTGAGTTTGTCATAATTATGACATAAAAAGCATAATAATGACACAGAAAGTTGTCTTATGTCATAATGTCGACTTTTTAATCTCTTAGTATGCCATTATTTTGACTTTTATTTACATAAAATTATACTTATGACATAAGCAGTTGATTCATGTCATACTTTTGTCTTTATAAGCTCGTAATTATGATTAAGTTAGTCATATTTACGACTTTTTGTCATAATTATGCCGTAATACAGACTTCTTAATGACTATAATTATGATTTAGTAAGTCATAATTTCGACCGTATCTCATAATTTTGACTTTTTCTGTCATAATTATGTCATAAAACCATAATAATGACACAGAAAGTCGGCGTACGTCATGCTTTTCAATCTCTTAGTATGTCATAATTTTGACTTTTATTTACATAAAATTATACTTATGACATAAGAAGTTGATTTATGTCATAATTTTGTCTTTATAAGCTCGTAATTATGATTAAGTTAGTCATATTTATGATTTAGCATGTCAACTTTATCTCAATTTCGACTTTTTGTCAAAATTATGCCGTAATTCTGATTTCTTAATGACATAATTATGTATTTAGTAAGTCATAATTTTGACTTTTTCTGTCATAATTATGACATAAAAACCATAACAATGACATAGAACGTTGTCTTATGTGACTTTTTGTCAATTATTTCATGAAAATCATGACATACACAGTTGACTTGTCATAATTTTGACTTTTAAATCCCATAATTATGACTTCATTATGACAAAATGTCGAAATTGAGATAAATTGGAAAGTATGACATATTATGACAAAAATCATAATTAAAACTTTCTGACTTTTTAATCCCATAATTATGGTTTAGTGTGTCATAATTTCAACTTTAGCTCATCAATTTTGAGTTTGTCATAATTATGACAAAAATCATAAATATGACAGAAAGTTGACTTGTCATAATCTTTCACTTTTAATAATAATTATGACTCAAAAAGTCATAATTTTCTCTTTTTATGTCAATTATTACATTAAAAACATAATTATGACACAAAGTTGACTTGTCATTTAAATCTCATAATTTAGTATGTCATAACTGACATAGAAATCATAATCATGACAGAATTTAGTCGTTTCATGTTATAATTATGACAAAAAGTCGAAATTGAGATGAATTGGAAAGTATGACATATACTATGACAAAAATCATAACTATGACAGAAAGTTGACTTATGCCATAATTCTGATTTTTCAATCCCATAATTATGATTTAGTATGTCATAATTTCAACTTCAGATCATCATTTTGAGTTTTTGGTCATAATTATCACAAAAATCATAAATATGACAGAAAGCTGACTTGTCATAATTTCTCTTTTAATAATAATAATTATGACTCAAAAAGTCATAATTTCCGCTTTTTATGTCAATTACTACATTAAAAACATCATAATTATGTCAGAATAAGACGTTTCATGTTATAATTACGACAAAAACATAAATATGAAATTAAAAGTTGTTTTATATCACAATAATTCAGACTTTCTCCAATGTTCACATTTCTCTTCCGAAAGCGCATGCAAATTAGTACATATTTAATTAGATAATGCTGCATTTGCATATTCTAGCATCAAGTATCATGACATTAGAGTCTTGCGCATGTAAATCCAACATGAAAACTGTGTCGATCTCGAACAAACACGGCAGAATTTATCGTGCGACTCTGTCGTTACATTTGCTGCTCGTCGTTTCCAGTCAGATTACTTACTTACGAAGCGGAATGATTTTCATTCTATTTCATAGGAAAGCGAGTGTGTGTCGAGATCACAGATACACATCGCATGTTCATGTTGAGCCCAGTGGAAACTTTCCGCGTGAGCTTCAAACGCCGAGCTTTACAAGCATTTCAAACATGTCTAGCATTATTTCGGCAGTCACGCGCAGCCGTAGGTGGAAAAAATGACTACAGGTCTTATTAAAAAAAAAAAAAAGCAACAGCACATCACGCAACATCTCCGCAGCTCCCAGGAATGGAGATAACCGAGTTGGAAAAAGTTCCCAGAAGGGTTCATAAAACGTTATGACTCCACGTTCTTGCTGCTGGAGAAGCAGCAGCTCTCGCCCTCCCTCTAATGAGTTTTTATGGGAAAGCCTCCTAAACAGCGCGGGACAGAAACTGGGACTCATAATCAGTAGATTTGGCCTGGCGTAGCACTTCGCCCCGGGCCGGCCGCCGCCTGTGCCAAATGTTTCAGCGCGTACCTCTCTAATGAAAGCAGTCGGGCTCGTGTGAAGGAGCGAGAGGAATCCGTGCTTTCGAGGCCAAGGCCGTGCTGACCACACACATCTGCTGCTGCTTTCCACAGTTGACCAGGAGGGCCGTTTCCCAGCTGCTCCGCCGGCCGCTCCTCAAACCCTTTAAACGCGGATGTCTGTGTCCCTTAAACGCTTCTGTAATGGCTTAATTTGTTGGCTTATTGCAGCCATGTGTTGTGGAGGTGCGCGGGGGACTTTACGGTGCGTGTTGCGAGCGCCATGTGGACGCTGTGCGGTCGCGGTCAAAAAAAAAAAAAAAAAAAAGGCCTACATTTACGGTAAAATGTCCATCTGTGTGGATTACACTTAATTTAAAAACACTGATGAACTTAAACTTCGTTTTCAATTTCATACAGCTTTATCTCATAATTATGACAGAAATATATGACTTATGTCATAATGTTGATTTTTTTTATAATAATAATAATATTAATAATAATGACTCAGGTCATAATTTATGTCAATTATTAAATGAAAAATCATAATTGTGACACAAAGTTGACATAATTTCGACTGTCATAATTCACAAAATTCATAATTATATGACAGAAAGTTGACATGTCATAATTTAGACATACCTTTACACTTACTGTACGTTGCTGGCCAAATAAAAAGATAAATAGAGATATCCAAGGAAATGAAAGAATTTCTGCTTTTCTCTCCACATGTTTTTGTAAATTATAACATGAAATGACATTAAAATCATGTCATAATTGTCTTGTGTCATAATATCGACTTTTAATCTCTTATAATATGTCGTATACTTTTGACTTTTATTTACATAAAATCATACTTATGACATAGGCAGTTGATTTATGTCATAATTATTGAGTTAGTTTTTCCTAATTATGATTTATCATGTCTTACTTTCAACTTTATCTCAATTTCGACTTAATTAATCGATATAATTCTGACTACTTAATCTCGTAATTATGACAATTTTAACTTTAGCTCATAATTTTGACTTTTTATGTCAATTATCACATAAAAATCATAATTATGACATTTGACTTGCGTCATAATATCGACTTTTAATCTCTTAGTATGTCATAATTTTGACTTTTATTTACAAATAAATCATACTTATGACATAATCTTTTTATGACTTTTTAATCTCATAATTATAATTTAGTTTGTCATACTTTCTACTTTATCTCAACTTCGACTTTTTGTCACAATTCTGACAAAAATCATAATTATGACACAAAGCTGACTTGTCAAATTAAATCTCATAATTATGATTTAGTATGTCATAATTTTGACTTTTTGTCATATTTGACAAAATTTATAATTATGACAGAAAGTTGATTTATGCCATAATTCTGACTCCTTAATCTCATAATTATGACTTTAATTTCGACTTTAGCTCATAATTTTGACTTTTTATGTCAATTAGTACATAAAAATCATAATAATGACATACAAAGTTGACTTGTGTTATAATATCGACTTTTAAATTCTATAATTATGACTTTTATTTACATAAAATCATATTTATGACATAGACAGTTGATTTATGTTATAATTTTGACTTTTTAATTTCATAATTATTGATTTAGTTCGTAATAATTATCTTTCATACTTTCAACTTTATCTCAATTTCGACTTAATTACTCAACATAACATGACAGAAAGTTGACTTATGCCATAATTCTGACTTCTTAATCTCAAAATTATGATTTAGTACATCATAATTTCAACTTTATCTCATAATTTTAACTTTTTATGTCATAATTATGACACAACAATCATAATAATGACACAGAAAGCTGACTTATGTCATAATTCTGATTTTTTAATCTCTTAGTATGTCAATATTTAAAAATTCATAATTATGACAGAAAGTTGACACGTCATAATTTAGACTATGTCATAATTATGATATACAAAATAATCAAAATAATAATAAAAAAATTATGGCTTTATTCAATGTTCAGATTTCAGTTCTGGAAACTACTGCATGCGTAATTAAATAATGCATGCAAAAACATTTCATTAAACAAATAAACAAATAATACTTTTAAAATGAATGAATTGCTTTCACAATTAACTGGTTGCATCTATGCAATTTGAATAAATGCATTTTGAATTTAAACAGAAGCAAAAAGTTAGAAGCAATAAACTATGCATGTAAAAATCATGTTTTATTTATTCATGACAGACAAATATGGATCACATTAAGTTTATAAGTTTGTTGATGTTAAAACTTTGGATAGTATTCATGGTTTCGTCAGGGCGCGAGGAAATATAGAGCTGAGTATCATCAGCGTAACAGTGAAAGCTAATGCCATGCTTCCTAATGACATCTCCCAAGGGCAGCATGTACAGAGTGAAAAGCAACGGTCCTAGAACTGAGCCTTGTGGTACTCCATATTTAACTTGTGATCGTAATGTCATCTCTTCGTTTACTACTTCAAACTGATAACGGTCAGATAAGTATGATTTGAACCATGCCAATGCAATTCCACTAATTCCAGCATAATTTTCTAGTCTATTCAAAAGAATATTGTGGTCGATAGTGTTGAATGCAGCCTAACACTAAACACTAAACACCTTCATATATATATATATATATATATATATATATATATATATATATATATATATATATATATATATATATACATATATATATATATACATATATATAATTATTTTTATGAAGTATTTTAATTAATTATGCACCTTATAATCTTGTGAATTACATCTATAATACATTATAATGTTTTATATTAATCTATTTTTATTGTAATATTTTTTATAATTTATTTTAATTTTTAAAAATGTAAAAAATATTTATTTATAGACAAGTTCTATTTAGCTATTCATTTAGTAACTTATTTTAAACTTTTTATGAATTTATTTAAATATATTTATTTATTGATTTATTTGTTCATTTACTTGTTTTAATGTACATTTTTTTATTTTAATCTAGTTTTATTAATTCATTAATGTATTAACTTATTTGATCCATTTTTTTGTTCATTTTTTAAAATGTATATATTTATGTATTTACATATTTAATCGCTTTTTTATTTATTTGTTATTAAAAATAAAAATATTTATTTACTGACAACCTCAAATTACTTACTAATTTAGTAACTTATTATAAACCTTTTTATTAATTTATTTAAATATTTGTATTTATTAATTTAATCTATTTAATTTAATTTAAACTTGTTTTATTAATTACTTTTATTTAATTATTTATTTTAAGGTATGTATTAAAATAAAAAGTTATTTAACTTTTTAACTATTTTATTTTTTTCATTTATTTATATTATTTTATTTATTTTTTCATATAATTTCGGGGGGAAAAAGGTTCTTTTAAGAACTCTTCACTGAAAGGTTGAAGATGTTATAAACATGAACATCATGATTTTCTGTAAAGCTGCATTGAAAAATTGTGAAAAGCGCTTTAAACTTTTATACTTTTACATTCACGCATTTATCAGTCGCCGTTATCCAAAGCAACTTATTACAAAGCCAACAACACCGTTTAGAGTTTAAGACCGATTCTGTTTCAAAGTATCAATTAATGGAATTCCTAGAGGAAGTGAATTAAAATTGGAACCAGAATCCAAGTTACGTTCTCATTCCATGTTTATCTAAGGAAGTGACTGTAATCAAACTCAAAAACTTTCAACAATAACCTGCAAATTGTCATTGGGAAAACTGCGGACATCTGGGAATAATGTCCATCTGCACATCAAATGAAGCAACAGGCAGAAAAATCCATGCCACATATTTGAACCCCTCAAAAGGCAGGAATGAGTCCCTGATGTCCACGTTGACCCCGTTTATGTGGCAGTTTTCCTTACGCTTCTCCAGGACGGTTAACCTTTCGCCTCTGCGAGCCGGCAGACGTTTCCCGGCATCTGGAATTCATTCCGAATCTTCATTCGTACTTGGAGATTTTCAGCGTAATATTTTGTGTTTCGGCGTAAACGCTGCTATTATTCTGCGGCACAGAAAGACAAACGTCTCAGACTGAAAACATCTCGCCAGCTTTAATTCTGTTGCACTTTATACGAGACGGGTTGAGTTCGTGTTTAAAACGAGAACAAATATCTGGCAATGGGGTCAGAAAAATCATCTAAATTTAAAGGGGAAACACATGAGCCCATTAGCAGATATTTGTTCTTTTTTATCAGTTTTGAAGTAAAAAAAAGTCTTTTTCTGTGTTTAGATGAGACAGAACATCCTTTTTTCATCAACTCTCTATTTCTTACTTATTTAAACTATTTTTATTTATTTATTTAAAAAATGATTTATTTAAATACATTTTGTATTTATTTACTGCTTTAATTACTTATTTTAAACTAATCTTATTTATTTAAATTTATGTATTCATTTATTTACTTATTTTAATGTTTTCTTTTTAAAAAATTATGTATTTAAATATCTTAAATCATTATTATTTTATTTATTTAAAGACTTGCTGATTTAGTAACTTATTTTAAACTTCTCTATTCATTTATTTGAATAGTTTTATTTATTCAGTTATTTATTTGTTTTAATCTATTTTTATTTGAATCTAGGTTTATAAATTAATATGTTTATTTACTTATTTTAAACTAATTTTTAAAATCTTATTAATTTATTTAAATGTATTTATTCATTTATTTACTTATTTAAATTTCTTTTTAAAAAATATCTATTTACATATTTTAAATCATTTTTTATTTATTTAAAGACTTACTGATTTAGTAACTTATTTTAAACTTCTCTATTCATTTATTTGAATAGTTTTATTTATTCAGTTATTTATTTATTTTTTTATCTATTTTTTTATTTAACTCTAGGTTTATAAATTAATATATTTATTTACTTATTTTAAACTAATTTTTAAAATCTTATTTATTTATTTAAATTTATGTATTTATTTATTTACTTATTTCAATCTTTTTTTAAAAATAATTATGTATTTACATATTTTAAATCATTATTATTTTATTCATTTAAAGACTTACTGATTTAGTAACTTATTTTAAACTTCTCTATTCATTTATTTGAATAGTTTTCTATTCTATCTATTTTTTATTTGAATCTAGGTTTATAAATTAATATATTTATTTACTTATTTTAATCCATTTTTTAATTCACTTAATCATTTTAAAAAACGTTTTACCTATTTTAATCTTTTTTAAAATTTATTTACTTAAACAAATAAAAATATTTATTAATAGACAATTTCAAAATACTTATTCATTTACTTCTTGTTTAATGTATTTTTATTTATTTTAAAATGTATTTATGTTCTTACATTTATTTATTCATTTATTTGTTTATTTACTTGTTTTAATCTATTTTATATTCATAAAATTATTTAACTTTTAACTATTTATTTAAAAGTTTTATATATATATATATATATATATATATATATATATATATATATATATATATATATATATATATATATATATAATTTCCTTTTTTTGTTGTTGTTGTTGTTTTAATCTATTTTTATTTACTTTTTCCAAATATTTATTTTATTTTATTTATTCATTCATATATTTCTTTCTTAAAAAGGTATTTTCAAGAACTGTTCATGGAAATAAATTTTTAAGCTTATTGACTCCACAGTGACCCGTATTTGTTCAGCGGTCTCCTGGCGTCAGATTCCCGCCCATATTTACGAACCCCTCTGATCACATGACCGTCATCTGCAGGTGTGTTCTTTGTTCTGTCCACCTGCGCTGGATCTGACGGATACAACAACAAACAAAACGACGGCCTCTGAAGGAAGCGGAGGCGAGGCGGGAAAAACATCCCGGTGCGGTCGGACCCGATCCATAAAACAATATGAAACACTTCATCAGCAGCCAAACACATTCAAAACACCATCAAACACGAGGGTCCCGACTTCTATTTAAGAGTCATTTTATTGCAAGAAGATACTACAGTCTTTGGTCCCCATTGACTTTCATTGTATTTTTTCATACAATGGAAGTCAATGGGGACCAAAACCTGGACATTACCGTCTTTATCATTATTTGAGCACTTTTTTTTCCCCAGCATCCACTTTGTAAATATTTATATTTTATGGCGACTATATTTACAGTGGGAAAAAGTCTTTATATTTGGAAAAAGCGAGAGGAAAAATCCCGACAGAATATTTCGAGCTTGTGGTCACATGACATTCTTTTATCGCTGTAAATGTTTTTCAGAGTTATAATGGAAACCCACATAGAACTATAAATAGACAAGCCATCAAACAAACGGATTTATGTTTCTTGTCATCATAA
This sequence comes from Opsariichthys bidens, assembly GCA_037194245.1. Lineage (NCBI taxonomy): Eukaryota > Metazoa > Chordata > Actinopteri > Cypriniformes > Xenocyprididae > Opsariichthys > Opsariichthys bidens. The sequence continues at coordinate 1,330,945 of CM074281.1, read as the reverse complement.
AAACCTCAAAAGAAATCACGTTTTCATCCATGCGTTATTACTGAAAGAGTCATAATGAAGTCCAAACCCTCGACGGATGTTATGAATAAATACACACCATAATCCATTCAGGCTGATTTTATGACGATAAGAGCATGAAGAAACTTTAAACGCCACTAGATGGCGATGCATCACATCATTTGCAGAAGATCTTCTCAATTCAAATTCAGCTCTTCATGGAGATTATACGGCAAAAAAGCTGAATTTATTTGAACATAAAATGCAGTAAAATTGATTAATATTTTTACAATGTAAATCAGCTGTTTCCTATGTGAATATACAGTAAAATATAATTTATTCCTGGATTTTTAGCATCATTAATCCAGTCTTCAGAGTCACATGACACTGGAGTAAAGATGCTGAAAAATTCAGCTTTGATCGCTGGATATAAATTATATTGTACTGTCTATTCAAATGTAAAACAGATATTTAAAATGATAATAATATATCACATTTTTACTGTATTTTTGCTTTGATAATAAAAATACTGAGTGATTCAAACAGGTTAACGCTGTAAAAATTATTATTATATAAATTAAGATTATAAATGTCAAAATAATGTATGGAATGTTTTTTTCTACTCATTGGAGTGCTGTACTGGTAAATAAATGAATGAATAAATAAAATATCTACTTACATATTTTAATATTTTTATAATTAAAACCATTTGTTTATTTTTAATCTGTTTTTATTTATTTTTATATGCATTTTTTGGTTATTTATTTACTCGTTTAGTTACTCATACATTTTTATTCACTTAATTTACTTCATATATTTACTCATCTATTTATTTTTGTTTACAAATTACTTACTGTATTTCTTTATTTGAATGCAATATTTAAATAATTATTTTTTAATTTATACAAATTATTTATTTACTTATTTTAATTAATTTAGTTATTTACATTATTTTGTTTCATTTATCATTTACTTTCATCTTATTTTTTTTATTTAAATATATTTTATTTATTCACTTATTTACTTATTTTAATTTAATTGCTGTTATTACTTTAAAATGTAATTAATTAATGATCTTATTTTTCAATATAGTATTTTAGAGAACACAAATCCTGGTCTGACTGATGTACTAAAATATATCAAACAAAAACACACAACAAAATAAAAGCTAACTCAAAATATTAATAAATAACTGTGACTAATATGAATTGACTGATTTCTATAATAATTTGTTTTTTGGTTTTGCCGTCAATGCAAACACGAGGCATTTGTTAAAGTGAAGCTGCTCCAAACGCTCTGAGGTCAAAGTTCACGAAGTTCCTGACCTTTGAATCCCTCACAACTGTCGGGAAGCTTCCCGCCTCCTTTTACTGCTTGTTGTCATGGAAACTAGTGTACACTCCAGTGGCAAAGTTCAGGCCAATGGAAAACATTATTAAATCAACATTATAAAAGTCAAAATAATATTTGGAAAGTTTTTTCCACTCATTATTGTGCTGTACTGTTTTATTTATTTACTTGCTCAGTTATTTTAATATTTTTATTTATTTATTTAAAAATAAAATGATTTATATACAATTTTTAGTTATTTATTTACTTGTTTAGTTACTTAAAATGTTCTTTATTTATTTTAATATTATTTATTTAAATATTGTTATTTATTCATTTACTTCCTCATTAATGTAGTTATTTAATCTATTTGTTATTATTTTAATCTACTTTTTATTAATGAATTAATTTAACACATATCTATTTGAATGTAAATTTATTTCTTATTTATTTATTTAAATATATTTTATTTCTTCATTCACTTTTTCTAATCTATTTATTATTACTTTATTTTATTTTATTAATTAACTTGGTTTAATGTATTTTTTATTAAAATGTATTTTATGTCTTAAAACGAATACAATTATTTATTTAAATACAATTTTAATTTATTTATTTACTCATTTTATTGTTTCATTTATTCATATATTTATTATGTATTTACTTTAATCTTATTTATTCATTTCAATATTCTTTATTTATTCATTATATATTTACTAATATCTAATTTTTATTAATTAATTTAATTACTTAATTTAATGCATTTAAATTAATTTATTTAACTATATTAAGTTATCTAAATTATTTATTTATTTATATCAATTTAGTTCTATTTAATGATTTTATTTATTTACTTATTTTATATTTTATTATGTATTTTATCCTTATTTTCTCATTTTAAAGTTAGTTTAACCTTATTCTATTTTTACATTTTATTCACAGTTTTTATTTATTTATTCATTCATTTTTTTTTTTTACATTTTTTATTCCCTACATACATTTTAATGAACCCTCCAGCACTCCCTGAAATCCTGTGCCAAACACATCCATACAACACATGTTCTCTGACACACATAGCAGATCAATGATGTAACATCATCGTGTGTGTGTGTGTGTGTCAGACTGCAGTGGGGGAGGGGAAGTACAGTATCTCAGACGACACAAACCCTCCATACTGACTGTGACTGACTGCAGGCGCCCTTCCCCCACTGCTGGAGGTCACATGACCCTGGTGGGGCGGGTGGGGGAGGCGGATTGAACCTGTTCTTTGTTAGGAGGTCAGCGCTCGCTCCCGCCGTACGCCTGCTGAATGATGCGCACTGCAAACACACACACACACACACACACACACACACACAAAACACCACATCCGTCAAGCTCTACGAACACTTCCACGTCACATGATACACTGTGAAAAATGGTTTGCTGAAGGAACACTTTTCACTCACTAATTGCTAGTAAATTTCACAATTAATTAAGAAGAAATGCCATTTAATGCCATAATGTCAAGTCAAGTCAAGTCCTCTTTATTTATATAGCGCTTTTTACAATGCAAATTGTGGCAAAGCAGCTTTACATTAATAAGTAATGTAATTTATGTAATTTTGTATATTATAATGTAATAATATACAAAAAAAATCATTCTACTAAGGCTTTGAAATATTGTTTTCATCCAGGGGATGTTTACACGACAGCATTTTCAACTAAACAGGGAAAACGTTTTATGTGTTTTGCCGTTTAATTTTTTGGCGGAGTTGGGGGTTAAAAACACAAACTTGAAAATGTGTTTCAAAGTGCAAGTTTTCAAAAACGATACTATTAACGTCTCCATATAAACTATACGGTGTTTTGCATGTTCACGCAGTGTTTCTTTACAAAGTGACATCGCCATCTACTGGTCTGACAGCAGAATACAGCGATTTTAGTCGCAATCATTTTGACAATATTGTCGTCTGTACGTGAAAAATGCAAAATAACTAACTCCCTCTTAACTATTTGAAAAATTCACGTTTTCATGCTCATAATACGCACGTCCCGAAACATCAGGTCATTCGGTACAACCGCTATAAAACATGGAAAACGTTTAAATATTTAAAAACTTAAAAATAAAATGTTCGATCCAGTTCGATATCAGCCTGTTAGCACTGTTTGAAAACACCGTCATTCGGTAAAACCGACATTTTGAACTTTTTTGGAGACAAATTTTGTCCATCCTGTAAAAAAAAGCAGTGTTGATCATTAATAACTGATTATAAAAAACACAATCTCATTATTAACACTTAATAAAACATATATATATATATATATATATATATATATATATATATATATATATATATATATATATTTATTTATATATTAATATGGCATTGATGAAGCTATATAAATAGTTGATCAAAAATATGGAGAAAAATACAGTAAAATAGTGAAATAATAACTGATTATAAAAACACAATCTCATTATTAACACTTAATAAAACATCAACATTAATTATATGCGTCAATGACCCATTTATATATATAAAAAAAATTTTTTTTAAACAATTTATTTATTAATATGGCATTGATGAAGCTATATAAATAGTTGATCAAAAATATGGAGAAAAATACAGTAAAATAGTGAAATAATAACTGATTATAAAAAACACAATCTCATTATTAACACTTAATAAAACATATATATATATATATATATATATATATATATATATATATATATTAATATGGAATTGATGAAGCTATATAAAAAGTTGATCAAAAATATGGAGAAAAATACAGTAAAATAGTGAAATAATAACTGATTATAAAAACACAATCTCGTTATTAACACTTAATAAAACATCGACATTAATTATATGCGTCAATGAACCATTTATATATATATAAAAAAAAATTTTTAAACAATTTATTTATTAATATGGCATTGATGAAGCTATATAAATAGTTGATCAAAAATATGGAGAAAAATACAGTAAAATAGTGAAATAATAACTGATTATAAAAAACACAATCTCATTATTAACACTTAATAAAACATCGACATTAATTATACTCGTCAATGACACATATATCGACCCAATATATTTCCCGCGTCCTCGAACAGAAGCATCTATTATTGGAGTTGCACAGATACTTCAGTGTTTACGGTCGTCACAGGAATGTGTCACACTGTTGCGCTCCTGCCTTGTTATTTACTTTCCGATTGTGAGTGACTGTGCAGCGCGAAAAGAGCCTTAATCCGCCACCGTGTGACCCGACAGGCGCAAAACACCGGAGAGAGACGCGTCTGCGGTCACGCTGCGTCACAACAACCTCCCGATAAACGCTTGAGAAATAAAAGTCAAACATTGAGTGAAACACACGCAGTTCAAAATGAAAGCAAGAAACGTTCTTTGTCATTCCATGTGGAATGTTCTGGTAACACTGGCATCTTATTATGAAATAAATAATAAAAGCTAAATATAATCATCGGCTTATCTTTCCCGCGTATATCTGGGCTTTATGACACCGGTCACGTGGTTACACTGCTTAGCTCCGCCCCCCCCCCGCAGTGAAAAAAAAGTGACTGTGTGTTAAATATCAAATATGGTCTGGTTGTGAACGTGTCGCACTGTGAGGAGCGTTTCTGTGAACGTTCAGTCGTGGCGAACACCGGGTTGTTTGACGGTGGCTGTGCGCTGATTTTGTGTTGTTGAATAAGCAGGTTTAAGGTCAGCTGCTCATTTTTCCATTGTGGGTCACAAAGTGCAAAACTCCCCCCTCCCCCCAGTCTTTGCGGCCGCGTCTCAATACCTAGTGAGCGCCCTAGCTAGACAGCATGATTGAGTTATTTCATTGCAAAAACACTTTTTGACTATATAATAATGAAATGTTGATTTGCATGAATTACATCAGTGTATTTTTCAATTGGTGCACTGCTCATTTATATATATGTACGTGTTTTGGTAGTTTACTAAGTGATCAGACACATAATTTTCATCTGCTGGGCAATAAAACAGCTGGAGAAACCCACAGACGCACATTAAAGTCACATCTACAGACTGTGTAGATATATTAAATATAATTTAGCATTTTTAATGCCTCATTATTTAGTTATAAGTTATATATTTTTTAATTTTGTTATGTATAAAAAGTAATTTAAAATATATGATTTTCCATTTTTACTTCCATTTTTGTATATAAAAAAACTACAATTTAAAAAATAGTAAAAATAAATAGTTTGCATTTTTAATTGAATTTTAAATAACTCTGCTTTACTTATATACAATATTCTATAAAAGTGCTTTACTATTTAATACAAAAAATTTTCTTCAATTTTCTATAAAAATGTAAAAAGCCTCCTGACTATTTCATTTTAAATCTATAATTTTGTATTTTTTAATTCAAATTTGTATATATAAAAAAACTACAATTTAAAAATAGTAAAAATAAATAGTTTGCATTTTTAATTTAATTTTAAATAACTCTGCTTTACTTATATACAATATTCCATGAAAGTGCTTTACTATTTAATATAAAAAATTTTCTTCAATTTTCTATAAAAATGTAAAAAGCCTCCTGACTATTTAATTTAAAATCTATAATTTTGTATTTTTGATTCAAATTTGTATATAAAAAACTACTATTTAAAAATAGTACAAATAAATAGTTTACATTTTTAGTTGAATTTTAAATAACTCTGCTTTACTTATATACACATATTAGCATTTTAAATACAATATTCTATAAAAGTGCTTTACTATATAATATAAATTTTTTTATTCAATTTTTTATAAAAATGAAAAAATCCTCCTAACTATTTAATTTAAAATCTATAATTTTGTATTTTTAATTTATATAATGCTTTACTGTTTAAAACAAAAAATATAATTTTGCATTTTTATAATTTTTTTCTATAAAAAATGCTTTACTGTTTAAAACAAAAAATATAATTTTGCATTTTTATAATTTTTTCCTATTAAAAATGTTTTACTGCACAATAATAAAATTAATAATTTTAGCATTTTTAATTACCCATTAAAAAAAAAAATATTAAATTTTTCTGTGAAAGCGCACTACAGAAATAGCAAGCGTAGTACGCAAGTGAAGTCGCTGTCTAGTTAGGGCGCGCACTGCTGAATGTGACGCAGCCCGCCGCTCTCTCGGCTGTAGTAAGTGTGTGCGCCGCTCTCTGTCTTCCGACGCTCCATTCTGTGAGAAACACACAGGAAACTTGCCTAAAAATCACACATGATCGACGTTCAAACGTGAACTTTGGCACACGAGACCTCGACGATTGTTCCGCATCGATCTTTTACCGGAATACCGCCGATCACGAGCCGAGCCGAGCCGGGGAATCCGACTGAAGATGGGTGTAAAGTCGCAGTTCGCGCACTGAAGTTGGAGGATATTTTTCCCGGTGGAAGTGAAACAAGAAGCGGCGACTTGAATCTTGGCGGTAAGAATTCATTCGAGCAACTTCTGCGTGGATTATATTCTGCCGAAGTTGGAAATCTGTGTACAGAAACTACGGCACGCGCGCGTTTGAACTTTCCCACTCGCCTCCATCGCGCTAAAATCTCATTTCCACGGTGTCCGGTGTCGGTTGAGCACCTCAGAAAGTGACGGACACTCGCGTTTCTGATTATTTTTGACCTAATATCTGCTGAAAGAAGCCGCCAGATGCAGCAGCACATGCTTCGGGATGAGACGGGTGGGGGAGGGGCTTTCACTAGTTAGTGCACTTCAAATATTAGTGACTGTAGTGAGAAACGCTGAAAACGTGAAGGAAGGACCACGTGACGCTTTTTTTTTTTTTTTTTTTTTTTGAGTAAGGAAGTTGATTCTAGGTTGAGCCAGACATAATATTTCTTTATGGAACAGTTCATTGAACCTGACTTTGTGATTTATTTATTTTAATGAGTATCAAATAGGGCTGTGCAATATGGACAAAATAATAATAATTATAATTATTATAAATATAATTTTTTTTTTTAAGGAATATTGCAATTGCGATTTATTTCGCAATTTTGGTCATTGTTTTTGCTTTTTCAAACACGCTTCATTCTGAATGTATTCAGTGCACAAGAAGTACATGATGTTTCACAATGAAGGAACTGTATTTACAGCTTCATAAACAAAACTGTAATTAACTGCCTTTAAAACAGACAATATAAAATAAAGTAAGGTTAACTAACCTGAAATTCCAGTCATAATAAGTAAACTTCAAAACTGTATTGCAGTGAATGAAGTAACACTGTACAGTGGGATTAACTGCTTAACAAAACTGTAAAAAAAATAGTGTCTTAAAAACAGACAACATCAAATAAATGAAGGTTAATTAACCTGAAATTCCAGTCATAATAAGTAAACTTCAAAACTGTATTTCAGTGAATGAAGTAACGCTGTACAGTGGGATAAACTGCTTAACAAAACTGTAAAAAAAAATAGTGTCTTAAAAACAGACAACATAAAATAAATTAAGGTTAATTAACCTAAAAATCCAGTCATAATAAATAAACTTCAAAACTGTATTGCAGTGATGAAGTAACACTGTACAGTGGGATTAACTGCTTAACAAAACTGTAAAAAAAAATAGTGTCTTAAAAACAGACAACATAAAATAAATTAAGGTTAATTAACCTGAAATTCCAGTCATAATAAGTAAACTTCAAAACTGTATTGCAGTGAATGAAGTAACACTGTACAGTGGGATTAACTGCTTAACAAAACTGTAAAAAAATAGTGTCTTAAAAACAGACAACATCAAATAAAGGTTAATTAACCTGAAATTCCAGTCATAATAAGTAAACTTCAAAACTGTATTGCAGTGAATGAAGTAACATTGTACAGTGGGATTAACTGCTTAACAAAACTGTAAAAAAAAATAGTGTCTTAAAAACAGACAACATAAAATAAATTAAGGTTAATTAACCTGAAATTCCAGTCATAATAAGTAAACTTCAAAACTGTATTGCAGTGAATGAAGTAACACTGTACAGTGGGATTAACTGCTTAACAAAACTGAAAAAAAATAGTGTCTTAAAAACAGACAACATCAAATAAAGGTTAATTAACCTGAAATTCCAGTCATAATAAGTAAACTTCAAAACTGTATTGCAGTGAATGAAGTAACATTGTACAGTGGGATTAACTGCTTAACAAAACTGTAAAAAAAAAAAAATAGTGTCTTAAAAACAGACAACATCAAATAAAGGTTAATTAACCTGAAATTCCAGTCATAATAAGTAAACTTCAAAACTGTATTTCAGTGAATGAAGTAACACTGTACAGTGGGATTAACTGCTTAACAAAACTGTAAAAAAAAAAAAGTGTCTTAAAAACAGACAACATCAAATAAAGGTTAATTAACCTGAAATTCCAGTCATAATAAGTAAACTTCAAAACTGTATTGCAGTGATGAAGTAACACTGTACAGTGAGATTAACTGCTTAACAAAACTGTAAAAAAAAAATAGTGTCTTAAAAACAGACAACATCAAATAAAGGTTAATTAACCTGAAATTCCAGTCATAATAAGTAAACTTCAAAACTGTATTTCAGTGAATGAAGTAACACTGTACAGTGGGATTAACTGCTTAACAAAACTGTAAAAAAAAAAAAAAGTGTCTTAAAAACAGACAACATCAAATAAAGGTTAATTAACCTGAAATTCCAGTCATAATAAGTAAACTTCAAAACTGTATTGCAGTGATGAAGTAACACTGTACAGTGAGATTAACTGCTTAACAAAACTGTAAAAAAAAAATAGTGTCTTAAAAACAGACAACATCAAATAAATTAAGGTTAATTAACCTGAAATTCCAGTCATAATAAGTAAACTTCAAAACTGTATTGCAGTGATGAAGTAACACTGTACAGTGGGATTAACTGCTTAACAAAACTGTAAAAAAAAAGTGTCTTAAAAACACACAACATCAAATAAATGAGGATTATTTCACCTGCTTAAACTCGTATTCAACGCCCGCCTTACATTTCTCATATATTTGGGGAATATCAACTAGCAGCTGGTGTCTTTTGTCCAGTGTTTGAATCAAAACTCTCTCAAACGACTGATGTTGAATTTCTCTTTGGTACCAAATCATGTTTATTCTGAACCGCATCCATATTTTTTCCTCTTTCCTCCCGTTTGCCTATTCTATTCTCTCCCGCTTTGCTTTGTTCTCATGTGAGCTCTGGTTGGTTCACATCTTAAACATGCGCACAGTGACGTTGCAGTATTCTCAATTAAAATATAAATAAATGAACAAATAAAAATTGCAGACTTGTGCGATTTAGAAATCGCATGTGCTCAAATTGCGATCGTTTTGCGATGAATTGCACAGCCCTAGTATCAAATGTGGTGTCCCTGTAAAAAATGATTTAGCAGCTGAAAGCCTCCATCACTGGTTGATGTCAAACGCTTGAATCCGCATTAACTGGTCCATGAGGGGAAATAAGGTGATGCTTTTAGTGTGCTTTCCATTTGTGAGACATGATTTGTGATCGCTGACGTATCAACGGTTTCATCAAGACTGTGATCTCAATTAAAACACGCACACAATCGTTTTCCTATTAAAGCTTTAAGGACGGTCGCGGCGAACATTCACTGCCTGTATACGTATGAAGCAATAATTCATATTATCACGGAAGTGCTGCGATTAAAAGTTTATTGTTTGGATATAAACGCTGATGTCTACAGGAGCGTTCGAAATGGAGGGAATCACCTCTTGAAAGTAACTTGACGCTTCAAATAAAGATCGTTATACCGTCGGGTTGGCGACAAGTGACCGTTAAAATGTGTGTTCGTCATTGAATCATTCATTTTAGAGATTCGTACAAAAATGCTGACTTATCCAGTAATGAAACAACTGAGTCATTTGAATTATTCACTCAAGAGATTTGTTCAAAAACACTGATTCATCCAGTAAAGAAACAAGTCTTGAGTGAGTCATTGAATCATTCACTCGAGAGATTCGTACAAAAACGCGGATTTGTCCGGTAATGAAACAAGTGAAGTCTTTGTGAGTGAGTCATTGAATCATTCACTCAAGATTTGTTCAAAAACGCTGATTTATCCAGTAATGAAACAAGTGAAGTCTTTGTGAGTGAGTCATTGAATCATTCACTCAAGATTTGTTCAAAAACGCTGATTTATCCAGTAATGAAACAAGTGAAGTCTTTGAGTGAGTCATTGAATCATTCACTCAAGATTTGTTCAAAAACGCTGATTTATCCAGTAATGAAACAAGTGAAGTCTTTGAGTGAGTCATTGAATCATTCACTCGAGAGATTCGTACAAAAACGCGAATTTGTCCGGTAATGAAACAAGTGAAGTCTTTGTGAGTGAGTCATTGAATCATTCACTCAAGATTTGTTCAAAAACGCTGATTCATCCAGTAAAGAAACAAGTCTTGAGTGAGTCATTGAATCATTCACTCGAGAGATTCGTACAAAAACGCGAATTTGTCCGGTAATGAAACAAGTGAAGTCTTTGTGAGTGAGTCATTGAATCATTCACTCAAGATTTGTTCAAAAACGCTGATTCATCCAGTAAAGAAACAAGTCTTGAGTGAGTCATTGAATCATTCACTCGAGAGATTCATACAAAAACGCGAATTTGTCCGGTAATGAAACAAGTGAAGTCTTTGTGAGTGAGTCATTGAATCATTCACTCAAGAGATTTGTTCAAAAATGCTGACTTATCCGGTAATGAAACAACTGAGTCATTTGAATTATTCACTCAAGAGATTTGTTCAAAAACACTGATTCATCCAGTAAAGAAACAAGTCTTGAGTGAGTCATTGAATCTTTCACTCGAGAGATTCGTACAAAAACGCGAATTTGTCCGGTAATGAAACAAGTGAAGTCTTTGTGAGTGAGTCATTGAATCATTCACTCAAGATTTGTTCAAAAACGCTGATTTATCCAGTAATGAAACAAGTGAAGTCTTTGAGTGAGTCATTGAATCATTCACTCGAGATTTGTTCAAAAACGCTGATTTATCCAGTAATGAAACAAGTGAAGTCTTTGAGTGAGTCATTGAATCATTCACTCGAGATTTGTTCAAAAACGCTGATTTATCCAGTAATGAAACAAGTGAAGTCTTTGAGTGAGTCATTGAATCATTCATTCAAAAAATTCATTCTAAAGCGCTGATTCATCCAGTAATGAAACAACTGAGTCATTTGAATTATTCACTCAAGAGATTTGTTCAAAAACACTGATTCATCCAGTAAAGAAACAAGTCTTGAGTGAGTCATTGAATCATTCACTCGAGAGATTCGTACAAAAACGCGGATTTGTCCGGTAATGAAACAAGTGAAGTCTTTGTGAGTGAGTCATTGAATCATTCACTCAAGATTTGTTCAAAAACGCTGATTTATCCAGTAATGAAACAAGTGAAGTCTTTGAGTGAGTCATTGAATCATTCACTCGAGATTTGTTCAAAAACGCTGATTTATCCAGTAATGAAACAAGTGAAGTCTTTGAGTGAGTCATTGAATCATTCACTCGAGATTTGTTCAAAAATGCTGATTTATCCAGTAATGAAACAAGTGAAGTCTTTGAGTGAGTCATTGAATCATTCATTCAAAAAATTCATTCTAAAGCGCTGATTCATCCAGTAATGAAACAACTGAGTCATTTGAATTATTCACTCAAGAGATTTGTTCAAAAACACTGATTCATCCAGTAAAGAAACAAGTCTTGAGTGAGTCATTGAATCATTCACTCGAGAGATTCGTACAAAAACGCGGATTTGTCCGGTAATGAAACAAGTGAAGTCTTTGTGAGTGAGTCATTGAATCATTCACTCAAGATTTGTTCAAAAACGCTGATTTATCCAGTAATGAAACAAGTGAAGTCTTTGTGAGTGAGTCATTGAATCATTCACTCAAGAGATTTGTTCAAAAACGCTGATTTATCCAGTAATGAAACAAGTGAAGTCTTTGAGTGAGTCATTGAATCATTCACTCAAGATTTGTTCAAAAACGCTATTTTATCCAGTAATGAAACAAGTGAAGTCTTTATGAGTGAGTCATTGAATCATTCACTCAACCTGTTTTTTTTTTTAAATAAATCAAATGAAATTAATATTTTTTAAAAATAGTTAGCAGCAGTTAATACTGTCAGAAGCTCCAGTAATTTGTTATTTCGTTTAGTTGTATATTCAGAATTAGGATCTCTAAAGTCGTGATTCTCAATTGGTCCAGAATCGAGCAGCTCAATGAAATATTGAACAAAATCAACACAAAATGGGTATTCATACAAATGACACATTATTCAAAAATAGGCCCGTCACATGATTTTGATCATACTAGTGTTTAATATAAAGCCAATTTATACATGACATCACACTCTCATTTAATCGTGCTTCCGTGAATTTTATATTTAAATGTGCACTAAAGTAGAAATAAATGAATAAATATAAAAATATTCCATCTTTTCTTAAAATTCATTGGCCTCAAAGTGGGAAAAAAAGTACTTTTGTGAAATATAACTAACTAAAAATCAAATTAGCCTCAAATATGTAATAAAACTACATGTTATATGCGTTACACAGCCAACGGATATTGATTAAAATGTGTTATTGTTCATTTTTTATTGATGTTTTTTCCCCCCACTGTGCTCATTGCAGTGCATTATGGGATTGCTTTGCAGATGAAACGAAGTACAAAAGTAGAATCTCTATTTTTGCTGTGAAGTTGTAAATGAAATAAGCTCATAGAGAAAGGCGGACGGTTTTGTTTTTAAAGCTACAGTCAGGAATGGATAATGCAGGCGAATTAGATTCGTCACGGTCCGCTTGATTCCCGTTCCTAATCTCCATTCATCTTCATACGGAGATCACATCCACTCCCACGCCGCCGCTTGTCGCGCTGTTATAAATAGCTTTAGATTTGCACAGAGTTGTAAATCATTACAAGTTGACGGAGTTAATGGTTAATAGGATTGAAGTGAGAGAGTTGTGGTCTCGGGATTTTCTCCAGGATTTGAGCAAAGCCGAATCCAAATCCGTCTGAGAGAATGGCCTAGTTTTGAAACGGAGAACGAGACTCCACGTTTAATGCTCATAACAAAACAGACAAAAAGGTTTTGAGGCGTGTCCGTTTTCTAGGGCTGATGAATATTCATGATGTACATTAATATACATTGTTGTTTAATCAGTTCAAGTTCTCATTTATTCCAGTTATTTTACCTTAGTTCAAGTTTTTTGGCTAGTTTAGGTTCAAACGATTAATCGCGATTAAGTTCTATTTTATAATTTTATCGCATCGATTGTAATGATATGATCACATTTTATCATTCATTTACTTCAGTTAGAAATTTTAAAGCTTCATTAAATTTTAAAGCAAAGTTTCAAGTTTTTTGGCTAGTTTAGGTTCAAACGATTAATCGCGATTAATCGCATCCCAAATAAAAGTTTGCGTTTATATAATGTATATATTTATAAAAACACACACAAACGTGTAAATATTTGAATGATGTCTTTCCACATGTAACTTTGTTTCAATGAACACACATGTTTTTAATTGCTATAGAAGCGAACAGTTCTATTTGATCATTTAATGTAGCGATTTTAATGATACGATCACAATTTATCGTTCATTTATTTTAGTTAGTAATTTTAAAGCTTCATTAAATTTTAAAGCAAAGTTTCGGCTAGTTTAGTTTTTTTATGTTGCGGTCAATTGATTAATCGCATCCCAAATAAAAGTTTGTATTTACATAATAAATGTGTTCATTGTGTATATTTATAAAAACACACACAAACATGTAAAAATTTCAATGAACAAACATGTTTTTAATTGCTATAGAAGCGAACAATTCTATTTTATAATTTTATCATAGCGATTTTAATGATACGATCACAATTTATCGTTCATATAAATAAGTTAGAAATTTTAAAGCTTCATTAAATTTTAAAGCAAAGTTTCAAGTTTTTGGCTAGTTTGGGTTCAAACGATTAATCGCGATTAAGTTCTATTTTATAATTTTATCGCATCGATTTTAATGATATGATCACATTTTATCATTCATTTACTTCAGTTAGAAATTTTAAAGCTTCATTAAATTTTAAAGCAAAGTTTCAAGTTTTTTGGCTAGTTTAGGTTCAAACGATTAATCGCGATTCATGATTAATTCATGACGTTTGTGATGATCTTACTGGTGACTTTGTTTCATTTTGGCGTAAACTAACCGCAATACGCTTGGAGTACGTAAACGCGATGCGCGCTTCACGCACCTCGAAACTAAGTTTTATGGGTTAAACTATGATCGTAAATTAACTGAACAGTTAAATCCGACAATAAACGATAAAATATTGTCATATCATTAAAATCGCTACGATAAAATCATAAAATATTATTGTTCATTTCTAAAACATGTTTGTTGCTCGAAATGAAGCTGAACTAATATAGAATGTATTTCATAAAAAATTAGTCGCAACACATTATGTAAATACAAACTTTTATTTGGGATGCGATTAATCAATTGACCGCAACATAAAAAAACTAAACTAGCCGAAACTTTGCTTTAAAATTTAATGAAGCTTTAAAATTTCTAACTAAAATAAATGAACGATAAAATGTGATCGTATCATTAAAATCGCTACATTAAATGATCAAATAGAACTGTTCGCTTCTATAGCAATTAAAAACATGTGTGTTCATTGAAACAAAGTTACATGTGGAAAGACATCATTCAAATATTTACACGTTTGTGTGTGTTTTTGTAAATATACACAATGAACGCATATATTATGTAAACGCAAACTTTTATTTGGGATGCGATTAATCGCGATTAATCGTTTGAACCTAAACTAGCCAAAAACTTGAACTAAGGTAAAATAACTGGAATAAATGAGAACTTGAACTGATTAAACAATAATAATAATAGTAAAAAAAAAAAAGAAGCATCTAATAAAATTAGATATAAATAAAAGTATTCCAAATATTAATAAACCATAATATAAATTATACAAAAATAACTTTGCTCTGGGCGATAATGATAATGAATGCTTATTAATTTATGGTCACTTCAGCGTTTTTATTTAATTTATTTGGTATCGATCTACATTTAGACTGCCGAACTATATTACATGGTAAAAGAATTATTACAGTTATTATAAGTAGATCAGTTTTTTCTCGTATTGTACTGCTGGTTTTTTAACGCAGTGGCTTTTATTTCCTGCAGTTAAAGGGCTTTAATGGCAGTAAAATCACTGTAACAGACGAAGTTAAACACAGTGAAGTGATTCCTCTCTCGCACGTATGAAGTCGATTCCCTGAAGTGGCGACTTGTCAGTTTGCGGGTTCGTGGGTCTGATCCTCCGTCTCCGGTGAGCGCAGGGAGTGACTGGCGTGTTTTAACTCGCGGCGCCGCTCATGAGAAAATGGCTGCTGTGTGCAGGTCCTGCGAGCACATCTGTCGGAGGTGACCAGCCAGGAGAAAATCAGCCTCTCTGCGGGCTCGCCTGTTTTCCACATGAATCATTCTTGTGGTTTCGTTTGGCTCTGTGCTTGTGACAATTTCTGTCCTTCCTTTATACCACGTTTTTATTCATTAAACTGGGATGTTGTTAATGTCTTGTTTAACACATGCTGACATGAACCGTTTCATTACTTCTGTGTTCTTGATCCATTCGTTCTATTCTCTTGGACTAAACTAAGCTTTCAGAACGCAAAGGTTTGAGTTTGTATTGAATGTTCACCATTTATTCTTATTATATGAAGCAACATTGTGTAAATGGAGTGCAACAGTCACATTCAGGAGGTGTAAAAACTCCATTCATTTTCTTCATGAGGGAATTGATAACTTATAAATCTTAACCGTCCCTACTGTGCACTTCAAGGTTTTTAATCGATGTTATAAGCCGTCAGTTATTTTAACATATTTTTAGAATAACCATGTTTAACGGCAAATTGCTTGGTGAAAAACTACATTATTATAGAAATCACCACCAATCAGAGAGTTGTGACGATAAAATGCCAAAAAAACTCTAGCCCCGCCCACTCCAGTGAAGCACTGCAAATAATATCATGCCAAAGTAATTCTAGCTCCGCCCACTCCAGTGAAGCACTGCCAATAAAATCATGCCACAAGAACTCTAGCTCCACCCACTCCAGTGAAGCACTGCCAATAAAGTCCCGCCAAAAGAACTCTAGCTCCGCCCACTCCAGTAAAGCACTGCAAATAAAATCCCGACAAAAGAACTCTAGCTCCGCCCACTCCAGTGAAGCACTGCCAATAAAGTCCCGCCAAAAGAACTCTAGCTCCGCCCACTCCAGTGAAGCACTCCAAATAAAATCACACCAAAAGAACTCTAGCTCCACCCACTTCAGTGAAGCACTGCAAATAAATCATGCCACAAGAACTCTAGCTCCGCCCACTCCAGTGAAGCACTGCGAATAAAATCATGCCACAAGAACTCTAGCTCCACCCACTTCAGTGAAGCACTCCAAATAAAATCACACCAAAAGAACTCTAGCTCCACCCACTTCAGTGAAGCACTGCAAATAAAATCATGCCACAAGAACTCTAGCTCCGCCCACTCCAGTGAAGCACTGCAAATGAAATCATGCCGAAATACCTCTAGCCCCGCCCCCTCCAGTGAAGCACTGCAAATAAAATCACGGCAAAAGAACTCCAGCTCCGCCCACTCCAGTGAAGCACTGCAAATAAAATCACGCCAAAATAATTCTAGCTCCGCCCACTCCAGTGAAGCACTGCAAATAAAATCACGTCAAAACAATTCTAGCTCCGCCCACTCCAGTGAAGCACTGCAAATAAAATCATGCCACAAGAACTATAGCTCCACCCACTCCAGTGAAGCACTGCAAATAAAATCATGCCAAAATAATTCTAGCTCCACCCACTCCAGTGAAGTACTGCAAATGAAATCACGTCAAAAGAACTCTAGCTCCGCCCACTCCAGTGAAGCACTGCAAATAAAATCATGCCAAAAGAACTCTAGCTCCGCCCACTCCAGTGAAGCACTGCAAATAAAATCACGCCAAAATAATTCTATCTCCGCCCACTCCAGTGAAGCACTGCAAATAAAATCACGCCAAAATAATTCTAGCTCCGCCCACTCCAGTGAAGCACTGCAAATAAAATCACGCCAAAATAATTCTAGCTCCGCCCACTCCAGTGAAGCACTGCAAATAAAATCACGCCAAAAGAACTCTAGCTCCGCCCACTCCAGTGAAGCACTGCAAATAAAATCACGCCAAAAGAACTCTAGCTCCACCCACTTCAGTGAAGCACTGTAAATAAAATCACGCCACAAGAACTCTAGCTCCGCCCACTCCAGTGAAGCACTGCAAATAAAATCACGCCAAAATAATTCTAGCTCCGCCCACTCCAGTGAAGCACTGCAAATAAAATCACGTCAAAACAATTCTAGCTCCGCCCACTCCAGTGAAGCACTGCAAATAAAATCATGCCACAAGAACTATAGCTCCACCCACTCCAGTGAAGCACTGCAAATAAAATCATGCCAAAATAATTCTAGCTCCGCCCACTCCAGTGAAGTACTGCAAATGAAATCACGTCAAAAGAACTCTAGCTCCGCCCACTCCAGTGAAGCACTGCAAATAAAATCATGCCAAAAGAACTCTAGCTCCGCCCACTCCAGTGAAGCACTGCAAATAAAATCACGCCAAAATAATTCTATCTCCGCCCACTCCAGTGAAGCACTGCAAATAAAATCACGCCAAAATAATTCTAGCTCCGCCCACTCCAGTGAAGCACTGCAAATAAAATCACGCCAAAATAATTCTAGCTCCGCCCACTCCAGTGAAGCACTGCAAATAAAATCACGCCAAAAGAACTCTAGCTCCGCCCACTCCAGTGAAGCACTGCAAATAAAATCACGCCAAAAGAACTCTAGCTCCACCCACTTCAGTGAAGCACTGTAAATAAAATCACGCCACAAGAACTCTAGCTCCGCCCACTCCAGTGAAGCACTGCAAATAAAATCACGCCAAAATAATTCTAGCTCCGCCCACTCCAGTGAAGCACTGCAAATAAAATCACGTCAAAACAATTCTAGCTCCGCCCACTAAGTCATCTTAGGTTGTAAATTTCTTGTATTTATTTTGCTGGTGTCATTCGCATTCATCTGAATGGGGAAAATAATTGCAGAAAAAGTAGATGCACTTTATAGATGATTTTAATGTATTAATAATGTGTCATTAGGCTAGTTTCACCTTCTTTCCGTGTGTTGTGATACTTTTATCATCGCTCACTAGAGGAAAATGGGAAGTAAAGCTTCCTGTCTTCTTCCAGTGGCAGTTATCTCCGTCGTATAAATTGCTCCGTTGGTTTATTTTTTGTCAGGTTTGCCCGTGATGGATTATTCTGGAGCCCTGCGTAGTTTTAATCCGTTTCCTGTAGTCAGAAACCGCTTCTGTTTGGTCACACTCGAGGAAGCGCTGGGCTTTAATTCTGGTGCCAAACCAGTCGAGATGCATATGAAGTCCAATTTAAGATGATGCTCAAGGACTGTGATTTTAACACTGGTGTGTTTTTGTTAGTTGGACGGCGGTTTAATGAACACTTGAGAACAGGATGGTCGTTTCACTTCAGTTTGTCTCGTTGAAAGTAATGATTTCCAACAAAATCGGGCCAAAACGAAGTTCGAAACAGTTTGCCAATGTTAACTTCACGGAGAAGTTCGCTCCGGCTGGTAAACGCCTTTGAACGACGATTGGTCCGTGGCGATGATGTAACAGGTGGGTGTGGCTCTGAGGCTCCGCCTTCTTTGACGAGGAAAAGCAATTAAATGAACATGATGTGACTTTACTCAACCAGAAAAAGGACTTTATAAAGCTGGAGCATCATTATTTTATTTTCACACAGAGATTGGTGGATCTATTAGTAAAATCTGTTGACTTTGTCAAGTTTTTTTTCTTTATATGCCGACGGCGAGCGTTCAAACATGGGCGAAAAGCACTTTTCGTGTTTTACCCCCCGAAGTTGGCGTGTCTGTAACTCAAAAAGTAATGAAGATACCTTGATATGTTTTTCGATTCTGGTTCTTAACTAACTTTTCTTTTGGTGTCTTCATTTTTAAAGTTTAATAGGGTTCAATCGCAGAGATATTGGGATCTCAATGCGGCTCCATGAGTCAATTGTGCAGATTTTCAGTGGTCAAAAGACAAACATGGGTCACTTTTACAGCTGATACGTCTTGTTTTTGAAGTACAGTGTCTGATGTTGAAGCTAGTAATGCCTCTATCAGTTGTTTTAGACTGTATTCCTGTAATGTTATGCTCACTATACTCGGTTATAGTGAATCCCAGAGGATCTGGATGTTTTCCCAGGACGCTTGTGGTTGGAGTTTCTCTTTCCCTCAGTGGGATCCGACTCGACGGACGACTACTGCCGTTGTGTGAATTCCCTGGATGTGTTGATTCGGCGCTGGTTTAATTGGGTTTTCTGTCATTAGACTGATGTGGATTAGTTGTAGTTACGCAGGTTCCCATGATAATTATATGAGCATTAACCGGCCGAGGCTCTTTATATCCCACTGGCTGTTTTGTGTCAACTAATTATGTGCGCGCGTGTGCGTGAGTATCTGTGCGTGCAAGTTTGTGCGTGAGAGAGTGTGTGCGAGTGTGAGTGTGAGGATCTGTGCGTGCGAGTGTGAGCGCCTGTGCGTGCAAATGTGAGCGCCTGTGCGTGCAAATGTGAGCGCGTGTGCGTGAGTATCTGTGCGTGCGTGTGTGTGCGTGAGGATCTGTGCGTGCGAATGTGAGCGCGTGTGCGTGCGAATGTGAGCGCGTGTGCGTGAGTATCTGTGCGTGCGAGTGTGAGCGCGTGTGCGTGCGAATGTGAGCGCGTGTGCGTGAGTATCTGTGCGTGCGTGTGTGTGAGAGTGTGTGCGTGAGGATCTGTGCGTGCGAGTGTGAGCGCCTGTGTGTGCGAATGTGAGCGCGTGTGCGTGAGTATCTGTGTGTACGTGTGTGTGAGAGTGTGTGCGTGAGTATCTGTGTGTACGTGTGTGTGAGAGTGTGTGCGTGAGTATCTGCGTGCGAGTGTGAGCGCCTGTGCGTGCGAATGTGAGCGCGTGTGCGTGAGTATCTGTGTGTACGTGTGTGTGAGAGTGTGTGCGTGAGTATCTGTGCGTGCGTGTGTGTGAGAGTGTGTGCGTGAGGATCTGTGCGTGCGAGTGTGAGCGCCTGTGTGTGCGAATGTGAGCGCGTGTGCGTGAGTATCTGTGTGTACGTGTGTGTGAGAGTGTGTGCGTGAGTATCTGTGTGTACGTGTGTGTGAGAGTGTGTGCGTGAGTATCTGCGTGCGAGTGTGAGCGCCTGTGCGTGCGAATGTGAGCGCGTGTGCGTGAGTATCTGTGTGTACGTGTGTGTGAGAGTGTGTGCGTGAGTATCTGTGTGTACGTGTGTGTGAGAGTGTGTGTGCATGCGAGTGTGAGCGTGTGCGTGAGTATCTGCGTGCGTGCGTGCGTGAGTGTGTGCGAGTATGAGCGTGTGTGTGCGAGCGTGTCCGTGTGGATCTGTGTGTGCGAGTGTGAGCGCGTGTGAGTGAGGATCTGTGTGTGCGAGTGTGAGCGCGCGTGCGTGAGGATCTGCGTGCGAGTGTGAGCGCGTGTGCGTGAGTATCTGTGCGTGCGAGTGTGCGTGCGAGTGTAAGCGTGCGAGTGCGAGTGTGAGCGTGCGTGCGAGTATCTGCATGCGAGTTTGTGCGTGCGTGAGAGAGTGTGTGCATGTGTGCATGCGAGTGTGAGCGTGTGCGTGAGTATCTGCGTGCGTGCGTGCGTGAGTGTGTGCGAGTATGAGCGTGTGTGTGCGAGTGTGTGCGTGAGGATCTGTGTGCGAGTGTGAGCGCGTGTGCGTGAGTATCTGTGCGTGCGTGAGTGTGTGCGAGTATGAGCGTGTGTGTGCGAGTGTGTGCGTGAGGATCTGTGTGTGCGAGTGTGAGCGCGTGTGCGTGAGTATCTGTGTGTGCGAGTGTGAGCGCGTGTGCGTGAGTATCTGTGCGTGCGTGAGTGTGTGCGAGTATGAGCGTGTGTGTGCGAGTGTGTGAGTGAGGATCTGTGTGTGCGAGTGTGAGCGCGTGCGTGAGGATCTGCGTGCGAGTGTGAGCGCGTGTGCGTGAGTATCTGCATGCGAGTTTGTGCGTGCGTGAGAGAGTGTGTGCATGTGTGCATGCGAGTGTGAGCGTGTGCGTGAGTATCTGCGTGCGTGCGTGCGTGAGTGTGTGCGAGTATGAGCGTGTGTGTGCGAGTGTGTGCGTGAGGATCTGTGTGTGCGAGTGTGAGCGCGTGTGAGTGAGGATCTGTGTGTGCGAGTGTGAGCGCGTGCGTGAGGATCTGCGTGCGAGTGTGAGCGCGTGTGCGTGAGTATCTGTGCGTGCGAGTGTGCGTGCGAGTTTGTGCGTGCGTGCGTGCGTGAGAGAGTGTGTGCGAGCGTGTGCGTGAGTATCTGCGTGCGAGTGTGGGCGTGCGAGTGTGGGCGTGCGAGTGTGAGCGTGCGTGCGAGTATCTGCATGCGAGTTTGTGCGTGCATGCGTGTGCGTGTGAGCGCCTGTGTGTGCGAGTGTGAGCGCGTGTGCGTGAGTATCTTAGCGTGTAAGTGTGTGAGTGTGAGCGTGAGCGTGTGCATGCGAGTTTGTGCGTGCGTGAGAGAGTGTGTGCATGTGTGCGTGCGTGCGAGCGTGTGCGTGAGTATCTGCGTGTGAGCGTGCGAGTGTGAGCGTGCGTGCGAGTTTCTGCATGCGAGTTTGTGCGTGCATGCGTGTGCGTGTGAGCGCCTGTGTGTGCGAGTGTGAGCGCGTGAGTATCTTAGCGTGTGAGTGTGAGCGTGAGCGTGTGCGTGCGAGTGTGAGCGCCTGTGTGTGCGAGTGTGAGCGCGTGTGCATGAGTATCTTAGCGTGTGAGTGTATGTGCGTGCGTGAGCGAGCGTGAGTGTGTGTGTGTGTTTATATACACAAAACTGAACCGGAAGTCACATTGTTTGCTCTTCAGTTAATTCAATAAAAATCTATTTCTCATTATTTTAATGAATGTCTTTACATTGATTTTTAATCTTTTTTGCAAATTAGCTATTTTATCAAACTAATGCGAAACTCTCTCCAGTTTTATATGGAGAAAATCTCAGATTTTCATTGCACTCTCAGACTTTTAATTACGGTTATCTGCTTCGCAACACTGAACTCGATCATCACCTGCTTCTTCATGAGCGACGCTGAGACGCGGCTCGTTCGTTAGAGGATCTTAATTCAGTCGACATTCACAAGCTCTGTAAATTACATCTGATAAATTGATGTGAAGAACAACAGCGTCCTGAGAGTTTTGTGTATCATTGATGTACTATTTTAGTTTTTGCATTTCCATTATTTTAATTTCAGAGTTTTAGTAAAAAATAATTGGCTACTAGCTGAAATGAAATGTTATTTTTTTTCTCATGGCTTTAGACCTAAACTTAATTAATAAGCGTAATGTGGTGGTGTTTCCTGTAGGGGGCGATCGTGAGCTCCAGTGACGCTCATCCTCTGAGGTGAGCGAAGATGAGCATCACCAGTGATGAAGTCAACTTCCTGGTCTACAGATATCTGCAGGAGTCAGGTAAACACCCTGCATGTAAAAATACAAAATGGGTAAATAATGTGCACATTTACAAATGAACATACAAATAAATCAACCTTTGAAGCTGTTGTTTGTCTAATTGTTTTCTTTCTCAGACCACACGTTTACTCACTTAGGACTGTTGGTTCATAGCTGTTTGTTTTTGTGTTTGTGCGCAGGTTTCTCTCACTCGGCGTTCACGTTTGGCATTGAGAGTCACATCAGTCAGTCGAACATCAACGGGACTCTAGTGCCACCTGCTGCCCTCATCTCCATCCTGCAGAAAGGACTTCAGTATGTGGAGGCCGAGATCAGCATCAACGAGGTGACGGCTTGTCTTCGTCAGACATGCGACATTGTTTGATTTAAATCTAGATTTGTGCATGAATAATTTTTACTGGCTGTAAGTCGTAATAATAAATGGACTTGTATGTGTGCGTATATATATTTAATATATTATATTTAGTACATTCAGGAATAAACAATAAGGATTTTATTGTTCAAACCACTTTTTAAAACTTAAAAAAAAAAAAAGTTAACTTTATCATAAATTTAGTGTTGTTTTAGTATCATTAAAAAGTTTTATAATATTTTAAATTAGTTTTTATTTTGTTTTAATTCATTTTAATTCAAATAAATAAAATTTTTATTTACTATATTTTTTATTTATTTTTCACATTTTTAGCTTTTTTATTAAATTATTTATTTTCTAAAATTTATTTATTTAAGTTAAAGTAAATAAAATTGCGAAATGTTGCCTTCCCAACTAGCTTCTAAATCTAGATTTGTGCATGAATAATTTTTGCTGGCTAAAAGTCATAATAATTAATAGACTTGTATGTGTGCGTATATATATTTAATATATTATATTTAGTACATTCAGGAATAAACAATAAGGATTTTATTGTTCAAACCACTTTTTAAAACTTTAAAAAAAAAAAAAGTTAACTTTATCATAAATTTAGTGTTGTTTTAGTATCATTAAAAAGTTTTATAATATTTTAAATTAGTTTTTATTTTGTTTTAATTCATTTTAATTCAAATAAATAAAATTTTTATTTACTATACTTTTTTATTTATTTTTCAAATTTTTAGCTTTTTTATTAAATTATTTATTTTCTAACATTTTGTTTATTCATTTATTTAAGTTAAAGTAAATAAAATTGCGAAATGTTGCCTTCCCAACTAGCTTCTAAATCTAGATTTGTGCATGAATAATTTTTGCTGGCTAAAAGTCATAATAATTAATAGACTTGTATTTTGTCAATATGCTTAATTATATTCAGAAATAAACTATAAAGATATTATTGTTTGCTCAGTCAAGCCACTTTTAAACTTTTAACTCGCTCTGACAAACTTTTCACTGGCCATAAAGCAAAAAATGAAGTTTTATAATCTTTTAAATTAGTTTATATTTTGTTTTAATTTTTATTATTTTTATTAAGTTATTTATTTTCTAAAATTTCTTTATTTTTAGTTATTTTAGTACATTAAGTTAAAGTAAATAAAAATTGATAGTAAATTAAGTAAATAAAATTTATATTTTATCTAGTTGCCTTATAAATGAAATTAAAAAAAAGTATTTTAAAGAGAATAAATTGTATTTCATTTCACGTAGCATTTATTTTAAGGAAAGAAAATGTTTTTTTTTTTTTAATATTTAACTATAATAACCCTAATCTGAACTTTTGAACATTGATATTAAAAAATGCATTAAATGCTTGAAGTTATCTATGAATCTTTAATTGTTATCCATATTTTATTTATAATTTTAGTCCATTATTTTTGACTCTGTAAAATAAAATCTTAGTCATGGAAAATGTTTCTAGTTATGTCGAGCACTAAAATACCTTAAACCGATCAAAAAAAATGATCATAAAAATTCGTTATTGAGCTACATAGAAATGAAGATAAGGATGTTTTGCTCAGATTTGCTCTAGATGAACTTCTGCTGGTTTGTGTTTCATTGTAATGTTGTCGATGAATCTCTAAGGATGGCACGGTGTTTGAACGGCCGGCCGATCGAGTCTCTGTCGCTCATCGATGCCGTGATGCCAGACGTGGTTCACACCAGAAAGCAGGCGTTAAGAGACAAACTCGCCCAGCAACAGCAAGCCACCATCTCCGCCAACTCGACAGCCGTTCATTCCCACGCCACGAAGAACGGAGAAACCACGTTCAACGGGGACGAGAACGGCACCCACGCCCTCAGTAAGTGATTCACTCAACAGAAAAACACACATAAACCCAATGTGGGAGACAGAGTTGCCTTTTAAAGGGCACTTTAATAATCCTGTTGTTGCATGTACATTTAAAAAATAAATGCATCAGTTCAGATTTGCCTTGCACTGTGGGTAGGAATTGTTGAAGTGTGTTTGTAACCTTTCCTCTCTGTCAGATAACCATGTGGAGGCCATGGAGGTGGACGGTGAGGTCCAGATTCCTGCCAGTAAAGCCACTGTGCTGCGGGGTCACGAGTCAGAGGTCTTCATCTGTGCCTGGAACCCCGTCACTGACCTCTTGGCCTCGGGGTGAGTCGATCTGGACGCTGACCTCTCTAACCTCATGTGATTAGTGTTTTGAGAGTATAACTCTCACTAAAACTATTGGTTTTTCTCCACTGTGAAATGGCTTGGATTGCACTTTTTCATGCGTTTCTAAAATTACATCATGAACAAATATTTGAGCTCAAATTGGGGTGTGTGCTATCACGAGATTAGACCGTGAACCAGGGGTCCAGGCTAACAGTTGAGAGTTGGCTATCACTATCTGGTGCAGAGAGTGGCTCCATCATCTGATTTGATTGTTGAGGGGAGGAGTTGAGGGAGGCGGAGGAGTTGAGGGAGGCGGAGGGGGGTGAGGTGAGGAATGGAGAGTAGGTGGGGAGTTAGAGGGAGGTGGGGAAGATTAGGGGAGTTTAGGGAGGGGAGGAGTTGAGGGAGCTGGGGGGAGGAGTTGAGGGAGGTGAGGAGATGGAGGAGTTGAGGGAGTTGGAGGGGGTTGTGGTGAGGAGTTGAGAGGAGGTGGAGGAGTTGAGGGAGGTGGGGTGAGGAGTTGAGGGAGGCGGAGGGGGGTGAGGTGAGGAATGGAGAGGAGGTGGGGAGTTAGAGGGAGGTGGGGAAGATTAGGGGAGTTTAGGGAGGGGAGGAGTTGAGGGAGCTGGGGGGAGGAGTTGAGGGAGGTGAGGAGATGGAGGAGTTGAGGGAGTTGGAGGGGGTTGTGGTGAGGAGTTGGAGGGGGTTGTGGTGAGGAGTTGAGAGGAGGTGGAGGAGTTGAGGGAGGTGGGGTGAGGAGTTGAGGGAGTTGGAGGGGGGTGAGGAGTTGAGGGAGGTGGGGTGAGGAGTTGAAGGAGGTTGAGGAGTTGAGGGAGGTGGGGTGAGGAGTTGAAGGAGGTGGAGGAGTTGAAGGAGGTGGGGTGAGGAGTTGAGGGAGGTGGAGGAGTTGAGGGAGGTGGGATGAGGAGTTGAGGGAGGTGGGGTGAGGAGTTGAAGGAGGTTGAGGAGTTGAGGGAGGTGGGTGAGGAGTTGAAGGAGGTGGAGCAGTTGAGGAGTTGAGGGAGGTGGGGTGAGGAGTTGAGGAGTTGAGTTGAGAGAGTTGGAGGGGGTGAGGAGTTGAGGGAGGTGGGATGAGGAGTTGAGGGAGGTGGAGGAGTTGAGGCAGGTGGGATGAGGAGTTGAGGCAGGTGGGATGAGGAGTTGAGGGAGGTGGGATGAGGAGTTGAGGGAGGTGGGATGAGGAGTTGAGGGAGGTGGGATGAGGAGTTGAGGCAGGTGGATGAGGAGTTGAGGCAGGTGGGATGAGGAGTTGAGGGAGGTGGGATGAGGAGTTGAGGGAGGTGGGATGAGGAGTTGAGGGAGGTGGAGGAGTTGAGGCAGGTGGGGTGAGGAGTTGAGGCAGGTGGGGTGAGGAGTTGAGGGAGGTGGGGTGAGGAGTTGAGGGAGGTGGGATGAGGAGTTGAGGCAGGTGGGATGAGGAGTTGAGGGAGGTGGGATGAGGAGTTGAGGGAGGTGGGATGAGGAGTTGAGGGAGGTGGAGGAGTTGAGGCAGGTGGGGTGAGGAGTTGAGGGAGGTGGAGGTGGGATGAGGAGTTGAGGGAGGTGGAGGTGGGATGAGGAGTTGAGGGAGGTTGAGGGAGGTGGAGGTGGGATGAGGAGTTGAGGGAGGTGGGATGAGGAGTTGAGGGAGGTGGGATGAGGAGTTGAGGGAGGTGGGATGAGGAGTTGAGGGAGGTGGGATGAGGAGTTGAGGGAGGTGGAGGAGTTGAGGCAGGTGGGGTGAGGAGTTGAGGGAGGTGGAGGTGGGATGAGGAGTTGAGGGAGGTTGAGGGAGGTGGAGGTGGGATGAGGAGTTGAGGGAGGTGGGATGAGGAGTTGAGGGAGGTGGGATGAGGAGTTGAGGGAGGTGGGATGAGGAGTTGAGGGAGGTGGGATGAGGAGTTGAGGGAGGTGGGGTGAGAAGTTGAGGGAGGTGGGGTGAGGAGTTGAGGGAGGTGGGGTGAGGAGTTGAGGGAGGTGGGATGAGGAGTTGAGGGAGGTGGGATGAGGAGTTGAGGGAGGTGGGATGAGGAGTTGAGGGAGGTGGAGGAGTTGAGGCAGGTGGGGTGAGGAGTTGAGGGAGGTGGAGGTGGGATGAGGAGTTGAGGGAGGTGGAGGTGGGATGAGGAGTTGAGGGAGGTTGAGGGAGGTGGAGGTGGGATGAGGAGTTGAGGGAGGTGGGATGAGGAGTTGAGGGAGGTGGGATGAGGAGTTGAGGGAGGTGGAGTGAGGAGTTGAGGGAGGTGGGATGAGGAGTTGAGGGAGGTGGAGTGAGGAGTTGAGGGAGGTGGGATGAGGAGTTGAGGGAGGTGGAGGAGGTGAGGGAGTGGAGGAGTTTTACCCTGTTCTTGCCTTCTGTTTGTTGTATTCTTGGTTTGTTGTGTCACTGCAGCTCCGGCGACTCGACGGCTCGCATATGGAACCTGAATGAGAACAGCAACAGCGGCTCCACTCAGCTGGTCCTGCGGCACTGCATCCGAGAGGGAGGACAGGACGTCCCCAGCAACAAGGACGTCACCTCCTTAGACTGGAACGTGAGTGCGTCATCAAACATTCAGAGACCTCACACACTTCCGCACGACGGCTCCGGATCATTTAACGAGGACGTCCTCTGGTTTTTTCTCTCTTTAGTGCGTCATGTGTTTTGCATCGCCGTTCATTATTTTCTCACACTGTTTTCTGTGCGTCTGCAGAGCGAAGGCACTCTCTTAGCAACTGGATCTTACGACGGATTTGCGAGAATTTGGACAAAAGACGGTAAGTCAGCTCCTTTCCCGAACGCTGAGAGCTGATCAGACTCGACGACTGAGCCTCTGTCCTCCGATGTGTTCACAGGTAATCTGAGCAGCACTCTCGGACAGCACAAAGGACCCATATTTGCACTGAAGTGGAACAAGAAAGGCAACAGCATTCTGAGCGCTGGAGTCGATAAGGTCAATCTACTTCACAAACTTATTACGTTTACATTACGTTGCTTTAAAGCTCCATATTTGATTCGTTTATGCAATCCTGCGAATCAAACCTACGATCTCGTGTTGCTCTATCGATTGAAAAATCGAGTAAACATAAGAATAACTTTGATATTGTTAGTCATATTTCAACTAGACATCATTTATTAATAAAAATCAGACTTATTTGTTCATCATTATACCTTAAACATAAAACTACGCATTTAAATATCATCTTACTAAGGCATATTATTGGCAGATATTGATATTTATAAGCATTTTATGTGCTGATCTGTTAGAAAGATGTACATTACAAGCCTCAGAATTTCATATGAATATCAGAATCTGCACCATATTTTTGCTCAGTTTGGGCCTATTATTACATTAAAATGAATTAAATAAGTAAATATAATACAATAAATGTAAAAATGATTCCAAAAAATTTGATTAAAATAATCAAAGGTTTGAATAAAATAAATATTAGATTAAAAAAAATGAAATGTATTAAATTAGATAATAAATATATTATATTAGAATAAAATGAATTAAAATTATTAAAATAAAATAAATTGAGTAAATATATCAAAATAAATGTAAAATTAATTCGATAAATTAAATCAAAGTAAATAAACCAAAAATAGAATTAATTAAATACTAGACTTTTTAAAAAAAATGAAAATAGATTAAAATAATAAAATATAATAAAATAAATTAGATTAATGTAAACAATTTTAAATAAATATTAGATTACTTGAATGAAACGTATTAAATTAGGTGATAATAATAAAAAATAATATAATTATATTAAATTAAATAAAAATTAATTGATGATTAAAATTAGAATGAATTAAGATTAATCAAAGATTTTAATAAAATAAATATTAGATTAAAAAAATTAAAACTTAGATGAAATGTATTAAATTAAATGATAATAAATTATTATATTAGAATAAAATTAATTAAAAAAATTATTAATAGAATAAATGAAGTAAATATAACAAAATAAATGTAAAATTAATTCAATAAATTAAATCAAAGTAAATGAACAAAAAATTAGAATTAAATTAAAATAAGAAAATATAATAAAATAAAATAGATTAATGTAAACAATTTTAAATAAATATTAGATTACAAAAATACAACTTGGATGAAACTTATTAAATTAGATAAAAATAAAAATAACATAAATAAAAAAGAATTGATGTGTTTTATAAATGTAAAATTATTCCAATAAATTTAGATAAAAAGTAAGCAAACAAAAACATTTGCAATGTATATTAGATATTAATCCAATTTAATATATATATTTATATGCATTTTATGTGCAGTATCTACAAATTTCTGCACCAAATTCCCTGTTTTTGCTCATTCTGAATGAAACTGAGCTCCATATTCTCACTATATGATGCATCAAAAATGGACATAAAACTGAGGGAGAAAATGATTACCTGTTTTTTGTTGTTCGTTTGTTCTCGTTCTGCAGACGACAATCATTTGGGACGCGCACACGGGTGAAGCCAAGCAGCAGTTTCCCTTTCATTCCGGTGAGCGTCACGTGTGAAACTCGTCCGGATCAAAACGCTGGTGAGACGTCCAGCCCAAAGTGAGTTTTTAATATGTTATTTCCGCGCAGCTCCGGCGCTGGACGTGGACTGGCAGAATAACACCACCTTCGCCTCCTGCAGCACCGACATGTGCATACACGTGTGTCGCCTGGGAAGTGAGCGTCCGCTCAAGACCTTTCAAGGGCACACGGTGAGCTGCGCGAACCCAAATAACTCTCAGACGAGGGCTGCCACTCTTGAGCGTGACGCTGAACGCTGCTTGTTTGCTTTCAGAATGAGGTGAATGCCATTAAATGGGACCCGTCGGGAATGCTGCTGGCTTCCTGTTCGGATGACATGACGTTAAAGGTATGGGTTGGGGAATATGAGCGTCTCATCTGAACTTTAGACCCGGTTGACATGTTCCTCTCGCGGCAGATCTGGAGTATGAAGCAGGATTCATGCGTTCACAACCTTCAAGCGCACAACAAGGAGATCTACACCATCAAATGGAGCCCCACGGGCAGCGGGAGCAACAGTCCCAACGCCAACATCCTGCTCGCCAGGTAACCTTCCCACGGTGCCGCTCACAAAAAATAGAAATGAGATGAAATGTGTTCAGCTAGATTAAAAATCATCCCAATACATTTTATTCATATAATCAGTACATTTCGAATAAAATAAATACTATATTGCAAAAAAATGAAATATGTTAAATTAGAAAAATAATAAATAAACATAAATATATGGGATTAAATTTAATTTAAATATAGAAATGAGTAAATAATTACTAAAATGGATTAAAATAACAAAATAAGTGTAAGATTATTCTAATAAATGAGACTAAAATAAATAAATTACAATAAAGTAAATAAAGATTATGTATTAAAATAAGTAGAAAAAAATTAGTTTAATTAATTAATACATGTTTTATTAAAATAAATAAATAGTAAAAAAATGGAATTAAATATTAGATAACTATAAATTAAAAAATGATTAAATATATTAAATTAATTAAAATAAATTAAATTGGATTTAAATAAAAAGTAAATATATAAAAATTATATAAAAATAAAATTATAAATGTAAAAATAATTACAATAAATTAATTAAAAATCAAATAAATATTAGATAACAATAAATTAAAATTTGATTAAATATTAAATTAATTACAATAAATTGAATTCGATTTAAATAAAAAGTAAATATATAAAAATTATATTAAAATAATAAAATAATAAATGTAAAAATAATTACAATAAATTAATTAAAAATAAGTATTAATAACAATAAATAGAAATCAGATGAAATATATTAAAATAAATGTAGAAATGTCAATAATTAGATTAAAATAAATTATACCAATAACAATCAAATAAATCAGTATTAAATATTAGAATAAATAAAAAACAGATTAAATATATTAAATTAGATTAAAAAATAAATTACGTTCAAATAAAAAAAAACCCCCACAAAAAAACCAAAAACATTTAACATTAAATTAGATTATGATAAAAATTTAAATAAAATAATTAAATAATACATATAACCATAGAGTACTATAGTGAATAGTAATTTTTTTCAAATAATATTACAGGCATATTTATATGTAGATATAATATTAATATATTATAAATATTATAATACATATTATAGTTATATTATAATTATATAAATAATATTACAGGCATATATATAAATGTATTATTTAATACAGAGAATAATTGGCTGTTTATACTGTGTGGAAGAGTTGGCGGTCCGTCACACGGGGATGATCATAACTCCAGGTCAAAACTGGGCTACGGAAAACGCTCTTCATCCATGCATTCGTTTGTCTCCCTCAGTGCCTCTTTTGACTCGACGGTGCGATTATGGGATGTCGATCGAGGCGTTTGCACCCACACGCTCACCAAACACCAGGAGCCCGTCTACAGCGTGGCCTTCAGTCCGGACGGAAAGTTCCTGGCCAGCGGCTCCTTCGACAAATGCGTTCACATCTGGGACACGGTGGTCAGTACGACAGCGGCTCGTGTGTCCGGTGTAACCCGTCATCATGGTGATGATGATGATGATGATGATGATGATGATGTGTTTTTTCAGAGCGGCGCGTTGGTGAACAGCTACAGAGGAACAGGGGGAATATTTGAGGTTTGCTGGAACAGTGTGGGAGATAAAGTCGGAGCGAGTGCGTCAGATGGATCGGTATGTTCGTCTTCAGAATCGTTCTCATCATGAGAAACTAATTCAGTCACCTGTGTCCAAACTAATATAACTCTAATATATAAATCTGGATATATGGATGGTGTGTGTGTAATTATAATAATAATAATTGAACATTTTATATTGAATCAAATCTCATTTAATAGAATTTGTTTATTTATTATTTCTTAATTTACTATATTTCATCTATTGCTTATATATATAAAATATAATAAATGGAATATTTTAAAGGGATTTTAATCTGAATTTTTTTTAATCTATTTAAATTGACTTATTTTCATTTTCTATTTCCATCATTTTAAACTAATCTAGCTATATATATATATATATATATATATATATATATATGGATGGTGTGTGTGTAATTATAATAATAATAATAATAATAATTGAACATTTTATATTGAATCAAATCTAATATTTTGTTTATTTATTTCTTAATTAAATATATTTCATCTATTGTTTTTATTTTTGTAATCTAATATTTATTTTTTATATATATATATATATAATAAAATATATATATAATAAAATAAAATATTATATATATATATATATATAATAAAATATTATATATATATATATATATATTTTAATATATATAAAAAAAGTTATATATATATATATTTATTTTTTTAATCTATTTAAATTTACTTATTTTCATTTTTCATCTATTTCCATAATTTTAACCTAATTGTAATCTAGCGCTATATATATATATATACACATTTTTATTAGTTTTTGGTTTCATTTTTTTAAAGTTTATTTTAGGTTTAATTTATTTTTAATTCAGTTTTATTTCAGGTCTGTGCTCAAAAAGTGAATAAATGGATTATAACTACTGCATAAACATAATTTAGTGCCATTAAAATCCACTAAAAATACACAATATTAAATAAAAAAAACATCATTTCATCGTGGTAATAATAATATAAAAAATATTGGTAATTTTTGACCGCCACGCAAGGCGGTTTTTATTTCCAGAAATAATTTTTTTTATTTTATTTTTTTATTTATTTTGCATTTTTCACTAAACAACATTTTTAATAGTTGTAGTTTTCACTAATGTAAACCCCGTCTTGTTTTTCCAGGTCTGTGTTCTTGATTTACGGAAATAGCATTCGGTGAATATCCTGGATGCAGGATGGTGCAGCTAAAGCTTCTTCCGTGGAGATCCGCGACTGCTTCGGGAACAGAATCTAAATGTTGAAAACCAAATTCGAGGGAAACGTCCACTAGAGATGGTGTTGTTGATCGACGCAGTGACGCAGACGACCACCAGGGGGGCGTTTGGTTTGAAAGGTTCTCCCGCGTGTTTGTGTGTGTCGAGCGTGTTTTTCTCGTCCGACTTCAGGAAACTGATGTTTAACGACCTCTAATTCGAGACGAGGCTTCACGTGCGCGAGAACCGCAAATATCGTTTTTCCAACTTTAACGTGTAATATCGAGGCGAATGAAGACGCCGACTGCCGAGTACTTGGGAAAATATTTTACGAAAATGTTAAATTCTCAGAAATTAAATATACAGGTGTATAATCTCCCCGCTGGATGTACATTTAATGAATGTAAAGATGTAAATGAGACCACAGATTTTTATAAACTGTGTTTATATGTTTATAAAGTAACTTTTTTTTTTTCCTGAAATCTTTCATACTTTTACGTTTATTTTTTTTTTGTATTTTCTTCTGATTTTGTGAACGTCACGCCTGCCGAATCGGCTGCGAACGCGTTCGGCGGTTTCGAGGGGATTGTGACGCATGTTATATCAGGATATGTGCCTCATCGTAAGTGGGTAAAGTGCATTCTGGGATATGTTTTGGTTATACGCATCAGCGTCGTGTCCGAATCGGGTGTGGTGTGATTAAAACGACAATAAAAGTGCTCTCTTCCATGCAAATCTGAGTTTGTCTCATTCTGTTGTTGATCACTTGGTTTCTTTTCTATGGCGCGGCACTGGGAAGCTCCGCCCTCCGTGGAATGTCATTGGTCCAAAAGTCCTAATTTACATGTAACCACATATTCGTCATACACGATCTTTACTAAAGAATTACAACGAAACCGTAATAACAAACATGAGGTAGAAATAAAAACGTTTCCTTCCCCGTCAATCACAAATGTTTGGACCAATGAAGTTTCCGCGTGGGCGGAGCTACTCGACGTGACGCTACAGAAAAAGAATCCGGCCAACCGTCAAAATTCAAACTCTGATTCACATGGATGAGAAGAAAATGTTCGAGTTTTCGACACGAGCGGCAGAGATGTTAACAGTTTAACCGAATTAACCCGAGTTTATCACTCGGATCTGGTTTGGACACGTGATGCAGCAGAAACACGGTGAATTTAAGGTGTTTTTCTTGCACGGAGGCGGATTGTGTCGAGCTTGATGTCCATCTTCTGAGCTTCGCGTTTGTTTGACCGGTCACGTGACGGACTGATGATCGGTAAGTCCTGCTGTAAAATTTAAACTGTGATTGGCGCCTTTTCTTGACGCGGCCGTTATTTTTCCGCGCCGAAGTGCGTTTGACAATGGAAGATGGACGTTTCTTTTTTTATTTCAGTAAAACCAAGTGTATTTTAATGGGGAATTTGTGTGAAATGCATTAAAAGTGTCGCATTTCTACGTGACGCGGGTTCCCGCCGTTCACCGGAAGCCCTTATTGTCTGTGTCAGACTGTAATCTTGGCGCGTCGAGATCTTCGCGGTTCAATCGTCCGTGTTTTGACGTGTATCTGCCAAGTATAAAGTTTAAATCTGTTTCGTGGACAAAACTGTATCTCAATGTCTCCCATTCCGAGGCTCAAATAAATCACTTTATTTTGATATTACAAAAACAGTCGTGTTTGATTCATTCGTATTCGCTTTTTTACTGTATTTTTATTTTTTTTTGATCGAATAAAGGCTTTTGTGAGACATTCAAGAATCGTAATTATTCAGAGCTTTTGACCACTAGTTTATTTTTTGATGTTAAGTGGTAAATTACTAATACCAAAACTAGTTAAATTACAATAACTTTGTTGTTTTGCTACTCAGGAAGTCAAACCAGCATCAAAAACATTACACACTTCATCTTTAATGACAGGTGTATTTAATAAGAATAATTTAATGAAGTATAAAACATAAGCAACAACATCTATTTCTATGCGCATGAATACTGTATTTTTACTGTGTACTCTGAGTTGATTGTACAAATGCATGAAGACTGAAGAGTTTGAGAGCGTTTTTCAGGACGGCGAGACGTTCAGCCTGTAGAAATCTCCAATGAAGCTCCGTTGGGCTTCACGTCCTCGAACTCTCGCTGTTCGCTGGAGATGTGGATTTCTACTGTACTGGACTCTGAATCTATGAGATAAGATAGAGAAGACTAGTTAATTTCATCCCTGATGTTGGATTTATGTATTGTTTTAAGAAAGATATATGTACAGTAGTGTCCGGCCCAGTAAAATAGACTTAACCCCTCAGTCAAATATTATTCAAAAGATTTTATTGTCATATTATGTAGTTTTGCTTGGAGTCCATGCCAATTTTTACTGTATTGTAAAAGCGTAAACGATCAAACATGTTGATGTTACTTTGCCAAAATACCCAGCAAAAAATGTTTGTAAAAATCGAATCATTTTTGAATCAAGATTTGTTTTCATAGATCGTGTCTTGAATATGCCTTTATACATAATATCTTTATATATTTTAAAATACAAGCAAGTTTGCACTTCTGTACAAGGTAGATGTAATATATTTCTCAAGTAGGTTTATCATTTTAAGGGTATTAAATGTTTATAATTGGAAGCCAGTCGAGAAACACCAATTAAAAACAAGACATTTTTGCATTTTTGAGATTAATTCCCACCAAAATACTGTACCATGTGACTGGTGACACGACCTTTGACATCAACAACAAAAGAGATGGGACGCAGAGATACTCCTCGCTCGGTAAGTGTTTATTTATGCTCTTCTGCTCACTAACACTGCATTTATTTGATCAAAAATACAGTAAAAATTGTGTAATGTTATAACTGTTTTCTGTGTGAATATATATATATTATATAGTAAAATATATTTTATTCCTGTATTAAAAAGTAGAATTTTCTGATTTGCTGGGTAAGATATGGAAAAAATAGCAAATTGAAACTAAAGACATTTATAACGATATCAATGCTGTTCTTTACAACTTTCTATTGTATGACGTTCAAAATGCATGACTTTTTACAAAAATGGCCGTTTTCAACATTGATAATAATCATAAATGTTTCATATCAGAATGATTTCTGAAGGATCATGTGACACTGAAGACTGGAGTAATGATGCTGAAAATTCAGGAATAAATTACACTTTACTATATATTCACATAGAAAACTGATGATTTACATTGTAAAAATATTTTGTGATTTTTACTGTATTTTTGATCAAATAAATTCAGCTTTGATCACAGGAATAAATTACACTGTACTATATATTCACATAGAAAACAGATGATTTACATTGTAAAAATATTTTGTGATTTTTACTGTATTTTTGATCAAATAAATTCAGCTTTGATCAGAGGAATAAATTACACTTTACTATATATTCACATAGAAAACTGATGATTTACATTGTAAAAATATTTTGTGATTTTTACTGTATTTTTGATCAAATAAATTCAGCTTTGATCACAGGAATAAATTACACTGTACTATATATTCACATAGAAAACTGATGATTTACATTGTAATAATATTTTGTGATTTTTACTGTATTTTTGATCAAATAAATTCAGCTTTGATCACAGGAATAAATTACACTGTACTATATATTCACATAGAAAACAGATGATTTACATTGTAAGAATATTTTGTGATTTTTACTGTATTTTTGATCAAATAAATTCAGCTTTGATCAAAGGAGTAAATTACACTTTACTGTATATTCACATAGAAAACATGTTTTACATTATAATAATATTTTGTGATTTTTACTGTATTTTTGATCGATAAATTCAGCTTTGATCACAGGAATAAATTACACTTTACTGTATATTCACATAGAAAACATGTTTTACATTATAATAATATTTTGTGATTTTTTTACTGTATTTTTGATCGATAAATTCAGCTTTGATCACAGGAATAAATTACACTTTACTATATATTCACATAGAAAACAGATGATTTGCATTGTAATAATATTTTGTGATTTTTACTGTATTTTTGATCAAATAAATTCAGCTTTGATCACAGGAAAAAATTACACTTTACTGTATATTCACATAGAAAACATGTTTTACATTATAATAATATTTTTTTATTTTTACTGTATTTTTAATAAATGCAGTTTTGATCACAGGAATAAATGACTTTACTATATATTCACATAGAAAACAATGATTTACATTGTAAAAATATTTTGTGATTTTTACTGTATTTTTGATCAAATAAATTCAGCTTTGATCACAGGAAAAAATTACACTTTACTGTATATTCACATAGAAAACATGTTTTACATTATAATAATATTTTTTTATTTTTACTGTATTTTTAATAAATGCAGTTTTGATCACAGGAATAAATGACTTTACTATATATTCACATAGAAAACATTGGAATAATATTTCACAATTTTTACTGTATTTTTTTCACTAAATAAATGCAGCTTTGGAGAGCAGAAGAGACTTGATTGCCAGCTTTTGAACAGTATAATGTTTATTTCTTAATGTGATGGACATATACAGCTCCACTGGCATTTGAACATTTTTTTTTATTTTCCAGATGTAAAATTCAAACGTCATTTGTTTGAAGCAGACGCTCACCAGCCCGTGTAGACGGGGCTGTTTTTGTGGTTACCTTCAGAGAGGACGCTTATGGCGTCTGAAGGCTGCTGGTGTCCGTTTGCGCTCAGGTTCTTCTTGATCTCCTGAACGTGGCTCTGGTAGAGCAGCGCGGATCCCACCACCGGCGTGTATCCGCCCGCGACCGCCACCGACGTGGAGGCCGAATCCCACGGCAGCTCTCGACGTCTCTGCCGGCTCAAGTCCACGTCCAGCCCCGTCCAGCCGTGAAACGCCAGCGTGTTGAGGAAGCCCTGCATGGGGTTCAGGATGCCCTGAGAACAGAGAGGTGCGCTCACGTTTGTACTGAATGCATGAAGGATCGATTGATATCCGAGGATGTTTGATTTTGCACTCACCATGATGAACCATGTGATGAGCGCGGCGTTGCGAACGTTCTTCAGATCGCTGGATTTAACATCATCCTGCATCTCCAGATAAAACAGCAAACTCTCATTGATGATGTTGGGCAGCCAGCTGACGACAGAAAACATGGTGAAACTTCACAGGAAATTAGTTGACTGTATTAGGTCACATGAACTACCGATAGTTCTATAGTGTTTGTTAATCTCAACATTTACTAATACATATGTAGTATCTGTTCATGCACTGAACTAACATGAAAAGTTAAGTTTAATTTGAAAAAATATATTGCAGCAAATGAGACATTCTTAAATGTTACCAAAAACACTCTTAATCAGGGCTGGGTGGGTTACTTTTAAAATGTAATTCACTACAGATTACAAAATACATGCTTTAAAAAGTCATTTCCTTAGATTACCCAAGTTTAGTAACTTAATCTAAATACTTTTGAATACTAATAAGTATGTAACCCTCACAAAAAAGGTTTTCTCTCACAATTCTGGCTTTTTCCCTCAGAATTGTGTGATATAAAGTTGCAATTGTGAGTTATAAAGTCAGAATTATGAGATATAAACTCACAATATTGAGAAAAGTCAGAATTATGGGATATAAACTGACAATATTGAGAAAAGTCAGAATTATGAGATATAAACTCACAATATTGAGAAAAGTCAGAATTATGGGATATAAAGTGACAATATTGAGAAAAGTCAGAATTACAAGCTAAGAAGTTGAGATAGAAATTAGCAATTGCAAGAAAAAAAAGTCAGTATTACAAGTTTTCATGCAATTTAATAAATTGATATTATGAGTGTCTATCTCCCAATTCTGACTTTATAAAATGCAATTGTGTTCTTAAATCTTGAATTTCTGAGGAAAAAAAAAGTCAGAATTGTGAGATAAAAAGTCGCAATTACCTTTTTTTTTTGCAATTGCAAGCGACTCACAAAGAAGTATCAAAACATGAAAACAGTCGCGGACGGACAGCGACGACGGGACAGTAAAGATTCAGTATGTAAAATGTTATAATATCATGTTTAAATGACATTAAAACTCAAAGTAATCACTTTGGTAATCTAAAACACTTTTCAGATGGAACTGTAATCTGATCACCACACATTTAAAATCAAACACAGTCACTCAAAGTTTCTATTTTAAATACGTCACTAAGTGACTTGTATTTCGTTACTCCCCAACCCTGATTATAAAACACTTTTTAATTTAAAAAAAATACTCATTTTGATTGAACTATTGAAGAAGCGACACATAATTCTGCAAAAAACAATAAATGATGCTCTTCCTCGGTATTTTTCCTCTCATTCATTTACTGGAGGAGCAAAATGACGCTGGAAAAAGTGTTAAAAAATATATATAAGAAAAATCAAGACTCCACTGGCAGATATTATTATTTTGTTGTTTTTCAGCAAAATCCGGATCAAAACACTGAAAAAGAAACAGAAACAAGCGATGAAAAACACTTTTTTGTTTTTTTTTGACTCTCCGGTCATTTCTCTTCTCCAGTAAACGAGAGGCAGAACGGGGAGTGTTCAGAGAGGAGGAATGTTCGCTCACCAAATGACAAACACCAGCATGATCTTAAAGAAGCGTATTTTGATCTCGGATCCCAGCCGTCGCTCGTTCTCGGTGTAGATGCCCTGCTGACCCTTGAGCAGCGACGTCACTGCGGGAAAACGTCGTGTGAGTTCCTCTGAGCCAGATCTTCCTCAAATACTTCTGCAACATTCTTACCGGCGGAGACGGTCCGGGCGAACAGCGCCGGGTTGACGGCGAGCACCAGCAGCATCGGCGCGTATGTGGTGATGTAGTGAGGGACGGCGTGCTGGAGGCCGTTCTCACAACTCGCGTGACGAACACACATTCAGAGAGAGCGGTTCAACTTTCACTCGATGCTTACGGTATGTGAAAATATTTTGGCCGAGAAATTTAACTCCAAATTTTTAACATTTAAAATCCCGTCCCAAACACACGATTATAATGTTCTTCTCATTATAATATATGTTGCACTTTACTGTAGTTTTTCTTTTTTTGAAGTGATTTCCGGCATATTTCAAGCCATTCAAAAGCAGTCTGAAGGAAATCATCCATTATTTATCGGCCAAATTTCCCATAACGGGTGACATTAAAAATACACGTTCACGGGCCCGTTCTGCAGAACTGGTTCAAAGCACGTCTTTCCCACAAACCCTGTGTGAACGCAAATTGTATGATATCCAAGTTACACATTTCTAGTTCATTCTTGTATTTTCAGAAGGTTTTGCAATGTTTTTCTTCTCGATTTTGTCTTTGCCGAAACGCAATAGCAAATGCTTTAATAATTGCATCGATCTACGAACGTTTTGTAAATCTCAAAGCTCATTTTTAAAAACGTTTTCACGGGTAAATCAGTAACAATTTGAACAATATTTTTGAAGTGTTGTTTTTGTTTTGAATCCGATCTTTCTTGTAAAAGTTTATCGCACTGATTTCGAAGTGAAGGATTCATTCGTGTGAATCAACATTGATCTAAACGCTATAATAACATCTTAGTTGTAACTCAATATTCTTTATTTTGTTTCGGCAGTGACCGCATCACATCACAGGATTTCACTCGCAAACTACAACATATTAAAGTACAGCATGACTGTACTAAAACTTTATTTCCCCCAAATAAATGATTGTGTGTTTCCTTTTGTCAACACCGAAACGATGATGACGCGTTTCGGTAGTGACAATTTGATACACTTTTGAGTCTGAAAGACGCCGTTCTGAGCAGTTGAACACTCATAAATAACTCCCAGAAAACTCCGATGTCGTTTCGGTAGTGACCGTTTCATGGTCAGCTAGCACAGTTTTAAAAACGACCAGTCATGGAATAACACCCACAAAAGTTTGCTTAATTGCAGCAAAAGGTGTTCGTTAGTGACGTTCCTTCAGAGTTTCACACTATTTTCAGACGTTTGAACAGGTTCAACTCAAAATGATGGTCAGTCTGCTGTGAACGAGAGGCGATGAGAGGAATATTTCCTGATCAAACGTGTAGAAGGGTGTTAAAATCACTGTTCCGGACATTACGTAAAGTTTCACTTTAAATTTTTTTAAAAATATATATTTAAAAACTATGAAAGCCCGTTTCCCCGCCACTGAAAAAAAAAAGATTTTTGCGACTTTTTATCCCAGAATTGACTTTATAACTCAGAATTCTGACTTTTTATCCCAGAATTTTGACTTTATAACTCAGAATTTTGACTTTATAACTCAGAATTTTGACTTTATAACTCAGAATTTTGACTTTATAACTCAGAATTCTGACTTTTTATCCCAGAATTCTGACTTTTTATCCCAGAATTCTGACTTTTTATCCCAGAATTTTGACTTTATAACTCAGAATTTTGACTTTATAACTCAGAATTTTGACTTTATAACTCAGAATTTTGACTTTATAACTCAGAATTTTGACTTTATAACTCAGAATTCTGACTTTTTATCCCAGAATTCTGACTTTTTATCCCAGAATTTTGACTTTTTATCCCAGAATTCTGACTTTTTATCCCAGAATTTTGACTTTATAACTCAGAATTTTGACTTTATAACTCAGAATTTTGACTTTATAACTCAGAATTTTGACTTTATAACTCAGAATTTTGACTTTATAACTCAGAATTTTGACTTTATAACTCAGAATTTTGACTTTATAACTCAGAATTTTGACTTTATAACTCAGAATTTTGACTTTATAACTCAGAATTTTGACTTTATAACTCAGAATTTTGACTCTATAACTCAGAATTCTGACTTTTTATCCCAGAATTTTGACTTTTTATCCCAGAATTCTGACTTTTTATCCCAGAATTTTGACTTTTTATCCCAGAATTCTGACTTTTTATCCCAGAATTTTGACTTTTATAACTCAGAATTTTGACTTTATAACTCAGAATTTTGACTTCATAACTCAGAATTTTGACATTTTTTATCCCAGAATTCTGACTTTTTATCCCAGAATTCTGACTTTTTATCCCAGAATTCTGACTTTTTATCCCAGAATTTTGACTTTTTATCCCAGAATTCTGACTTTTTATCCCAGAATTTTGACTTTATAACTCAGAATTTTGACTTTATAACTCAGAATTTTGACTTTTTTATCCCAGAATTCTGACTTTTTATCCCAGAATTCTGACTTTTTATCCCAGAATTCTGACTTTTTATCCCAGAATTTTGACTTTTTATCCCAGAATTCTGACTTTTTATCCCAGAATTTTGACTTTATAACTCAGAATTTTGACTTTATAACTCAGAATTTTGACTTTATAACTCAGAATTTTGACTTTTTATCCCAGAATTCTGACTTTTTATCCCAGAATTCTGACTTTTTATCCCAGAATTCTGACTTTTTATCCCAGAATTTTGACTTTTTATCCCAGAATTCTGACTTTTTATCCCAGAATTTTGACTCTATAACTCAGAATTCTGACTTTTTATCCCAGAATTCTGACTTTTTATCCCAGAATTTTGACTTTTTATCCCAGAATTCTGACTTTTTATCCCAGAATTTTGACTTTATAACTCAGAATTTTGACTTTTATAACTCAGAATTTTGACTCTATAACTCAGAATTCTGACTTTTTATCCCAGAATTTTGACTTTTTATCCCAGAATTCTGACTTTTTATCCCAGAATTCTGACTTTATAACTCAGAATTTGGACTTTATTCGCAAAAATCTTCTTTCTTTTTTTCTTTTTTTCAGCAACGGAATACGTATATATATTAATCTTCCTGATATTTTAGATATGTAGATAATAAGAGGATCTTAGTAAACGTCTAGTATTTGAATACTTGAATGCTTTATAAAATAGTTTTTTTGGTTGTGGGACGGCACCAATTCTGTAGAAAGGCCCATATATCACACATCCCCATGTTATCCGTTCATGCATTCACCAAGAATCGAACCCACGACCCTGGTGTTGCTAGTGCAACGATCTACTGCTCTTTGGATGATGCATCTGAGATGATGTTGTTGCTATAATCACCTGGAGATGGAGGGGTAGTACAGCATGGCCACGCCCTCCACGCACAGCAGCAGCGTCAGACCCCACGTGATCATGTGATACAGCACGATGGTGCTAGCGGCAAAGACGCGCTCGTGAGGACAAAATTGCAACAAACATCTGCTCTAACGCTCGTGTGAACGGGACGCACCTGATGCCGGCCGATCTCTTGACCACTAAGAAAACGTCCACGGCGTAACAGAACGTCCACCAGAAGGAGGCGCTGTAGAACAGCTGAATCCACATCTGCAGAGAGAACCAAAGGTTTGTGACGTTCACATTCTGTCAAATAAGATTGAAAGAATAATGGTATTTCATTCTTTCTTTTTTTTTCAGAAAACATTAAAATATACACATTAAGATTTTTTTTTATTTACCAGCATTTAACGCATATTTGAAAATATCAAGGTTTGAATAAGTATTTGCAAAATTAATTTCAAAGCTTTCATTCCGCTAATAATTCAATGATTTGTTAATTAAATGACTTTTTTTTTGTGTGCTTCGTTTAGATCATTGATGATTGACTATAACAAAGTGAACTTTACCTACATATTTAGTCTTTATTCTTTTCTATTTTGTTAGTATTTTTATTTTTCCTTGCTTGGTTAATATTTATTTATTGTAATATTGTTTTCCCTTTGAATTGCTTGTTTTTCTGACTGCATTGGCAGATTCTTTTAGTTATTTGTTAGTATTATTGACATATATTTCCCTTTGTTTTTTCATATGATAACAATATAGAGAGGTTGCTTGTATGAATACTCTTTCATTTTATGTATGTTTATGCAGATTTAAACTGATGTAAAGCTCATGAAATGTCAAATGTAATGTTGTTGACTCTTCTCTCACCGCACTGCCCACACAGAAACACTTCCGGCCACACGTCACTGCTGTTCCCGCCGGAGATTCGGCTGATGAGGTCGGGCAGCCCGAGCCAGATGGACGAGCGGACGATGATTCCTGCACAGATGCGTCACTTCCGTTACTACAATGATGGCAACGGTAGACGAAACGTTTTTTGTTC
Source organism: Opsariichthys bidens (assembly GCA_037194245.1). Taxonomy (NCBI): domain Eukaryota; kingdom Metazoa; phylum Chordata; class Actinopteri; order Cypriniformes; family Xenocyprididae; genus Opsariichthys; species Opsariichthys bidens. The sequence goes on along the minus strand of CM074281.1, from coordinate 1,286,576 downwards.
AAAATTTGAATAATGAGTAAAAATGTGTGTTTTTCCCTCCTCAGATTCACCACGGTAAGCCTATAATTATTCGACATTAGTCATTTAGCAGACGCTTTTATCCAAGTGAGGAAAACAAACAAGCGATTCTTCATGAATTGGTAAATAACACAGGAAGTGCTCACCATACACGTTTCACACATTGCTCCGTACCATAAGCTGGAGTAAGGAAGGGAAAAGGGAAGGAAAGGGTTTTTTTTTTTTTTTTTTTTTATGAGGGGATCAAGAGTTCACGGAAGAGGTGAGTTTTCAGCCGTCTCTTGAATATTGCCAGGGATTCTGCGTTTATTAAGTATATATAAGTATTTTAGAGCTGACGGGACGGTTTTTTGCGGGAAAATGTCCCTCGGCTGCGAGTGTCTCGTCATATCCGTGAATATCCGTGGGCGTGGAAGAGTGAGTAATTGATAAAAGATTGACATGGTGCGGCTTAGGCTGCGTTCACACTTGTCGTTCGTTCGGACCAAAACACAAAAACAGAACATCTAGTCCCTGGTCCGCTCAGCGTTCACACTGGCATTTCTAACAGCGAACCTGAAGTTCCCGAACCGAAGGCGTCGGGATACGGTCACGAGCTGATTGGTCGCTTTCATGACGTATATTTGGCGACGGATCTCGCTTACGAACGTTCAAAACAACGCTGATCGTTTTAAGCGTGTACAAATGCTTTATTTTTACCAGCTGAGAATCACGAAGAGCTCATCAAATGTTCAGGACAGCAGCCAGAAACTTCTCCACGTTTGCCCTCGACTCATTTTGGATAACGCCGATCTTCAAATCAGCGACTCGTCGTGACATCACGTCCTGTTTTTGGTTCGTTTACGTGTCTTCGGTCCGTGTCGCGTTCATATATCGACCGAACCGCACCAGAGTTGGTTTGGAAGCGGACCGAGATCCGTCTTTTTAGCGCTCCAGGGTTCTGATGTTCAAACGAACGGAGCGATCGCACCAGGGTTCGTTTTAATCCAACCAAACATGACGAGTGTGAACGCACCCTTAATGTCCAAAACCTTTGAAACGGGTCGCGATAGGGTTCGTAATAAAACAAGAATCAACATCAATTGGCTTTTCGAAGATCGCACAACTGAGGCATTTGAAATGTTTTGTTAAAGCGATGCGGAGATGATGTGTTTTTATCACTCGTGTTGGCCTGGTGACTAATATTAATTAATAGCGTTTATTGACCGCATAAACGGCCATATGTAGCTCTAACAGAGTCACAGTGAATCAGTATCTGTCCTTACGGTTGTTGTCGGCCGTGCTGGGATTAATTTTCTTAGAAGTTCTGAATCTGACAACAAACTGCCCCACTTTTGTGCTCTTGAATCCCTTCCTGATGTTCCTGAATGAACTGTATGTCCTCTGATAAAAACCATGAAATCATGTTTCTGAAAATAGAATGTGAGGTTTTGCACTTGTTATTTTTTTTTTTGAGTGTCTCAAAGAACGTTCAGTGATTCAGCTCATTTTAATTGTTGGCATTACATGCATTTGAGGATCACTGACTGATACGCTCAAATTGAGGTGAAATCAAAATATATGGAAACGAAAGGCCGCTTGTTTGTTTTTAATTATATTTATTACCTTTTTCCTTTTCTCTGTATAAATAATATATTTCAACATTCATATGAAACGTTTTAGTTTTTCCTTTTGTTCTGTTTTGTGTCAGTATTATCCATCCATATAATCTCACTCTAAAAGTGTTGGGTTAAAAACAAACCCAAATTGGGTTGAAAACGGACAAACCCAGTGTCGATTGGGTTGTTTTCATACAGCAGTTGGGTTAAATGTTTAACCCAACCTACTGAGTAGTTTTATTTAACTCAACTGTTTGTTTAAAAATTACTCTGATTGCTTAAAATGAACCCAAAATATGTTGGAAATTAATATGTTTAGTAAATTAATATTTATTAATACATTTAATGAATAATAATTAAATATTTATTAAATTGTTATTAATAAATGTTCATCTTGTTGCCTCTTGCAATTGTGTCTGATATTTTGAGTTCATTTTAGCTAGACATATATATATATATATATATATATATAAAAAACTATATAAATATATATATATATATATGTGTGTGTGTATTTATTTTTGTAATTTTAAATTTAATTTAATTTTTTTATAAATATATATTTATTTAATCTTTAAGACAATAGTTGAGTTAAATTAAACTACCCAGCACGTTGGAGACGTTGGAACGCCCAGCAGTCATAAAATGATGTCGACACAATCACTTTGGGTGGGGTTAGTTAAAACGACCCAATCATGGTGTGGGCGGCTTAAAATATCAGAATCGCCGTTTTAAAATGACAGAATTGCTGGGTTAGTTAAAATGACCCTGTCAAAAATAAAAAAAAAAACCTCAGGTTAAAACGACAGAAATCCGCGTCGCCAGGTTAGTTTAAAATGACGCAATCATTGGGCTAAAACGACACAACCGTTGGGTTAAAACGGTCAGAATCACTGGGTTAAAAACGACACAACCATTGGGTTAAAACGACACAATCGCTGGGTTAAAACGTCAGAATCACTGGGTTATAAATGTCAAAATTGCTGGGTTAGTTTAAATTACACAATCGCTGGGTTAAAACGACAAAAAACGTCAGAATCACTGGTTAAAATGACCCAACCATCGGGTTAAGCCAACACAATCGGGGCGGAGGAGAGCAGTCGGCAGGTTCGCTGTGTGGTGTGGGTTAATATGACCCAACCACTGGGTTAAAACGACACAATCGCTGGGTTAAAACGTCAGAATCGCTGGGTTAAAATGACCCAACCATTGGGTTAAAACGACACAATCGCTGGGTTAAAACGTCAGAATCACTGGGTTAAAATGACAAAATTGCTGGGTTGGTGGAAAGTTTAAATTACACCGAGCGAAATCGCTGGGTTAAAACGACAAAAAACGTCAGAATCACTGGGTTAAAATGACCCAACCATCGGGTTGATAGCCAACACAATCCGCTGGGTTAATATGACCCAACCACTGGGTTAAAAAACGACACATATCGCTGGGTAAAAACGTCAGAATCGCTGGAGGTTAAAATGACCCAACCATTGGGTTAAAACGACACAGATCGCTGGGTTAAAACGTCAGAATCACTGGTTAAAATGACAAAATTGCGTGGGTTAGTTTAAATTACAGCAATCGCTGGTTAAAATGACAAAAAAAGAACGTCAGAAATCACATGACGGTTAAAATGGACCCAACCAATATCGGAGGTTTAAAACAACACAATCGCATGGTTAATATAGACCCAACCACTGGTTTAAAAAACGACACAGCCATTTGGGTTTAACAAACGTCAGAATCTTCGCTGGGTTAAAAACGACAAAATTGCGTTGGGTTAGTTTAAATTACACAATCGCTGGGTTAAAACGACAAAAAATAGTCAGAATCACTGGGATTAAAATGACCCAACCATCGGTCTAAAACAACATAATCGCTGTGGTTAATATGACCCAACCACTGTTATAAACGACACAAACCCAATACTTTAACTGAATCCTTTGGGTTATAAAACATCAGAATCCACTGAGTTTAAAAACGACAAAATTAGGGCTGGGTTTAAGTTTAAATTACACAAATCTCTTGAGGTTAAGAAACTGAGACAAAATCGCCTGAGGCTTAAAACGTCAGAATCGCCGGTTAAAACGACAACAACCGTTGGGTTACAAACGGTCAGAAATCCACTGTGTTAAAATGAACAAAATTAGGCCTGGGTTAAGTTTTAAATTACATCAATCGTCTGGGTTAAAACGACAAAAAAACGTCAGAATCACTGGGTTATAAATGACCCAACCATTGGGTTAAAACGACACAACCGTATGGGTTATAAACGTCAGAATCACTGGGTTAAAATGACAGAAGATTGCGCTGGGTTAGGTTTAAATTACAGACAATTCGCTGGTGTTGCAAATGACTAAAAACGTCAGAATCACGTGGGTTAAAATGACCCAACCGATCGGGTTTAAAACAACACAATCGCTGGGGGGTTTAATATGAACCCAACCACTGGGTTAAAAACGACATCAGCCACATCAAGCAGCCATTGGGTATAAAACGTGCAGAATCTCTGGGTTAAAACGACAAAATCTGTCCTGGGTTTAGTTTAAATTACACAATCGCTGGGTTAATTAGACACGATTCAAAAAAACGTCAGAATCACTGGGTTTAAAATGACCCAAATACCAAGTCGGTTAAAACATACATAATCGCTGCGGCTGTTAATATGACCGAACAACCACTGGGTTAAAATGAGCGGGCGACACAACCATTGGGTTAAAACAAAATACAGAATCACCTGAGTGTAAAACGACAAAATTGCTGGGTTAGGTTTAAATTACACAATCCTCTGGGTTAAAACGACAAAATCCCTGGCTTAAAACGTCAGAATCGCCGGGTTTTTTTAAAAATCAGACACTAGACCGTTGGGTATAAAACGTCAGAATCACTGGCGGGTTTCTAAAATGACAAAATTGCTGGGTTAGTTTATAATTACACAATCGACTATCGTAGGGTTAAAACGACAAAAAAAATAGTCAGGAATCACTGGGGTATAAAATGACCCAATCCATCGGTGATTAAAACATCAGATCTCATCTGGGGTTTTATTATAAACGACAAAATTGCTGGGTTAGTTTAAATTTTTTTTTTTAAAAAAAAATAAATTTTTGAAAAAAACACAATCCATCTGGGTTTTTTAATAAAACGACAAAATCCCTGGCTTAAAACGTCAGTAATCTCTGGGTTAAAACGACCACAAATAGATCACTAATCGCTGGTATGTTATATATGACCCAACCACTGGGTTGAAAACGTGACACAGCCATTGCGGTTAAAACATCAGATAATCACTGGGTTTAAAAACTCGACAAAAATGCTGGGTTAGTTTAAATTACACAATCTCTGGGTTAACAACGACAAAATCCCTGGCTTAAAACTTACAGATATCGCCGGTGTTAAATACGACACAACCGTTGGCGTACCTTTTACAGAAAACGTCAGAATCACTAGGGGTTAAAATGACAAAAATTGCTGGGTTTAGTTTAAATTTATCACAATCGCTGCGGTGTAAAACGTACACAACCGTTGGAGAGCGGATTAGAAAAACGTCAGAATCACTGTGGTTAAAAAACGGGTCGTCTGTCCTTGATCAAACCCGACTTGGCTCGTGTAGAAAAAAGTTTTCATACATTCACGATTCTCTCTCTTAACTAAATCAACTCAACCAACAAAGGTGCAAAACTGTCAATAAATATTGTTACTTCAAACCACTGTGTATGAACAAAGAGGAGATGATGGGAGTGAAATACAGTTTATTAATATTTAAACATGAACGAATTGCAAAATTTTATGATAATGAATGAGCTTATGAAACAGACGTAACTGACCCAGATCTCGTGTTGTGTGTGTGTGTGTTGTTTACCTGAACATCCTAAGATATCAACACATGCGCTGATGATGAAACGGAGCCCACGCGTAATCCGGAGGAGGAAGAGGCCGGTTTGGGATGAAGGATAACACTGTCGCCAGCCCGCCGGTGATCCCCCTCCGTTTGGGGAGGAATACTGAAGGACGGAGATTAGATGAAGCTGACGCTCGCCCCCCCGCTGATGCAGACGCAGATGCGCCGCTGAAGAAACATGGGCGCTGGAAGCTCACCACGAACTCGGTGGTCGGTGATCGGCGGTTCGGAGACAGGCGGAATGCAGAAGGTCTCTAGAGCCGCGGAGAGGCCATGCATGACGGAGGAGAAGAAGGGGAGCAAAGAGGAAAACACTCCATTCATCTTACGTGGAGCTGCGAGTGAAATCACGAGCTCCGTCATTCATGTGCTTCGGTTTAATCTGACTGAACAGCTCGGGAATGTTGCTCTCGTGTCTCAGTGTTCATGCTCCTTTCCATCTATCAAGAACTCTGTATCTGAGCTATAAAGATCGGTTTTTTACTTGCGTTATGTTTTACCACTGATTGCTTCGAAATAAAACTTTAAAAGATACAAATGTGTCATTAATAGTGTGTGTGTGTGTGAGAGTGTAACTGTTGATGTGTGTTTGTTGTGTGTGTGGACTGTGTGTGTGTGATGTGAGTGTACACTGCATGTGTGTGTTGAGTGAAGTGAGTGAGTGAGTGAGTGTGTGTGTGTGTGAGTGAGTGTAACTGTATAGAGTGTGTGAGTGGGGGGGAAGTTTGTAACTGCATTGTGTGTGTAGTGAGTGAGTTGAGTGAGTGAGTGTGTGTGTGGTGTGAGTGAGTGTAACTGTATAGTGTGTGTGAGTGAGTGTAACTGCATGTGTGTGTGAGGTGTAGTGAGTGAGTGAGCTGTGTGTGTGTTGTGAGTGAAGTGTGTGTGTGTGTGGAGTGAGTGTAACTCCATGGTGGTTGGGGTGAGTGAGTGAGTGAGCTGTGTGTGTGGTGTGAGTGAGTGCGTAACTCCATGTGTGTGTGAGGTGAGTGAGCTGAGTGAGTGTGTGTGATGAGCTGAGTTGTAACTGCATGTGTGTGTGAGTGAGTGAGTGTGTGTGTGTGTAGTGTGAGTGTAGTGTAATAGAGCTAGTATATGTGTCGTGTGATTGAGTGTAACTGCATGTGTGTGTTGAGTGAGCATAGAGTGTGTGTGTGTTGTGAGTGAGTGGTGTAGAAAATGCCTTGGGTAAATAGTGTGTGTGAGTGAGTGTGTGTGTTGTCGGTGAGTGTAGTGTAACTGTATATGTGTGATGGTGTCTGAGTGGAGTGTGTGTGAAGTGTAACTGCATGTGTTTGTTGTGTGAGTGTGTGAGTGAAGGTGAATATTGAAGTAAATTTGTGTGTGTGTGTGTTGTGTGAATGAGTGAATGTGTGGTTGTAGTAGGAGTGAGTGAATGTGTGTGTGTGAGTGAGTGAAATGTGTGTGTGAGTGAGTGAATATGTGTGGGTGAGTGAGTGAAGTGAATGTGTTGTGTGGTGTGTGAGTGAGTGAATGTGAGTGTGTGTTGTGAGTGAGTGAAATGTGTGTGTGGTGAGAGTGAGTAATTGTGTGTGTGTGTGAGTGGAGTGGAGTGTTGTGTGTAGTTGTAGAGTGAGTGTTGTGTGTGTGTGTGACTGCGTGTGTGTGAGTGAGTGAGTTGTAACTGCATGTGTGTCTGAGGTGAGTGTAACTGTAATGGTGTGTGAGTGAGTGTGTGGTAGAGTGTAACTGCATGTGTGTTGTGAGAGTGAGTGAATATGATGTGGAATTTGTGTGGTGTGTGAGTGTGTGTGTGTGTGAGTTGAATTGTGTTGTGAGTGAATGAGTGCGAATGTGTGTGTGTGAGTGAGTGAGATGTGTGTGTTAGGTGTGGTGGATGAATGTGTGTGGTGAGTGAGTGAATGTGTGTGTGAGTTGTGTGTATGGGGAGTGAGTGAATTGTGTGTGTGTTGAGAGTGAATGTGTGTGTGATGAGTGGAATGGGTGTGTGTGTGTGAGTGAGTGTCGTGTGTGTGAGTGGAGAGTGAATGTGTGTGAAGTGTGGTGTGTGTGTGAGTGAGTGAATGTGAGTGAGTGAGGTTGAATGTGTGTGGTGTGGGAGTGAATGTGTGTGTGTGTGAGTGAAGATCGAAATGTGTGTGTGTGAATGTGTGTGTGTTGGGTGTGTGTGTGAGTGAGTGAATGTGTGTGGTGTAGTGTGAGTCGAGTGGGAAGTGTGTGAGTGTTGTGGTGTGTGAATGTGTGGTGTGAGTGAGGTGAATGTGTGTGTGAAATGTGTGTGTGTGTGAGCTGAGTGGAATGTGTGTGTGAGTGAGTGTGTGAGTGAGTGAATGGATGTGTGTGTGTGAGTGAAGTGTGTGTGTGGTGTGAGTGAATGTGTGGTGTAGTGATGAATGTGTGTGTGTGATGAGTGAGTGAATGTGTGTGTGTTGGTGAGTGAAATGTGGTGAGTGGAGTGAATGTGTGATGTGAATGTGAGTGGTGAATGTGTGATCTGTGGAGTGAATGTGTGTGTGAGTGAGTGAAATGTGTGTGTGAGTGAGCTGAATGTGTGTGTGTGGTGAGTGAGTGAATGTGTGTGTGTGTGTGTGAGTGAGTGAATGTGTGTGTGTGTGGAGGTGAAATTGTGTGTGTTGAAGTGTAGATGAATGTGTGTGTGTGTGTGAGATGAGTGAATGTGTGTGGTTGTGTGTGAGTGAGTGTGTGTGTGTGTGTGTGTGAGTGAGTGAATGTGTGTGTGAAGTGAGTGAATGTGTTGTGTGTGAGTTGAGTGAATGTGTGATGAGTGAGTGAGATGTGTGTGTGTGAGTGAGTGAATGTTGTGTGTGAATGTGTTAGTGAGTGATGAATGTGGTGTGTGTGAGAATGTGTGTGTTGTGAGTGAAGTGAATGTTGATGTGGTGAAATGTGTGTGGTGTGGAGTGAGGGAATGTGTGTGTGAATGTGTGTGAGGTGAGTGAATGTGTGGGGTGAGATTGTGTGTGTGTGAGTGAGTGTATTGTGTGATGTGTGTAGTGTGGAATGTGTGTGTGTGTGAGTGTGTGAATGTGTGTGTGAATGAATGTGGTGGTGGGAATGTTGTGGAGTGAGTGAATGTGTGTGTGTGTGAGTGAGTGAAATGTGTGTGTGAGTGTGTGTGTGTGTGTGAGTAGAGTGAATGTGTGTGTGTGAGTGAAATGTGTTGTGTGAGTGAGTGAATGTGTGTGTGTGAGTGTTGAATGTGTGTGTGTAGTGAGTGAATTGTGTGTGTGAGTGAGTGAATGTGTGTGTGTGTGTGTGTGATGAGAGTGAGTGGTGTTTGTGTGAATGTGTGTGTGAGTGAGATGGGTGGTTGTAGTGAGTGTATGTGTGTGGTGTGTGATGAGTGAGGAATTGTTGTGTGTGTGTGTGTGGTGTGTGTTGTGTTGTGATTGAATGTGTGTGTGTGTGTGAGAGTGATGAATGTAGTGTGGTGTGTGTTGATGAAGGGTGTGGTGTGAGTGAGTGAATGTGGGGGGTGGGGGGTTGTGAGTGAAGGTTGTGTGTGTGAAGGTGGTGTGTGTGAGGGATGGAAATGTGTGTGGTGGAGTGAGTGAAGTGTGTGTGAGTGGAGTGAATTGTGTGTGGTGATGAGTGAAGTGTGTGTGAGTGAGTGAATGTTGAGTGTGTGTGTGTTACGTGTGCATGTGTTGTGTGTGAGTGAGTGTGTGTGTTGTGAGTGAGTGATATGTGTGTGTGTGTGATGAATGTGTGTGTGATGATGAATGTCTGGTGGTGTGTGAGTGATGAATTGTTGTGTGTGAGTGAATGTTTTGTGTGAGTGAGAGGAATTGTGTGTTTGTGAGTAGTGAATGTGTGTGTGTGTGAGGTGAGTGAACTGTTGTTGTGTGTTGTGAGTGAGTGAATGTGTGTGTGTGTGTGAGAGTGAGTGAATGTGTGTTTGTGTGAGTGAGTGAATGTGTGTGTGTGAGTGATGAATTGTGGTATGTGTGTGGTGTGAGTGATGAATGTGTGAGTGTGAGTGAGTGAATGTGTGTGTGTGAATGTGTGGGGTGTGTGAGTGAGTGAATTAGATTTGTGTGAGTGAGTGAATTGTGAGTGAGTGAGTGAATGTGTGTGTGTGTGTGAGTGAGTGAATGTGGTTTGTGATGATGAATGTTGTGTGTGTGTGTTGTGAGTGAGTGAAAGTGTGTTTGCGCGAGTGAGTGAATGTTGTGTGTGTGATGAGTGTGTGTTGGTGGGCGTGTGTGAGTGAGTGTAGTGTGTGTGTGAGTGAAATGTGTGTTAGTGTGTGATGTTTGAGAGTGAGTGAGTGAATGTGTGTGTTGTGTGAAATGATGAATGTGTGTGTGGCTTGTGTGAAAACAGATCATTAAATTAGTCAAAATGGACCAGTAAAGACATCTTTATAATGTTTTCAAAAGAAATCCTGAAAAAAAAAAGTAAAATATAGCGACAGTTTCCACAAAAATATGATTTTCAACATTGATAATAATCATAAAATGTTTCATATCAGCAATGATTTCTGAAGGATCATAGTGACTCTGAAGACTGGAGTAATGAATCAGAAAAATTCAGGAATAAAATAAATTTTAACTATACTATTTACATAAATAACATTGTAATAATATTTCACAATTTTTACTGTATTTTTGATCAAATAAATGCATCGCTTGGAGAGCAAGAGACTCTTTCCAAATAATTAAACATTACCATTATTTCTCCAATTTTTCACAGCACAGTAGTTTCTATTGAGATTTCGAGGGAGCAACACTTGATTTTAAGTGTCATTCTTACATGTATTTACTGTACACTAAAACAAAATCCAACCCTACAACCAAACCCTACTGTAAGTAGCATGTAGTAAATTATTTATTACTCAGATTCTTAAAAGTATAATTACAACCTGCTGTAAATATTGGACACTTTATTAATAAAGTGTAGCTGAATTCTGCAGCTTTCCATGTGTGTTATCCACAGACATCAGACAGGAAGCTGCTCCTCTATCCACTTCCTGTCTCCATCAACGCTGAAGGTGAGGTGTAAGTCCTCACGAGAGTCGCTCATTCAAACTCTCGTTTTCTCACAAAGATCAGATAATAAACTTGTAAGTGATGATACTTTATCTCACACACACTAATCTAAACTCACACAAACACGCCTCCTCTGAACCTACACACACACACAATCACCCCACTACTAACACTCCCCATCCTATACACGACAAACACATACTCTCTCTCTCTCACACGTCTCCTCACATACACACGTACTCACTGACCTGCACACATACACATACCACAAAACACACACTCCTCATCCCCACACACATACTCACATACACACACAAACAGCACGTCACACACTAACACTCTCACATCTCACTCACACAAACACACACCTCACACACACACTCACTACCACACACTAACACTCTCTCACAGCAACCGCCACCACACCCTCACACACACTACGTCACACACAAACACTCTCTCTCATCACACACAAACACACACGCACCCACACACACGTCACACACTAACACTCCCTCTCTCACACACAAACAACACACACTCTCACACACACACACGTCACACACTAACACTCTCTCTCACTCACACACACACTCTCACACACTAACACTCTCTGCTCACACACACACACTCACACATCACACGTCACACACAAACAACTCTCTCTCTCACAACACTACACACACACTACACTCACTCACTACACACCCGTACGACACATCTAACACTTCTCTCTCACACACACACACACACTCACACACCACACGTCACAACTACACTTCTCACTAAACTCTCACACACACCACGACACACACAACACACACACGTCACACATAACCACTCACATCTCTCACACACACACACGCCTTCCAGAACCGAGCCCTGAACCACTCACTCACACACACACCACGTCACACACCTAACACTCTCACACACACATACCACATACCACACACTCACACGTCACACACTAACACTCTCTCTCACACACACACTCATGTCCACGACGTCACAAACTAACACTCTCTCTCACACACACACACACGTCAGCTCGACACACACACGTCACACACTAACACATCTCCTCACACAACACATACTCACATACACACACTCACTACGTCCACATCTAACATCTCTCACACACACACACACTTCACACACTAACAAACTCCTTCGACAACACCCGCACACACTCACTCACACACACAGCGTCACACACGAACACTCTGCTCTCACACACACACTCACACGTCACACACTAACACTCTCTCTCACAACACAGCACTCACAGCCTCTCCCGTCACACACTACACTCACTCACACACACACGTCACACCACTCAACACTCTCTCGGACACACACACGTCAACATCACTAAACACTCTCTCACACTACCACATACTCACTACACACACACCACAACACGTCACAGCACTAACACCTCTCACACACAAGCACAAGAGAGCCACACACGTCACACACTAACACTCCTCTCTCACACACACACACACACACCACACACACACGTCACACACTAACACTCTCTTCACACACACACACACACACGTCACACACTAACACTCTCTCACACTCACACAGAGGACTACACACAGCACGTCACACCACTAATCACTTTCTCTCACACACAGCACACACACACAACGTCACACACTAACACACACATCAACACACAACTCACACACTCACACACACACTCACACACTAACACTCTCTCAGCACCACACACTCACACTCACACACTAACACTCTCTCTCACACACAACACACCACTCACACACACACAACCTATCAGCCCCACCTCTACGTCACACACTAACACTCTCCTCACACACACACGTCACACACTAACAAACCTCTCTCACTGCGCCGTCTTACCCCGCGTGCACACACACACACACAACGTCACACACTAACACTCTCTCTCGAGCACACACACACACTCACACACACTCGTCACACACTAACGACACTCTTCTCACACCACACACTCACAATCGTCACACACTAGCACACTCTCTCACACTCCCACACCACACGTGCACACACTAACACCTCTCTCACACACACACTCACACACACACGTCACACAACTAACACTCCTCTCTCACACACACGTCACACACTACACACTCGTCACACACACACATATCAAAAAATCACACTTTCCCACACACACGGTCACACACTAACACATCTCTCACACACACACTCACACACCACACGTCACACACTACACATCTCTCACACTACCACACACCACGTCACAACTAACACTCTCATCACACCACACACTCACACACCACACGTCACACACTAACACTCTCTCACACAACACAACATCACACGTCACACAACCTAACACTCCCTCTCACACACACACGACACACATAACACTCTCTCACACACACAACACTCACACCCACGTCACACACTAACACTCTCTCACACACACACACACACTCACTTCACACACACACACTTACTCACACATCTAACACTCTCTCACACACACATTGTCACACACTAACACTCTCTCACACACACACACTCACACTCAATGATCCCGTCACACACTAACTACACTCTCCTCTCACACACACACAACCTGGCGCACCACGTCACACACTAACACTCTCACACACACGAACGTCACACACTAACACTCTCTCACACATACACACACACACACACACACCCCACTCACACCTAACACTCTCACACACATCACTGTCACACACTAACAACGTCTCTCACCACATACACACACACGTTCACACACTAAGCACTCTCTCCTCACACACACACACAGCGTCACACACTAACACTCCTTTTACTTCACACACACAAACACACACACTCACACAACACACGTCAAACACTTAACACTCTCTCACACCACCACACACACACACGTCACACACTAACACTCTCTCTCACACACACAATCACACACACCCACACACACACGCAACACACTAACACTCTCTCACACACACACTCACACACACACGTCACACACTAACACTCTCTCACACTCATCACACACACACTTCACACCAATATTGTACTCGTCACACACATAACACTACTCTCTCACACACACACACACACTCACACACTAACACTCTCTCTCACACACACACACACGACATCACTCACACACACACGTCACACGCCCGTGCTCCCCACAGAGGGCACCTTCCCACTACACCTAGTAACTAACACTGCTCTCTCACACACACTACATAACACACACACTACACACAACACACACACGTCACACACTCTAACACACTCCTCACACACACACACACGACACTCACATACCACACGTCACACCTCTAACACTCTCTCACACAACACACACTACACACTCACGACACTAACCGGCGTCACACAACTAACACTCTCTCCACACGCTCCCCCACTCCAGCCCCACAAACCCACTCACACGTCACACGTTCACTAAACACTCTAACTCTCTCTTCACTAGCGACACACAACTCACTACACACATCACACACGTCACACACTAACACTCTCTCACACACACTACCGTCACACACTAACATCTCTCACACAAACACACACACACACGTCTCCACACAAACACCACTTCTCTCTCACACACACACACACACACACTCACACACACACGTCACACACTAACACTCTCTCTCACACACACACACACACACTCACACACACACGTCACACACTGACACTCTCTCACACACACACTCACACACACACGTCACACACTAACACTCTCTCACACTCACACACACACGTCACACACTAACACTCTCTCACACACACACTCACACACACACGTCACACACTAACACTCTCTCACACACACACTCACACACGTCAACAACACTCTCTCACACACACACACTCACACACACGTCACACACTAACACACTCTCTCACACACACACACACACTCACTCACACACACACACACGTCACACACTAACACTCTCTCACACACACACACTCACACACACGTCACACACTAACACTCTCTCACACACACACACTCACACACACACTCACACACTAACACTCTCTCTCACACACACACACACGTCACACACTAACACTCTCTCTCACACACACACACACACGTCACACACTAACACTCTCACACACACACGTCACACACTAACACTCTCTCACACATACACACACACACACACGTCACACACTAACACTCTCACACACACACCACTCACACACTAACACTCTCTCACACATACACACACACACACACTCACACACACACGTCACACACTAACACTCTCTCTCACACACACACACACGTCACACACTAACACTCTCTCACACACACACACACACTCACACACACACGTCACACACTAACACTCTCTCACACACACACACACACGTCACACACTAACACTCTCTCTCACACACACACACACACACACTCACACACACACGTCACACACTAACACTCTCTCACACACACACTCACACACACACACGTCACACACTAACACTCTCTCTCACACACACACACGTCACACACTAACACTCTCTCTCACACACACACACACTCACACACACACACTCTCTCACACACACACACACACACACGTCACACACTAACACTCTCTCTCACACACACACACACGTCACACACTAACACTCTCTCACACACACACACACACTCACACACACACGTCACACACTAACACTCTCTCACACACACACACACACACACACGTCACACACTAACACTCTCTCTCACAACACACACACACACACACTCACACACACACGTCACACACTAACACTCTCTCACACACACACTCACACACACACGTCACACACAACACTCTCTCTCTCACACTCA
>CM074281.1:1266608-1271059 GCA_037194245.1 Opsariichthys bidens | reverse complement strand
GTGATCAAAGCTGAATTTATTTGATTAAAAATACAGTAAAAATCACAAAATATTATTACAATGTAAATCATCTGTTTTCTATGTGAATATATAGTAAAGTGTAATTTATTTCCTGTGATCAGAGCTGAATTTATTTGATCAAAAATACAGTAAAAATCACAAAATATTTTTACAATTATTTTTACAATGTAAATCATCTGTTTTCTATGTGAATATATAGTAAAGTGTAATTTATTCCTGTGATCAAAGCTGAATTTATTTGATTAAAAATACAGTAAAAATCACAAAATATTATTACAATGTAAATCATCTGTTTTCTATGTGAATATAAAGTGTAATTTATTCCTGTGATCAAAGCTGAATTTATTTGATCAAAAATACAGTAAAAATCACAAAATATTTTTACAATTATTTTTACAATGTAAATCATCTGTTTTCTATGTGAATATATAGTAAAGTGTAATTTATTCCTGTGATCAAATCTAAATTTATTTGATCAAAAATACAGTAAAAATCACAAAATATTATTACAATGTAAATCATCTGTTTTCTATGTGAATATAAAGTGTAATTTATTCCTGTGATCAGAGCTGAATTTATTTGATCAAAAATACAGTAAAAATCACAAAATATTTTTACAATTATTTTTACAATGTAAATCATCTGTTTTCTATGTGAATATATAGTAAAGTGTAATTTATTCCTGTGATCAAAGCTGAATTTATTTGATCAAAAATACAGTAAAAATCACAAAATATTATTATAATGTAAATCATCGAATATATAGTACAGCGTAATTTATTCCTGAATTTTCAGCATCATTACTCCAGTCTTCAGGGTCACATGATCCTTCAGAAATCATTCTGATTTGCTGCTCAGTTATATTTATTATTATTATTGGTGAAGCGCCGAAATTGTTATTATTATTCTCCCCGCTCGAGTCTATGGCCACCCATAGAGGCGTACACTAAAAAGTTATGAAATTTGGCACACAGACAGTGGACCGTCTGAAATGTTACTATAGCAAATTTGGAGTCTCTACCTCAAACCCTCTAGCGCCACCAACAGCTCAAATATTCACTGATGTTTATGCTCATAACTTGATGCGTAAGTCCTAGAAACAAAATTCCATGCCGATTCGAATGTCTTGTGGCGTCATTAAAAATTTTCTGCCTTTTTGAATTTGCAGAAAAAACATACGTTTTCGAACTCGTAGAGCGTTTGTAAATTTGAGCTAAATTTGGTACGTAGCATCTACTCACACTCCAGGCAAAACGTCATAAAAGACTTTTAATTGGCCAATCCATTCTCATATAGCGCGTCAACGAATTTGACGGTGAGCACGCAAAAATGGATTCAATGCTGTATCTTCGGTCTTGGTATATATCATCACAGGCATAACTTAGGTACATGCACAGTATCGTCACAGCGCCACCTACTGGTGCCGAGATGGGAAAAACAGCTATTTTTGCTCAGAACTTTTGAATGCCTTGCTCTAAAATCGTGAGGATGATCTCCTTAGATTCCTTGATATCCAATTTTCTTTGGTCGGCCATTTTGGGCGTCGATCACTTTGAATTTTGTCATAAAAAGCCGTTTTACGAACACGAGGAACGTATCATTATGAAATTCGGTATAATTCATGGAGGCCATGTTCTGTTGTTGGCTTATGTCGATTCATACGATACCAAACTTCTACCATAATTACGGTCCGCCATATTGAATTTTATTCAAAACGTACTTTTCGAACTCCTGCTAGAAAATTTGTCCGATTTGAACAAAATTTGGCATGTAGCATCTAGAGACTCTCATGACGAAAATGTATTAAAATTTATTATTGATAGACTCTACCGTTGTTTTAAACTTCGTCAACAAATCTGACCGCGAGGACGCGGTTTTGTATCTTTGCAAAAGTTGTTTATTGACACGAAACGTGGTACATATCATCACAGGCATGACTTGAGGGTGCACGCAGAGTTTCGTCATAGCGCCACCTACTGCTCGGAACTTATAAACCATGTTATTCTGCTATAGTGCTTTATCACTTTATCCTAACCTCATGATCAAAGATGTCCACCAAAATGTCCTTCTAGGGTTTGACCACGTAACTGATGCTTGCAGCTATATTTATCAATGTTTTTGCTCATTTTATTTTTCAGGATTCTAATGACCAAAGCATTTATTTGAAATGGAGTCTTTTGTAACATGTGATGAGAAAGAGTTTGCACCTTTATAGAGATTCTTCGGGACCTGGCAAGTGTGTCCGCATCCATTGGGACAGCATTTCTTCACAGTCATGCACTCGGCGTCCGTCTCGCAGCTCTCCACGCAGGCCGCCGCGAACCCGCTGGCGCGCTCCGGCGCCGGACAGTCGCCCTGCTTCAGCGTCTCCACGGAGCGCAGGAACTCGCAGCTCGTGAGACACTCATAGTGCTTCTTTGGAAAGTGCGTCTGAAATCAGAAGCAGAGCAGCGTGATTAAAACGAACCGCTAGTCACTGTACTGACGCCAGCTTTGACAGTTTAGGGTGGTTAGCGCGGGGGAAACGTCTTGTTTACACAGCAGCGTGTGACTCATTTGACGAGGGAGGCGTTTGAGAGGGAAAACGCCATTAAGAGTTTCCATCGCTGCAGTGACGCACCTCACACAAGTCCTGACACTGGTTCTCCTTCAGGTCCCATGATGCCCTGCACGGCTCCAGACACTGGAAGAGAGGAACAAAGAAGACGGTCACATCCCGGATAAAAAAGGAAATCAAAATAAGCCTGAACCACAAACACTTCATGTTTTACGAAGACCAGGGTTTATTTAATTCATTAAATAACAAACATGTAAAAATAAATAAATAAATAAAATAAAACACAAATTAATACATAATTATAAAAAAATATATATGAAATTTAACAAATAATTAAAAACACAAAAATAAAACACTTTCTAACGATTAATCAAATAAAAATAAATTAAAATAAATATTTTTAAATAGACACCAAATGAAAGACTTACTAATCACATAAAGAAAGCAACATATTAAAAACACTAATAACATAAAAACAATAATAATTTAATCATAATGAAAATCATAAATTCAATCAAAAAGAAAATGTTAAATGAATAAAACAAATAAAAACATCAAATAAATCCTTTAAAAAGTAAATGCAATCATTATAACTTAATGACAGTATAATATAGTAGTAATATAATAGCGGAGATTAAATGCATGATTGACAGTGTGAGTGAATGAATCATATTCTCGAGACAGACGCTGCTGTCACATGGGAAATCATTCGTTATAAAGCTGTGGAGAGACACCTTCTGGCTTTATATCTCACAATTCTCAGTTTAAAAATCTAAAACAGTGAGATATAAATTTAGAAATGCATAAAAAAAGTCATAAAGAAGTCGAAGTGCAAAACCTCAACAACAATAACCAGCGCAAACACACTTTCGTCGTCTTTGAAACGCGTCACGTTTAAAAACACAGTGATGATGTGAGAAGTGCTGACCCGTTTATGGGCTTTTAATTAGCTCATTAGCGGCTCTGTCTGCTGTTGGCAGCCAAACGTTTGTCTGCTGTTAAACGGAGTGTGAGGACGGACACAAAGCCACTGAAGTCACATGACTGTTTTCACATGGACTCGTCACCTAATCAACAAAAACACGTTTTCTGCCAAAATTTAAGCTCTATGGTTTACCGGAAATTAAGATAATATTATAAATATTAGTATTACTAATTTTACTATTGTGCTGTAAAAAATTTTTTATATATATATAAATTATTATTATTATTTTTATAGAAATGTAAAAAACATTAATTTTAGTATTAGTAATTTTTACTGTAAAATAAAAATATATTAATAATTATTAATATTAAATTAATAAATCAACAAATTAATAATTTAAAAAATATATAATTAAAAGTTATATAAATTATTATAAAAATGTAATAAAAAAAACCCATTAACATTAGAAATTTTTACTGTGAAATAAAAAATAATATTAATCATTATTGTTATTACTATTATTTTAAGGTTTAAAAATGAAGAAATTAAGATAAATATTTTCTTAATATATTAGAATTATAAATAGCCATAAATATTATATTAGTAATTTTACTGTTGGGCTGTAAAATAAATAATAATAATTATTATTATTATTAACAATTAACAAATTAAGACAGCCATAAATTTTAGTATTAGTCATTTTACTATTTTACTGTTGTACAGTCAAATAAAATAGCAATAATAATAATTATGATTATTATATTCATGTGTATTATGATGATGATGATGATGATTATTATTATTATTATTATTATTATTGTATTATTCATGATTATTATTATTATTATTATAGTCCTATTGATATATAAAGACACAGTCTTTACAGACTACATTGCAGCCCTACAAGAAAACCTGGATCTTTTAATTTTAAATGGCAAGTTTTAAAAA
>CM074281.1:1234108-1256608 GCA_037194245.1 Opsariichthys bidens | reverse complement strand
TGTGATCAAAGCTGAATTTATTTGATCAAAAATACAGTAAAAATCACAAATATTATTACAATGTAAATCATCTGTTTTCTATGTGAATTTATAGTAAAGTGTAATTTATTCCTGAATTTTCAGCATCATTACTCCAGTCTTCAGTGTCACATGATCCTTCAGAAATCATTCTGATATGAACATTTATGATTATTATCAATGTTGAAAACTTTCATATTTTAGTAGAAACTGATAAAAAAATTTAAATAGAGTCTTTTGTAACATGTCTTTACTGTCACTTTGATCAACTGAATGCATCCTTGATGAATAAATCCTTGCTAAAAAAAATTAATTCTATTTTCAGCAAATGCGTCCATATCTGCGGGATTACTTCATCCTGAAGACGAAACAAACCTTAACATTCACACTGAGGAGATAAAGAAGCGCTAACAAACAACACGACACACGCCGCGGAGTATCAAAGACATACGCTGTGAAATATCGTTTAAATTATTGATCTAAATGCAGCGAGAAGACGACAACAAAAGACCCGATGCGGTCTCCAGCAAACATGAATTATACATGCGGTCCCCAATCAGATGCTGCGCCTGCGTTATTTATGAGCAGAGGAAACGGAGCGGCCGGATCGAGCTTTGTCTGCGCTGGAATGTAATAGTGCCGCGCTTTAATACTGCATGAGGCTCCAGACACTCGTGACAGACCATAAATACCTCTTAAATATGACCTACATGTGTGAGTGCGAGGTGGACGGGACTAATTATTCTTCTGTCCTTGGAGAAAAAAGAAGATTTGTCCATAAACACTATTACACTAACAGCCAAATGTTTGGAATAATTAACATTTTTAATGTTTTTGAAAGAGTCTCTTCTGCTCACCAAAACTGAATTTATTTGATCGAAAATACAGTAAAAATTATGAAATATTTTTACAATGTAAATCATCTGTTTTCTATGTGAATATACAGTAAAATATAATTTATTCCAGTGATCAAAGCTGAATTTTCAGCATCATTACTCCAGTCTTCAGTGTCACATGATCCTTCGGAATCCAGCTAACAGCATTTTTTCACATAGTCTTCAAATACATTTAATATTTGCATTTAAAAATCATTTGTTACAATTTAAAAAGGAACTAGGGGAGGTGAAAAGTTTATCAAAAGAAGTAAAAAATCTAAGCATCTGCAGCATTTAAAAACAAACAGGAATTGACTGGGGTTAAAACAACCAATGGCTGGGGTTAAAACAACCCAATGGCTGGGGGTTTTTAAAACAACCCAATGGCTGGGGTTAAAACAACCCAATGGTTGGGGTTAAAACAACCCAATGGTTGGGGTTAAAACAAACCCATTGACTGGGGTTAAAACAACCCAATGGTTGGGGTTAAAACAACCCATTGACTGGGGTTAAAACAACCCAATGATGGGGTTAAAACAAACCCATTGACTGGGGTTAAAACAACCCAATGTCTGGGGTTAAAACAACCATTGACTGGGGTTAAAACAACCAATGTCTGGGGTTAAAACAACCCATTGACTGGGGTTAAAACAACCCAATGTTGGGTTAAAACAACCATTCGCTGGGGTTAAAACAACCCAATGGTTGGGTTAAAAACAACCCATTCGCTGGGGTTAAAACAACCCATTGACTGGGTTAAAACAACCAATGACGGACAATATAACTCAAAACAACCCATTGATGTTGGCGGTTATAACAACCCATTGGCTGGGGTTAAAACAACCCAATGACTGGGGACAACTAAATGGGTTTAAAAACAACCAATGGTTGGGTTAAAACAACCCATTGGTTGGGTTAAAACAACCCATTCGCTGGGGTTAAAACAACGAAAAATGGTTGGGTTAAAACAACCCATTGTGGGGTTAAAAACAACCCAATGGTTGGGTTAAAACAACCCATCGCTGGGGTTTAAAAACAACCCGAAAGATGGGGTTAAAACAACCCATTGACTGGGGTTAAAACAACCCATTGACGGGTTAAAAAACCCATTGACTGGGGTTAAAACAACCCAATGGTTGGGTTAAAAACAACCCATTCGCTGCTGGGGGGTTAAAACAACCCATTCGCTGGGGTTAAAACAACCCATTGACAGACCCTGTAATTCAAAACAACCCATTAACCCCTGGTAGGGTTAAAACTGCCCAATGGCAGGGTTAACACAACCCATTCGCTGGGTTAAAACAAACCAATCACTGGTTTAAAACTAAACACGAACCGGAATTAGCCTAAAAGCTGCACATTCATGTGTCACTGAGCGCTAATAAAGCGAGTGAAGACGAACCCTGCAGCTCCAGCTCCATTAATCTTTCCACGCTCAGTTTACAAATCACGGCGGACGCATCCGTCAGAGCAGGGTCAGATCTGATAACGTCCTGTGGAATGAAGGAGGACGTCCCTGTCGTTACTGTACACGAGGAGAAACACCGGACTCTGTTGAACGAAGCTCTCGAGGTTCTTCTCACCCTCTAAAATAGACATTAAACTGCAAAACATCTTCTTTTGTCAGTAATTTGGGCCCTTGGACAACAATAAAAAAACATTTAGCATCCTTAGTTTTAACTATGAAATGGCAATATTTTTTTTCTAGTTTTAAGATAAATATAACGAAAACTGAGTTAGGTCACCGACTTCAACTCTACAGAAACTGTAAAACCTAAAGTCCCTTTTATTTAAGCAGTTTATTTTGTGCAATATTAAGTAAAATCGTTAAATTATTAAAAATAAAATTCAAAGAAAAATACATTTATACTAAGTTTAGTAAACAAAAGTCGCCTTTTTTATTATTAGCAATTAAATTCATTTAATATTTAATGAAAATGATTAAAGTTAAAAAAATGAAGATTTAGAAAAAACAGAAATTGTTAAAAACAAAAGTCACCTTTTTGATTTAAAAATCAATTTATTTATAATGAAAGGATTAAAGAAAAAAAAATATTTTATAATTTGCCTTTATTATTGGCAAATGGTTAATAATTTATTTTAACAAAGTGATTTCATATTAAATTATGAAAAAATCATTAAGAAAAAAAACATTTATGAACAAATAGTAAACCAAAAGTTGCCTTGTAATTTTTTATCAACTTATTTAGACAAAAGAATTAAGAATTATCTTTTTAATATAAATTACCTTTTATGATTTGCAAATTGAATCATTTATTTTAATGAAAGTTTTTAAGTACAAAAAAAAATTTGAATTATGAAACATTATAAAAAAAAAAAACCATTAATATAGATTGTAATGTTGGTTATGAAATAAAATATGTAAAATATGATGAAGAACAGTTTTCACTCAAAAATTTCATGTTTAATTTAATGCGGTTTGCAATAGTTTGTGAAATTTGTAAGTAGAAAAGCTGAACTTTTGCAACTTCCAGTAACTTGGCCCTAAAACCAGGAACATGTAAGTCAAGTTTATTTTTGCCTCAACTTTTTAAGAAATTAGTACGACACGATTCATTATATGCCAAGATGTCGATCTTTTAAAACGTTTTTTGGTCGTCCAGGAAACTTCAGCGGATTAGCAGGTACTAATGAAAGGGTTTAGTAAATGAGTAATGACCAGACTCCGGACGCGACGGCTCCTCTTAACGGATCCTCCGCAAAGAAGAGCGAAGAAACAAGGCTGCATCTGTCAGGGGAAACTCAACGCATCGCGCTCAATGAGCCAAATAAACGACAACGGAAAAAACACCGAGGGTTATTAAAGCGAGCCGCCCTGCACATCTGTACCACTGAATAAACAGAGACCAGAGCCCCTGCTTCCGGTCCAGCCGCTGTCAAACAAGCCGTCCACTGTTTTATTTATCGTCCCAAGGATTTTCACAAGCGAGCTCTGATTATGGTAATCCCTCAGGACCGGGAGAAAATTAAAAAAAACCGAGCTGCTATCTAGGCGCTGAAGGCCGCGCTAAATCATAGAACAGCTGTGAAGAAACCTCATTACCTGCCAAAATACCGCTGTTATTACTTGCACCAACAGAGTCCGTGAGCATCTAAATGTAAATTCCAGAGCAGAGAAACACTTTTAAGCACAAGATCAAAAAACGGAAGTAAATCTCTCAATCACAGGTCGCTTTGCAATAAAAGTTTGTGTAAAATATAAATGGGCCAACTAGGAGAAACACGGTTTAGAACTCAGTAGTTTTGATTTAAGAAAAGTCCTACAAAAGCAAATTTCAATTCAAAAAGTTTGAGGTCTTTGGAAAATCTCTTTTCCTCCTTCCGCTCCACCAAACACTTGCATTAATTTGACCAAAAATACAGTAAAAAAATTGTGAAGAAATTTTCACAATGTAAATCATCTGTTTTCTATGTGAATATAATAGTAAAGTGTAATTTATTCCTGTGATCAAAGCTGAATTTTATTATGATATCAAAAATACAGTAAAAATCACGAAAATATTATTATAATGTAAATCATCTTAATTTTCTATGTGAAATATAGTAAACGTGTAATTTATTCCTGTGAATATCAAATAGCTGCATTTTAAATTTGATTCAAAAATACAGTAGAAAGAATCACAAAATATGATCACAATGTAAATCAATCAGTTTTCTATGTGAATATATAGTAAAGAGTGTAATTTATTTCCTGAATTTTCAGCATCATTACTCCAGTCTTCAGAGTCACATAAATCCTTCAGAAATCAATTCCGATATGAAAACAATTTTATGAATTATTATCAAAATTTGGGGTGTAAAACATCATATTATTTTATTTTTCGGGATTTTATTGATGAGTAGAAAGTTCAAAAGAACAGCATTTCTGCAGCATACACTGTAATGGTTTTAAATGAAATAATCGGCGTGTGAGCGGCAATTATCATGGATCAAAGCGCTTTACAGGCCTTCCGTAAAAAGATTCATTAAGTATTATTTAGCAAACATGTACTGTAGATTCATAGACCGGAAAAGGACCATTTACATTGAAAATAATATATATAATTTTACACCTATATAATAGACCTAAATTCCACAAAAAAGGTATGCATGCTTCTTTAGAATCATGTTCGGCATGTGCTCGCATTATTTAAAATTTTGGGAAAAATGCAAAGTTTTTGAGTTATTCCGTTTAGCAAAACCATTGGCTTTTGTTTACACTGCCCTGATTTTTTAAACAACCCTTGCTACAGCTAATCCAAAAGAAACGTTTTTTATTAAACTATTGACCCAGAGAGTCCTGAGAATTGTGCCGCAGTGGTTTTAAAATAATTCGAGGTTGAGCTAAAAACTAGGACTAGTTCGCCAAAGTTGGCTTTTTGAAATTAATCTCCATTATTTAATGAACGATTTAATGGACAGAGGCGGTCCTTGAGCGGCAGAATGAGGATTTCTACACATGCTATGGAATTCTTGTGGGCATGTGGTGAAAAATCGTGCGATACATGATCTTTTTACGTACGTGAAAAAACCTCAAAGGTGCCCTCCGGATGGCCGATTTCTTTCATATTTTCTTTCGATTTCTGTCAACAGGCCCAGGAGTTTTTGTTTCGTTTCGATCAGCCTCTGTTAACCTCGTCTGATAGCTACTCAAATGTGGCGATGGCGGAACTATGTTTTTCGAGATAACTTCAATGGTCCCTCATAGACAGTCATGGCGCCGTTCGGACAAAAGACACTGCATGCCAATTTTCAAGTCCAATCGGAAGTAACGGTGAAGTAGTCATAGCTGTTTTCATGGTTTTTTTTTTTTCTTGTTTTTAAAAGGCGCCACACCAAGTGGCCCAGGTCGGCCGTGTCATTTTTCACAAACGACCACATGATGAGCTCCTTAAAAACAGCTTGTGCCAAAGTTTGGTAAAATAAAATATCTCATTTTTCCGTTCACGAGTTTACAGCCGCTTTAGTAAAAGTGGCTTTCCGCCCACTTCGAAATGTTTTTGAAGACCGCGAATTCGAAATTTCAACTGTTTTTTTGATCATTATTGACAATCAGAGACATGGCGGAGAATCTCTGCACTGGTTTTGGTCTTTCAGCAATCGGGGCAAAAATTTAGGACTAGTTTCGCAAAATGGGTCACGCAAGTGAAACGAGCGAATTTCGGAGGATTCTTAAGTCTATACGCCTAACGGTTTTAAGGAGTTTACAACAAAAGCGATTTCGTACTTTTGACCTGTCGTAGCGCCCCCTATCAGGCCGATCGGGGGCGAGTCCTTGGTGACAGTGTGAGTACTCTACCAGCCCTCAAAGTTTTCAAGTCTCGACGTTTCACAAGTCTCTAAAAATGGTAATAATATAAAAATTTTGTACCACTGTCGTGTCCACCAAATGGTTCAAACAGGTTTTAACTGGACATACGCCCCTTCCATCCCATCCCATCTGTCCATTGGTCAATTATGGGAACAAATAAGCCCCGCCCCCAAACACTCATCCCCATTTGAATTGAAGTCCAGTGTTGATATGACCAGAATGGTTTTAATAAATCTACCTATTATTGAGTCTGTGAACGAGCAGGGCGGGCGATGGAGCCGTGATGAGATAAATGGTGACGCAAGAAGATAAAAGAGCGCCAGCTGCGCGCCTACAGTCACACACCGGTCTCACGTGTCTCTCACGGCGAGCTCCGAAAGCATAAAAAGATGAGCGACGACAGTGAACGACGAGAGAGGACCAGGCCTGGACTTATGTTTGTGTTTTATTTTGTTTGTGGTGGGCGGCAGTCCGCCGTGAGTAACTGCCGCCATATTTATTTTGTTTTATTGTTTGGTTATTTTATTATTAAACTGGTGTTGAATGTTCGCCGTTTCCCGCCTCCTTCCGTTCTTACACACTGTTGTTTACAGATCAGTCACAAAAGTATTTTTATTTATCCAATACATTCCAATCACTTCAGACATTCCCATTAAAAAAACAAAAAAAAACAAGAATTCTGAAAAAAAAACACAAGCAGAATAGCTCTTTTTTGCTTTGACAACATTTTCAAAAATCCAACCATTTTAAAGTCCTGGTTTAAATGAAGAAAATCTTCAAACCCGAGTTGTGGACCAATTCTAAAAGCAACATTTAAATTGGATGAAAAGATAGACTTCCTTTTGGATGCAACAATTAAAGGCGTGGTTGAACGTCTGGATCGTGTGCGTCTCCTGTGCCACCCCACCACATGATGATTAATGAGTTGAGGCAGATAGCAGACAGAACCCATCAAATCTTAAACAGCCATGTCCCCATCAGGGCATCTCTGCTGGGTCCTGACCAGCCCTCGCCACACAGCATACAGCAACAGACGCCACAGCGGGAAACTCTTATCAGGAAACAAATAAAGCCACTCTTTCGCCCCTTTACGCAAACTACTGGGGAGTAGAAGGGATTTTTGCAATTCAGAGTGTCAAGAGTGGAGGGCGATTATACTGAATACGAAACAACGTCGTGAAATAATCATTAAGGTTCTTCAAGCAATTACAAAAATACTGAGATGCACTACTAGTTTGGAATTAAGATCTTCTGCTCTACAAGTCTGTTTAATTTATCAAAATACAGTAAACAATTGTGAGACATTTTACATTGTTTTCTATGTGAATTTTATAGTAAAGTGTCCATTTAATTCCTGTGATCAAAACGAATTATTTGATCAAAAATACACTAATAAATCACAAAATAATTTTTACCGAAATGTAAATTATCTGTTTCTATGTGAATATACAGTAAAGTGTAAATTATTCCTGTGATCAAAGCTGAATTTTATTTGATCAAAAATACAGTAAAATCACAAAATATATTATAATGTAAAATCATCTGTTTTTCTATGTGAATATACAGTAAAAGGAATTTTATTCCTGTGATCAAAGCTGAATTTATTTTGATCCAAAAACTACAATTAAAATCACAAAAAATATCTTTTTTATCAATGTAAATCAATCCTGGTTTTCTATGTGAATATATAGTCAAATATAATTTATTCCTGGAATTTTCAGCATGCATTCCTCCAGTCTTCCAGTGTCACTTGAATCCTTCAGAAATCATTCTGATATGATGATTTGATGCTTGAGGAACATTTCTTATGACGTTGAAATGTTGTGTGGAAAACTTGCGACACATTTACCATGGAAAGGTTATGGCAAGTAAAAAAAATCAATTAAATACTTAATTATAATGCAATAAAAGTGAAAGTAAAATACATTTATAATGTTTACAACAGATTATATTTCCAAATAATTGCTGAACATTTCTAATCAAAGAATTCCTGAAATAATAAAAATGAATCACAGTTTTTACAAAAATATGATTTTGTTTTCAACATTGATAATAATCATTAAATATGTTTTTCATATTCAAGAATGATTTCTGAAGGGTCATGTGACTGAAGACTGGAGTAATGATGCTGAAAATTTCAGGAAATAAAATTTACACTGTACTATTTTATATTCACATAGAAAACAGATGATTTATCATTGTAAAATTTTTGTCCACAATTTTTTACTGTATTTTTTAATCAAATAAATGCTGCCCTTGGAGAGCAGAAAAGACATTTAAAAAAATTTGCAATCATTGTATAAACTTTTGTGTATGAGCGGTTGTGTATGATTTATTACATCGAGTGAATGATGGGATATAATGTTCGTTGTTCATCCCACTGATGTAAAAGTGCTCGATGTTTTTAACCAGGAACCGCGAGCGTTTCTGTCCCTCGAGGGCTGAGGAGAGGTGTTAGCTGAATCTCATCTGGTTTACTGTTCCAACAAAAAGAGCTTTGCAAGTCCTTTCCTGACAGACCAAAAACCAAAACAGCTTTACGCTTCACAGGACAGAAAACACAGTGATTTTCAAACAGATAACATACGTGATGCCAAGCAACTCATGTGTCCTATTAGTGTGAATAGGGAGGGGAATTGCCACGAATTAAACTACTTCCAGATACTTCATGATTCCTATCAACAACATTCTTTTTTAGCTATCATCAATAATTGGTTCTAAATGTGACATAAGGATTTAAAAAAAATACAAAAATAAATAATGCTTAGAAGGCAAGAAAGAACCAGTACCACTATGATGATTCACTGATTCAGTGAGCTCATTAGACTGATTCAAACCAATTGGCTCATTGCCTGCGTCACACTTTTAAGTGTTGTAACCGCAATAGTAGGCAAAGCTTTGGGGGACAAAGTACTTTAAACTGACCCTGTCAATCATTTTAATCATTAGTTTTGTAAAATCCCGTCCACGTTCAATTTAATTTAATTTTCCTACCGTTTCAGAGAGAAATGTAGTCGCACCGTTCGATCTGCCAGTCATCCGAACAACACGAATCCATTTAAATGACCAACACATCTCTTTATAAAAGTTCATAAATGTTGTCGACAGACGAAATTATAATGTAATGTTTTATATTCAAAGCTGAATAATCAGTTAAAGCTTAATTAATTTTACTGTATTTTTGATCAAATAAATGCAGCTTTGATCACAGGAATAAATTTACACTTTACTATATATTCACATATGAAAACTGGATGATTTACATTGTAGTTAATATTTGTGTGATTTCTCTACTGTAATTTTTGATCAAATAAAATTCAGCTTTGATCACAGGAATAAATCTACACTTTACTCATATATTCACATAGAAAACTGATGATTTACAATTGTAGTAAATTATTTTGTTGATTTGTTACTGTATTTTTGATTCAAAATAAATTCAGCTCTGATCGACAGGAATAAATTTTAACACTTTACTAATATTCACATACGGAAAAAACGTGATTGATTTACATTGTTAGTAATATTTTGTGATTTTTACTGTATTTTTGATCAAATAAATACAAAAATTCAGCTTTTCATTAGGTTATTAACCAGCTTTATCTAAACCGCTCTATTTAAACACGCCGGTCTTCTCGCAGCATCCATTTTTTTCAATTTTTTCATTTTTCATCATTTTTAGCAGGACGCTTTTATCCAAAGCGGACTTACAAGGGGATCAATTCAGGGGAACAGGTGTCTTGCTCAAGGGCCACTTTAGTCGTGTATCGAAGGTGGAGAGAGTCTGTTCATTCAACAATCCCCACCTTCAACTCCTGCCCAGGCGTGGGAATCGACCCAGCAACCTTCAGAATTGCAAGGGCCCTGACTCCATCCCCTCCAACCATACTGAGGCCACGATCAACCACCATGTCCCACAATCCACCATGTTTGTAGTTTTTAACAACTTTTTAATTCGTGTTTGTAGTTTCTAATGGAATCCGTTGTCCAACATGCAATGGATTGTGGGCAATATTAGCCCACTAAGAAAATGAAATCTTTGGAGATACTCATCTCATTATACTAACCGATTATTTGACACGAAACAATCCACACTAATTCAAATTTCGAATACTAATTAGGGACGGACAGTATGTGAATTGGGACATGAGCTCAATACTGATTTATTATTGATTCTTTATGAGTTGACTCGTTAAATAAGAATCACACTCATACGAGTCATTCATCTCATTCATTCGACCCATCGTGACTCGGTATTTACACACTGGTTGCACACATTTTTTTTGTTTTGGTCAGGGACACACAAAACGTGAATAAAATACCCTGTTTTTTTCTTTATAACGTGATTTTGTTGTGTATTATTTATACACTCGCAGAAACGGCTCTGAATCCCGTTCTCGAATCGTGGACAGAATCATATCACATGAAAACACGAACAAAACTGAAACACGCTGGCCGCAACAATACTGACCTGGAAAAGCACTTCATTGAAAAGCCACAAAAGCTCAGACTCATTTCTACTTTCACTCGTGTGAAAAGGAGGTGATGTGGGGGTCTCGTCTTTTTTCCCAGGATTCTTGTTGAGCCACAAAAACCGTAATCTCCGATCTTAAAGGGAGGCGGCGGCAGGGATGCAATTCTCACCCAGAAACACACACACCTGAGGATGAATTTTCTGTTTCAAAACCCTTCAACAAGAGCAGCCGCAATCTAAACACCTCGATCACCGCAGGCCTCCAGCGGCACCAGAAAGAACCGTTTATTTTAATCGCTCAACTAATTAAGCATAATTGGTATGTGATATTTTCCCGCTGGTTATTTTTTCCTGAAAAACACATACGAGTTTCCAATTTGCCAGATGTCAAGAGTTTAAATCTCCAAATCAAGAGTTTTTACTCCATTAAATATATATATATATATATATATATAATATATATATATATATTTTATATATTTCTTATATATAATATATATATATATATATATATATATACACACATATTATATATATATATACACATTATATCATGATATATATACACACACACATATATACATATATATTTAATTATATTTATCACAACATAAAATATAAGTAAATTATATTAATTTATATAATTTATATATTAATTATATAATATTAGTTGACGAAAAGAAATACTTATTTAAAAGTATATATTGCACATTATTTTGAAAAAACATAAATATACATAAATAATATATTTTTTTTTTTTAAATATATTTTTCTATAATATTATTTTTATATAATTTTTTTAAGATATTTTTTTAAGATATTTTTAATATTATATCTTAGTTTTTATATTACTTGTACTGCGAACAATGTATGGATTTTAAACTATAATAAAATAGTATCATATGATGAATATAACAATTGCTAAAAAAGCCTCAAATGCCAATCATTTCAAGATTATTCCAGTAATAAGGAATTTTCTCATCAAACCACGGATCCAAATATCACAACAAACACAAAAGAAATTAAGCATATACAATATACATTATTTTTTCCGTTATATCACAAACTCATTTCCAGCCACAAGCCTGTTCATTCATTCACCGTCCAGCCTAATAATAAAGACCATTTCTAAAAAAATACAGACTATATTTTAAGTTCTATTTTGGAGAGCGAGTTTGGCACTGCCGCTAATTTTGCAAAAGCAAATCAATTTCATGGAAGTCTGACCCTTGAGAGCAAACAGAAAACTGCTTTTTCAGCCTTCTCGTTTCCACCCACTTTCCGCTTGAAACAAGCACCCCAGAACGTTGTCCAAACTTTCTCGGCGTGTGAACGGTCCGAAAGTTGGTCACACGAAATGATAAAGAAAAAGAAACACAAAAAGGTCCAGAAAACAAAGGCCCGCGGGTGTGAATGGAGGGTGATGGTGATCGCTGTGGCATGCTAATGAAGCTCATAAATTACTTACCAATGCGGGGCAGCGAGGTTAATTTATCATAAACAACGGGGGGGTTCTGGATATGGACATTTCCGCATGCGGGACGCCAAAACTGTCCTTCTAGCCGGGTGAAGAGCAGAGCGCATGGCGGATCTTAGAGGTCACATTATCTTTGTTTAAAATAATTAACGCCGCCCGTGGCGTCGCTTTTGTCAAGAGGAGCGACGCCGCGATCGTAGCCGTTCCCGGCGGACGCTCGGCCGGAGCTCCGCTTGTTGGACGTTCTGCGGGTGACTGACATCGGAGGAAAGGCTAAACAGTCGATACGGAGCCATTCACAAACACAAAAACGACCACACTGTAATGGGACAATGTCCCCGTAATAAGCGGCCACAGTGGTGATGTCTGCTTTGTAATGGAGGAGGACTCTACTAAACAGAATCACTTTCATTAAGAAGCGAAGCGCAGGCAGCGTGAGCACCAGCTCCACCGTCAACTGAAACTTCACCGCATCGAGAACGGCACTTTCAGTGACGTCTTCTGCTGAAATCGATTGACGGTTTAAACGACCGATGCGTATCAGCCCCGCCTCTGGTTTAGATGGCCGCGCTTAAAATATGTTTGGGCTTTATCAGTGAATGCAAGTAGAAATTCATGCTCGAGCGAAACATCAGAACCCTGTTCTTACCTAGCACTGAGAGAAAACCATGAGCTGAACAACTGGAGCGTTTTCATATTGAGCAGAGTGGAATTTGAAACTAACTAACTTGTGTTCTCTCTCTCTCTATCTAATCTTATCTATCTATCTGTCTATCTGTCATGTCCTATTCTTCCATCCATCTACCTATCTATCTAGTTCTTCCATCCTATCCAATCTATCCATTTAATCCCGTCTTCTATTCTTCCATCCAATCCATCCTATTCCGTCTGTCGTATTCTTCCATCTATCTTATCTAACTCTATCATCCTATCAATCTATCTATCTATCTATCTATCTAATTCTTCCGTCTAATCCGTCTATCCGTATATCCGTTCTATCCGTCTGTCTATTCTTCTATCTTATCTATCCTATCTATCTATCTATCTATCTATCTATCTATCTATCTGGTCCCTTATCCGGTCTATCCGTCTATCCGTCTCTTATCTGTCTGTCAGTCTATTTCTTCCATCTATCTATCTATCTATCTATCTAATCCGTTATCGTCTATCCGTCTATCTGTCTGTCTGTCTGTCTATTCTTCCCATCTATCTATCTATCTATCTTATATCTATCTATCTATCTATCTATCTATCTATCTATCTATCTATCATAATAACCTATTCTTCCCATTCTATCCATCTATCCCATCTATCCGTCTATCCGTCTTATCCGTCTACTCCGTCTATCCGTCTATCCGTCTACTCCATTTATCCGTCTATTCTTCCATCCATCCAATCTATCCGGCTGGGTTTTCTATTCGTTCCATCTATCTATCCTATCTATCTATCTATCTATCCAATCTATCCATCTATCCGTCCTATCCGTCTATATCCGTCATATTCCGTCTATCCGTCTATTCTGTTCTGTCTGTTCTATTCTTTCCATCTATCTATCTGTCTATTTATCTCGATCTTATCTGACTGTCTATTTCTTTTTTTTCCATCTCATCCATCTATCCGTTGTCTATTCTTCCATCTATCTATCTTCTATCTATCTATCTATCTATCATCTTATCCATCTATCCGTCTATCCGTCTATCCGTCTATCGTTATCCGTCTATCTGTCTGTCTGTCTCATTCTTCACAATCTATCTATCTGTCCTATTTATCGTCTATCATGACTGTCTATCCTTCCATCCATCTACCTTGACGTATTTATCTGTCTATTGACTGTCTATTCTTCCATCTATATCCATCCTATACATCTATCCATCTGTCTATCTATCCATCGTTCTATCTATCTAATCTATCTATCTATCTATCTATCTATCTATCTATCTATCTATCCCATTCTATCTAATCTATCCATCTAATCTATTATTCCATCTATCCATCTATCCGTCTATCCGGTCTATCCGTCTATCCGTCTATCCGTTCTATCCGTCTATCTATCTGACTGTCTATTCTTCCATCTATCCATCTATACAATTCTATCCATCTGTCTATCTATCCATCCGTTCATACTCTATCTTATCTATCTATCTATACTAATCTATCTATCTATCTATCTATCTATCTACTCTATCGATCTATCCTTCCAATTCCCCATCCCACCTTACCCTACCTCTTTTTCTATCCGTCTGTCTATCTTGTTTGTCATTCGTTACTATCCATCCGTCTATTCTGAACCATCTATCTAATTCCAACAAAAAAAACTTCAGGTCTTCAGAGTCATTTATCCGATCACATCCGTTCACTTCCACCTGATCACATCCAATTAAATCAATTTAACATCCATCCCCCCAACCATTCATCGGATCATCATCCATTCCGTCCATCGATAAATCTATCTGATCACATCCATCGAATCAATCGGTCACATGCTTTTTCAAAACTTTCAATGCTTTTATAAATCTCCAGAACTTCATCTTCATTTTGATTTTCAAACGACAGTTTCTTAATTTCCCACTTCCTTGCGTTCCCAAAAACGTAGAGCTGTGAATCTCTGCATCCGTTTTCCACATCAACTCAAACTCCCGGAACTACACTGCGATTCAAAAAGACCACAATCTCAATTCGAAAACCGCGCACTCAAACAGACTCGAACCATTCACGACACCGCTAGACCCGATAAAACACGACGGAAAACAAATAAATAAAAAAACGTCCATTCTTTGGACGCACGTCTTTTCGTACTTTGACTTAACACCAATAAAATTAGCACAGACTGAATCTTCACTCCTCCGGCCTCGTCCCACCCAGAAGAACGACAACATATGCATTACTAATTACCATTACAAAAAACATGATTCTGAAGTGCGCCTCCCCTGACAGATAACTTAGCAACAGGAATAACACACTCCGTCAAAGCATGGCATGATCTCCTCACGGGCGTCAAGAAGTTCCTCTGACTCTCAGAGATGAAGAGGGCCAGTTTGTAATGGGAACGCCCAACGCTCAGACACTGCAAACAGCCCAAAATCCTTCTTTAACACAGCAGCTCTTGATGAATGACGGGGACAGCGCCGTTGCCAAGACCCAACACCGGCCAACTCCACGGAAAGCAAAAGAGCAGGTCTTTTGTTGCATTCTAGCGCGAAAATCAAAGCGGCTTTGCTTTTAAAGCGCGGCGTATCTCCTCTTTGAAGCGTCTGACATCCTCAGTTACTCTTGTGAAGCAAAACCAATGTGTTTTGATTGTTAATGTCTGTTTCTTCTTGGCCGGGCTTCACTCTGGGCCCGAGCGTTTTTTCACGACAGGTCTCATTTGTAAACACTAGTTAATGCATTAGAAAACAACTTTTAAATGCACTCGTTTGTTATTTGTTGGTTGGAAAAGCGTCAATGAGCCTCTTCTAGCGTCTGTTCCTGCACCTCTTTTCAAACACGCCGCTCATGTAAAGACGTAAAACAGGGATTTTTCCGTTGCCTAAATTCGTCAAAATATGCACAAATCAACTCCAATTTATTCTTTCTCAGCGTCTCCTCCTCAATTTCCGTCGCCGTCTCGTACGAGCGTCACGCATGATGTGTGGAGATTCAAACCACCCGGTCAGTGCCCTGCAGAGACTCCATATTACCGTTTCCATAGTAAACTTGGGAATCATTTCAATCACTGCATCCGACTTCAATTCTATACGTGGTAAGAGCGTCTGAACGTCACAAAACAAGTCCTGCTGGGTTTTGGTTTCACTTCAAAGTCAAAATGTTATTTTTTGTAGTTTCATTGTGTTATTCTTGCAATGCAGCATTGTAAATTACTATTGGATGTTTAAATGAGAAAACACTTTTTCTTGCATAAATATACCATAATCTTACTTTTTTTAAACAATTCACTATTTTTAATACTTTCGTGCATTAACAATAATTAGATGTTTAATTTCCCACACTTTAACATTTAGTTTTTTGAACAACTTTTTTTAAAACTTACAATCATTTAGGAATATTTCAATAAAAACACTATTTTTTCCTGCCTTACCGTAATGAGATGCATAAAGAATTCACTTTTTTAAACTTCACTATTTTTAAACTTTCACTGCATTACAATATTTAGATGTTTAAATAACACTTTAACTTTACTTTTTGAACTTGTAAAATTTTCGAATATTTAAATATAAAACGCTATTTTTCCTGCCTCTACGTAATGAGATACATAAAATAATTCACTTTCTTCAAAACATCCCCACTATTTTTAAACTTTCGTGCATTACAATAATTAGCTGTTTAAACACTTTAACTTTACATTTTTTGAAAACTTTTTTTTATAAACTTACAATAATTTACGAATATTTAAATAAATAAAACTATGCATCTCATTACGGTAAGGCAGGAAAAATAAATAATTCACTTTTTTAAACTTTTGAGTATATAAATTCTTATTTTTAAATATTCTTGCATAACAATATTTAGATGTGTTTAAACACTTTAACTTTACTTTTTTTGAACTTGTCAAATTTCTTGGAATATTTTAAATAAAAAAAATAACAATTATCTTGCATTACAGTAACGAGATTCATAACTTCACTTTTCTAAACGTACAAAATTTTTGAATAAAATATTACTTTTCTTTTTTACTTTCTTGAGTTGCATTAAACAAGATGTTTCTTTCACCTTTTTTAAAACTTATAATAATTTACGAAATATAATATAATTTACACTATTTTTCCTGCCTTACCTGTATCGAGATGCATAAATAATAATTCCCCAACTTTTTTAAACTTTTTGAATATTTCAACATAACAATAATTAGATATTTTAACACTTCAACCTTTTTGGACTCGTATCATAAAAATGTAAGAATATTTAAATAAAACACAGTAAGAGACTAAACCCTTACTTTTTAAAATATAATATTTGTGAACATTTTAATAAAAATATCACTATTATTTCTTGCAATGCAGTAATAAGATGCCACAACAATTTACAAATATTTAAATAAAAACATCACTTATTTTTCCCTGCACTGCATTAACGAGAGGCATTAAAATACTTTAACCTCACCGTTTCACGCTTGTAATTAAAACGATGGAGATTTAAATAAAACACTTTTTCTTGCATTTGCAGTCATGAGAATAACTTTTCATTGCATTACAAAATTAACTTGGACTGAAAATGTGCATTGCAAAAAAATCTCACTTCTTATTACACTGCAGGTTTTTCTTTGTCTTTCCTTCCTTATTTCTCTCTTGTAATTTAGTTTTCATGAGATTCACAGATTTACCTTTGAGCACTGCTTGTGATTCTGACACCACACCATGATCCGTTGCTCCTGACAATTGAGAAGAGAGGGACACAACATAATTAAAAACACTGCAAATCACACCCAGATGTGAAACATTCAAACAGAATCACTGTTCATTTCACTGAATCGATTCAAAGATTCATGGCACCAACACTAAAAAAAAAAAAAAAAACACATATTTGAATAAAAAAAAATTTAAAAAATATTCCCACTTAACGACAGTTTCAAATGAAGGATGATGTGAATCAGAGCTTTGTTCCCTTTCCCAAAAGCATCTGAACGGGTAAAAATTTACGGGTGGTCTGCAACCCAAAAGTCTGCTTAAGTTCAATGTCAAGTTCAAAGGATTTCTGTGGAACAATGTAATCCAGTGGAATTCCCCGCAAAACCTTGGGAAACAATTATCATTACAGGACTTAATTTGCCATCCAGTACCGTAGGGTGTTGCACACTTGATGTCAAGGATAATGGTCAACCCAGGCTTCAAAGAAGGAACAGAAGACGGAACCAAAGCAAATGCAGAACATGTGAAGTGAGTCGGGACGTCGCTTTCTGCGATGCCGCAATTAACGCGACGTCTTCAATCGGAGTCATTGTAAAGCGCTCGCGCAGCGGGAAACGTTTCAGCGGCATTCCACGGGATCTAGTCGACGTGTTAATTGGATCACTTAAAAAATATAGCTTCATAATCAGGACTTTAAACAAAACAAATTTGTGAAGAAATCTCCGGGAGATGTGCTTTTTTTTATGGAAGCAGGTAGATGCGACGGAGGTCAAGTGTTGTTGTGAAATTTTTTTTTTTTTATTTTACGTTTTTACTGGTCACTAATACCGCTCTAAAACAAATACACCCAGCTCCACCG
Source organism: Opsariichthys bidens (assembly GCA_037194245.1). Classification (NCBI taxonomy): domain Eukaryota; kingdom Metazoa; phylum Chordata; class Actinopteri; order Cypriniformes; family Xenocyprididae; genus Opsariichthys; species Opsariichthys bidens. The sequence goes on along the minus strand of CM074281.1, from coordinate 1,238,249 downwards.
ATATGTCGTTCAGACTTCATTTCATCCTCGGACACTCCACGGGGATGTTTCTGACCCAGCTGTATTGCTCGTTCTTTTTTGTGTCCCTGACCTCCGACAGATAATTAATAGGTCACCCCGGCTTAGTTAAGGAGTATTCATCAGTGGAAGCGATTCTAAAATAATACTGAAAGCCGTTTTCGCCCGTACACCCCAGATAACCCCCCGGAGGGCCGTACCGTTTGGTCCGTTGACACCACCCCGTTTCCGACACGACCGTTATTTGAGCCATACCCATGATAAATCAACGACCGACGTATCCTTTAATTAAGCTTACCGTTTGCCCTCCCCCCCCGTTTTGAGCCGTTGGTTTTCAAAGCTCAACAGATTAACAATCCGTTCGCTGAAGCATCACTGCTGGATTCACACTGCCAGATCCGTCAAGGAAACTCATCCCCGGGAACGAAGCGCAACATTGTCTTTAAGATAAACCGTACATTTACATCATGTAGGCGACTTTTATCCAAAGCAGCTTTCCATAGGAGGGGAAAACACACGCCAAACAAGCAATCTGTCGCACAGCCAACAGATTCACGGTTCACAAGAGGGTTTAAAGCTGGGAACGTTTGAGGGGAGGGATGTGATCCGCTGCGGGAAAAAAAAAACACGCGGCGAGATTTGAGTGCTGGAATTAAATTCAACGGAGCAAACGGGAAACGCGGAATTGCAATTGACATGTAAATGTGAGGAAGGAACGATGTTTAAAACAATGCAAGAAGTTTGTAACTGCAATTTTATAACTAGCAAGAGCAAATATTGTCGGTACTGTGTTTTAAAGTTTTGAAAAAGTCTGGAGGTTTAAAGGACTTTCAGAAAAAAAACAGAACGAATATAAACGAACAAATGACTGACTGACTGACTGACTGAACTGACTGACTGGGGACTGACAGCTACGGTGACGGACGGACGGGTGACGGACGGTACGGACGGACGGTACGGACGGACGGGGACGGACGGACGGATGGATAGATAAACACTTGACAGACAGCAAAATATCAGGACAAACAGAGGACCAAAAAACATCAAACATACAGACGGACAAAAACATCAGACAAAAATCAGACAGACAGGACATAAAATATCAGACACAAAATCAGACAGACAAAAATCTCAGACAGACAGACAAATAGACAAAGATAGACAGACAGATAGATAATACAGACAAAAAATATCAGACAGGAACAGATAGATAGATAGACAGACAGAGTAGACAAAAATCAGACAGACAGACAAAACATTATCAGACAGACAGGCAGACAAAACATCAGACAGACAAACATATCAGGACAGACTAAACATATCATACAGTAAAGATAGACAGACAGACAGAACAAAATATCAGACAGGCAGGAAAGATAGACAGACAGATAGATGGATACAGACAAAAAAAATCAGACAGACAGACAAAAATATAGACAGACAGATAGATGGATACAGACAAAAAAATCAGACAGACAGACAAAAATATCAGACAAAAATCAGACAGAACAGACAAAAAATCAGACAGAACAAGGACAGACAAAAATCTCAGACAGACAGACAAATAGACAGAAAGATAGACAGACAGATAGATAATACAGACAAAAAATATCAGACAGACAAAAATATCAGACAGACAGGATAGATAGATAGACAGGACAGATAGACCAAAAAAAAAAAAAAAAAAAAAAAAAAAAAAAAAAAAAAATCAGACAGAACAGACCAAAACATATCAGACAGACAAAACATTATCATACAGAAAGATAGACAGACAGACAGACAAAAATATCAGACAGGACAGGACAGATAGATAGATAGAAGACAGGATAGACAAAACTGTTTCAGGACAGGAAGACAAAAATCAGACAGACAGATAGATAGATAGACAGACAGATAGACAATAAATCAGACAGACAGACACAAAACATATCAGACAGACAGGCAGACAGACATATCAGAAAGACAAACATATCAGACAGACAAAAAGAAAAATCTCAGACAAGAACAAACAAAATAGACAGAAAGATAGACAGACAGACAAACAGACAAAAATATCAGACAGACAGAAAGATAGACAGACAGACAGCCATGATCAGACAAAAATATCAGACAGACAGACAAAAAAATCTCAGACAGACAAACAAAGACAGAAAGATAGACAGACAGACAGATAGATAGACAAAAATCAGACAGACAGATAGAGAGATAGATAGACAGACAGACAGCAGACAAAAATCAGACAGACAGACAAACATATCAGAAAGACAAACATATACAGGACAGACAGACAAAAATCAGGGGATAGATAGATAGATAGATAGATAGATAGATAGATAGATAGATAGATAGATAGATAGATAGATAGATAGATAGATAGATAGATAGATAGATAGATAGATAGATAGATAGATAGATAGATAGATAGATAGATAGATAGATAGATAGATAGATAGATAGATAGATAGATAGATAGATAGACAAAAATATCAGACAGACGCATCGATTCTTTCACATGAGGAAAAAGAGTCACGTGACGCTGCTCTGTGTGTGAGTTTCTTGTCCCAGGAATGATGAAGAATAAGACACACTGAGTCCGTCTGGAAGCAGGTGGTTCTGAGGAGCTCGTCGTTGCACGTCACGCAGGGATCGTGTGTGAGCGTTCAACTGTTCCTTCTCACACGAGTTTAGCGGTTCTTCCCCCCCCCCCCCCCCCATTTGACAGACAAGTGTTTTATTTACATTGTTCAGATGCTTTAATCATGGGGGGGAGCGCTGCGTCTTGTGGTTTTGGGGCAAGCTTTAACAAAACACAGGTCCACTGCAAACACTCCCAAACCATGAGCAGACAGATCGCGTTCAACAGACCCTGTTGGGTTAAATCCATTCCATACGTCTCTCCCTGCATTCACCAGACAGCTCAGAGCAATGAGAAACGAGCGTCATCCATCATTTTGTCAAACCTTTCCAGCTTCATGTAGGGTTTTCAATGGGATGTGATAAAGATCAAATATATACAGTGAAAAATTAATGTCTAGATATTATTTGTTAAAATATTGAGTTTCTATTTGTACATTTTTATACTCATTGTAGCATTGTTTGCTTGTTTATTCATTATTTTAGTCTTTAAATAAATATTTATTTATACCATTTTTTCCCAAATTGTATTTTATTTTAGACTTTTTTTTTATTTAATCATTTTAAAAATTCTTTAAAAAAGTTTTTATAGGTCAGATAGACAGCTAGATTTTACTTTGAAAAAATTAATGTCTAAATATTGTTTGTTAAAATATTTAGTTTCTATTTGTACATTTTTATACTCATTGTAGCATTGTTTGCTTGTTTATTCATTATTTTAGTCTTTAAATAAATATTTATTTATACCATTTTTTCCCAAATTGTATTTATTTTAGACTTTTTTTTTATTTAATCATTTTAAAAATTCTTTAAAAAAGTTTTTATAGGTCAGATAGACAGCTAGATTTTACTTTGAAAAATTAATGTCTAAATATTGTTTGTAAAATATTTAGTTTCTATTTGTTTTTATACATTTTTTATACTCATTATAGAATTGTTTGTTTGTTTATTCATTATTTTAATCTTTATATAAATATTTACTTATTTATTTAAACCATTTTTTCCCAAATTGTATTTATTTTAGACTTTTTTTATTATTTAATCATTTTAAAAAATTCTTTAAAAAGTTTTTATAGGTCAGATAGGACAGCTAGATTTTACTTTGAAAAATTAATGTCATAAATATTGTTTGAACTATAAAACATTTAGTTTCTATTGTAAATAATAATTTTTTTATACTCATGTTTGTTTGTTTATTCATTATTTTAGTCTTTAAATAAATATTTATTTATTTATACCATTTTTTCCCAAACTGTATTTATTTTAGACTCCTTTTTTTAATTTAATAATTTTAAAAATTCTTTTAAAAAGTTTTTATAGGTCAGATATGTCTAAATATTGTTTGGAAAATATGGTTTCTATCAAGTTAATTGCAACATTTTTTTTTTCTATTCATTATAGCATTTATGTGTTTTTTTCATTATTTTAATCTTTTTATATAAATATTAATTTATTTTGATCTATTTTCTTTATTCAAATTTATAAATTT
>CM074281.1:1164108-1229108 GCA_037194245.1 Opsariichthys bidens | reverse complement strand
TAGATAGACAGACAGGTAGATGGATAGATAGATAGACGGATAGACGGATAGATAGATAGATAGATGGATAGACAGACAGACAGATAGATAGATAGATAGATAGATAGATGATAGATAGAAGGATGGATAGGCAGATGTGAGAGATAGACAGATAGATGGATAGATAGATGGATAGATAGATGGATAGATAGACGGAATGGATAGGCAGATGGAGATAATAGACAGATAGATAGATAGATAGATGGATAGATAGACGGATGGATAGGCAGATGGAGAGATAGACAGATAGATAGATGGATCTCTAGACTGCTGTGGAAGGCGGAGCTGGTCTCGGTCAGGAAGGGCAGCAGTTGCACAGGGTGTTTGAGGAGTGTGACACTGGCATTTGGTCACCAGGCGAGTTCAGAGGGGCTGCATGTTTTTGCAGCTGACCAGACCTCCCATTTTCACATGAAAGACCTGCGATCACACACACTCACACACACTCACACACACACACGGCCTCTGGACACTCTTTATGGAGCACCAACAACAATCGCTTTCTATTCCTGGAGCTTCCCAGCCAGTTTCAACCAGCCCTTTATCAAGCTCAGCCTGTCATGGCACTTCCTCTGGAGACAAAAGCCACAGAGAATCACAAACTCACGAGCTTTCTCCATACTTCCCTTTTGAAGTTAAGAGAGATGTTTCCCTCAAATCTCTAACGACTGCAGTTCCGCTTCATCCCTGCCAAATGGCTCGACATTTCTTTCAAGAACATCATAAACCGTCACGAGAGCGCTTTCTCCTCGGATGGATGTCTTGTTTTGGTTGCATGGCAAGTTCCACGAATAAGACGTTTGAATGAACCTTGTGGAAACACAATGAGGAACGCGTAGAAGGAAAAGAGCCTGTGATTTCTGACAAAACAACAACACGAGACTGACTGAGGAATCGTGTTTTACGGCACACGCTCTACACAAGAAAAGATCACTAATATCAGACATAGAGTTCCAAATAATTCCTTCAGGGAAGCTCAGTTTAACACCCGTCAAGATACGAGCGACAAACACTCTGCACACTATTCAGGTTAACTTATAACGCACTTACAAACAAACGATTTTCCAGTAATAATTTATAGACTGGATCAGAAGTATGTCATCATCTATCAAAAACAGCTCCAGCCCATATATATATATATATATATATGTGTGTGTGTGTGTGTATATATATATATATGTGTGTGTATATATATATATATATGTGTGTGTGTGTGATATATATATATATGTGTGTGTGTGTGTGTATATATATATATATATATGTGTGTGTGTGTGTGTATATATATATATATGTGTGTGTATATATATATATATATGTGTGTGTGTGTGTATATATATATATATGTGTGTGTGTGTGTGTATATATATATATATATATGTGTGTATATATATATATACACACACACACATATATATACACACATATATATAAATACATACACATATATATATATATACACACACATATATATATAATACACACACTCATATATATATATACACATACACACACACACATATATAAATATATACACATACACATATATACACACACACACATATATACATACATACATATATATGATTCTGGATAAATAGACATCACGATTCTGAAAAATAAAATGTAATTTACTAAAGGTTCTATAAAAATGTAAATTGCCACAGAATATTTTTTAAAAATATTTAATAAAATAGACTAATTTTTCTTTGAATTGGGTTGAATGAACGATTCAATGACTCACTAACAGACACAAAGACTTCAATTGTTTCGTTACTGGATGAATCGGCCACAAATTCACGAATGTGATTCAACGACACACACATCTTTAACAGTAACAGTAACTAATGACGTAAACTGACCACAATCGTTATTTGAAGCCTCAAGTTACTTTCATATGGAGTCCCACAGATGACGCGCAAGAATAAAAAAAAGTAAATCATGCGCATTTTGTTCCCTCGATTGTTCGCGCAAACCACGACGAACTAATTTGTTCTCTCAGTTTACTAAATCGAGCGCGCAATTTATTATTTTTACCCCTCGATTTTTTATTTTTTACCCCTCATCCATTTTGAATACATGATTTACTAATTCATAGCTTCGTCCCTCGATTTGCTAAATCGTACACATGATTTACTATTTCGTTCCGTTGATTTACTAAATGGTGAGCATGACTGACTGTTCCATTTCCTCGATTTACTAAATTATACGCACGATTTACTATTTTGTTCCATCAATGAATGAAATAGTCATGTATGTCCTGTGCAGGGCTCCAAAAAGCTGCTCTAAAATACATACATACATATATATATATATATTATATATATATATATTATATATATATATTATATATATAAATTAAATTTTTCTACATCTTCTAAACGTGAGATCTAAGTATTTCTATATGTTAATTAGTTTTTAAAACAATAAAAAAATAATAAACGAAGGACCAATTATGCTATAAAATACACACACACATATATATACATACCCCAAAAATACATATATATAATAAAAATTTAATTTTTTCTACATTATGAATATTAGCTCTTCTAAACTTGAGATCGAAGTATTTCCATATGTTAATTATTTTCAAAAATAAATAAATAAATAAAATAAAATAATTATCGATGGGCCGATAAAGCGGCCGATAACGCACTCCGTATCCGTTTTCAGATTTCTGTGAATTTAGAGTAAATGTTATGCAAAATAAAGGGTTTAATTTCATTTTCGGTCATTAAATAGCTTTAATATTTCTAGGTTTTTAAAGTCATTTTAAATACTGTAAGACTGATGACAATAATCATAAAAATGCTGAAAACTAAGATTCCCTAAATACATTCCATTTGCGCACATATATCGGCCATTCAGTCGAGAATTTTAAACACATACTTATGCGAAACAGAGTCCAAAAACAATCCCCTCAATTTCAAGATTGTGTATAGAAATTAAAAGTTAAGAAATGGCATCCCAAGTGGAAGTGGTGACATGTTTTCCCTCGAAACTCACGTTAATGTGGCGCAGTGTTTGATAGAATGACAAGTTCTCGTACCTGCAAATGTTTGGAAGCGGCAGAAATGCGCCACGTGATGTGCAGGCTGAGGCACCGCGACGCGCATCTCGCGCGGTGAACGCTCTCGCCGAAGAACTCGTCCGGCTTCCTCGCGTCCGCGGCGCTCGCGGCGCTCCACAGCACTATAATCCACAGGGCGAAGGCGGACATGGTGAGGCTGATGCCGCTGCGCCGACTGACTGTGCGCCGCTCCCCGCTGCAGCTGCAGCTGAAGAAAGTTTCGCGCTGCGGCGGGGCGGAGTCAAGCGCGCGCCATTGGCGGAGCTCGGCGCGCGCCCCGCCTCTCCAGACGCAGGTAGATGCGCGCGGACCGCGCGGGGGCGGGCGCGAGAAACTTCAGATGGGATGATTGAGAAATGTTCTGGGAGACGCACTTTTTCTTTTTTCTCTCCAACACCATCATGGAAACCCAAAATTATAACAATTAACAATCACATTGCTATGTCATAATATCGACTTTTCAATCTCTTAGTATGTCATCATTTGACTTTTATTTACATAAAATTATACTTATGATATAAGCAGTTGATTTATATCATACTTTTGTCTTTATAAGCTCATAATTATGATTAAGTTAGTCATATTTATGACTTTAGCATGTCAACTTTATCTCAATTTGGACTTTTTGTCAAAATTATGCCGTAATTCCCACTTCTTAATGACACAATTATGATTTAGTAAGTCATAATTATGACATAAAAAGCATAATAATGACACAGAAAGTTGTCTTATGTCATAATGTCGACTTTTTAATCTCTTAGTATGCCATTATTTTGACCTTTTATTTACATAAAATTATACTTATGACATAAGCAGTTGATTCATGTCATACTTATGTCTTTATAAGCTCGTAATTATGATTAAGTTAGTCATATTTACGACTTTTTGTCATAATTATGCCGTAATACAGACTTCTTAATGACTATAATTATGATTTAGTAAGTCATAATTTCGACCGTATCTCATAATTTTGACTTTTTCTGTCATAATTATGTCATAAAACCATAATAATGACATAGAAAGTCGGCGTACGTCATGCTTTTCAATCTCATTAGTATGTCATAATTTTTTTTTTTTTGACTTTTATTACATAAAATTATACTTATGACATAAGAAGTTGATTTATGTCATAATTTTGTCTTTATAAGCTCGTAATTATGATTAAGTTAGTCATATTTATGATTTAGCATGTCAACTTTATCTCAATTTCGACTTTTGTCAAAATTATGCCGTAATTCTGATTTCTTAATGACATAATTATGTATTTAGTAAGTCATAATTTTGTCTTTTTCTGTCATAATTATGACATAAAAACCATAACAATGACATAGAACGTTGTCTTATGTGACTTTTTGTCAATTATTTCATGAAAATCATGACATACACAGTTGACTTGTCATAATTTTGACTTTTAAATCCCATAATTATGACTTCATTATGACAAAATGTCGAAATGAGATAAATTGGAAAGTATGGACATATTATGACAAAAAATCATAATTAAAACTTTCTGACTTTTTAATCCCATAATTATGGTTTAGTGTGTCATAATTTCAACTTTAGCTCATCAATTTTGAGTTTGTCATAATTATGACATAAAAAGCATAATAATGACACAGAAAGTTGTCTTATGTCATAATGTCGACTTTTTAATCTCTTAGTATGGGAATGTGATGGCCATTATTTTTGACTTTTATTTACATAAAAATTATACTTATGACATAAGCAGTTGATTCATGTCATACTTTTGTCTTTATAAGCTCGTAATTATGATTAAGTTAGTCATATTTACGACTTTTGTTATTTTGTCATAATTATGCCGTAATACAGACTTCTTAATGACTATAATTATGATTTAGTAAGTCATAATTTTCGACCGTATCTCATAATTTTGACTTTTTTTTTTTTTCTTTTCTTTTTTTTCTTCTGTCATAATTATGTCATAAAACCATAATAATGACACAGAAAGTCGGGCGGGGGCGTAGTCATGCTTTTCAATCTCTTAGTATGTCATAATTTTGACTTTTATTTACATAAAATTATACTTATGACATAAGAAGTTGATTTATGTCATAATTTTTTGTCTTTATAAGCTCGTAATTATGATTAAGTTAGTCATATTTATGATTTAGCATGTCAACTTTATCTCAAAATTTCTTAGTTTTTTTTTAATTTATTTTTTTGGACTTTTTGTCAAATTTTTTTTTTATGCCGTAATTCTGATTTTCTTTTCTTAATGACATAATTATGTATTTAGTAAGTCATAATTTTGAACTTTTTTCTTTTTTTTCTTTCTGGTTTCTTTTTCTGTCATAATTATGACATAAAAACCATAAAAAAAAAGAAAAAACCCGAAGTAACAATGACATAGAACGTTGTCTTATGTGACTTTTTGTCAATTATTTTCATTATTAAAATCATGAAAATCATGACATACACAGTTGACCTACATACTTGTCATAATTTTGACTTTTAAATCCCATAATTATGACTTCATTATGACAAAATGTCGAAATTGAGATAAATTGGAAAGTATGGACATATAAATGATATGGGGGGACAAAAATCATAATTAAAAAAAGAACTTTCCCGCCACTGACTTTTTTTTAATAACAATCCCATAATTATGGTTATATGTGTTTAAGAGAGAGTGTGTGTGTCATAATTTCAACTTTAGCTCATCAATTTTTGAGTTTGATTTAGTCATAATTAGATGGATGACAAAAATCATAAATATGACAGAAAGTTGACTTGCATAAGATCTTGTTAATCTTTTCAATCTTTCACTTTTAAATTATAATAATAATTATGACTCAAAAAGTCATAATTTTCCTTTTTTCTTTTTATGTCAATTATTACATTAAAAACATAATTATGACACAAAGTTGACATCTATTGTCATTTAAATCTCATAATTTAGTATGTCATAACTGAATAGAAATCATAATCATGACAGAATTTAGTCGTTTCAGTGTTCATTCATGTTATAATTATGACAAAAAGGGGGAAAAAAAAAGAAAAAAGTGAAATTGAGATGAATTGGAAAGTATGACATATACTATGACAAAAATCATAAATAAACTATGACAAGAAAGGAAAGTTGACTTATGCCATAATTCTGATTTTTTTTAATTCAATCCCATAATTATGATTTAGTATGTCATAATTTCAACTTCAGATCATCATTTTGAGTTTTTGGTCATAATTATCCACAAAAATCATAAATATGACAGAAAGCTGACTTGTCTATAATTTCTCTTTTACATAATAATAATTATGACTCAAAAAAGTCATAATTTCCGCTTTCTTTTTATGTCAATTACTACATTAAAAAAACATCATAATTATGTCAGAATAAGACGTTTTCAATGTCTATAATTACGACAAAAACATATAATATGAAATTAAACAAGTTTGCTTTTATTTCACAATAATTCAGAACTTTCTCCAATGTTCACATTTCTCTTCCGAAAAGCAGCATGCAGTATTAGTACATATTTAATTAGATAATGCGTGCATGTTGCATATTCTAGCATCTAAGTATCATGACATTAGGAGTCTTGGCGCTATGTAAAATCCAACATTGAAAACTGTGTCGTATCTCGAACAAACACGGCTGGAAGAATACGAATTTATCGATGCGACTCTGTCGTTACATTTGCTTGCTCGTCGTTTCCAGTCAGATTACTTAACTTACGAAGCGGGATGATTTTTCATTTCTATTTCATAGAAAAGCGAAGTGTGTGTCGAGATCACCAGACACGTACACATCGGCATGTTCATGTATCCACAAGAGCCCAGTGGACCTCGAAACTCTTCCCGCGTACTGAGCTTCAAAAATAAACCGCCCCCCCGAGCTTTACCAAAGCAAGTTTCAAACATGTGTCTAGCATTTATTTCGGCAGTCAACGCGCAGCCAGTAGGTGGAAAAGAATTGACTACAGGTCATTATTAAAAAATAAAAAAAAATGCAACAAGCACATCACGCCAACATCCTCCGCTGAGTGCTCAACCAGGAAATGTGAGATTAACGAGTTTAGGAAAAAAGTTCCCAGAATGACTGGGTTCATTTATATAAAGTCGTTATCCTCCTCAGTTCTTGCTGCTGGAGAAGCAGCCATGCTCTCGAAACCTCCCTCTATTATGAGTTTTTATGGGTATAGAAGAACCTTCAATGCGACAGCGGGGGACAGAAAAATACTGGACTCATACTTTAGTATAGATTTGGAACTGGCGGTAGCACTTTCGCCCGGGCCGGCCGCCGGCCTGTGCCATTAATGTTTCAATAGCTGCCGTTACCTCTCTAATGGAAGCAGGTCGGGGCTCGTTGTGAGATGGAGGAGAGGAAGAGAGGAATTCCGTGCTTTCGACGGCCAAGGCCGTGCTGACCACACACATCTGCTGCTGCTTTCCACAGTTCTGACCAAGTCGAGGGACCGACGTTTGCAAGCTGCTACGCCGGCGCTTCCTCAAACCCTTCTTTAAACGCGGATGTCTGTGTCCCCTTAAACGGCTGTCTGTAATGGCTTAATTTGTGGGCTTATTGCAGCCATGTGTTAGTGGGAGGAGTGCGCGGGGGAAGGGGGGAGGGCGGACTTTACGGTGCGGACGTATGTTGCGAGCGAACCAGTGTGGACGACATGTGCCCGTGGGAGTCGCGGTCAAAAAAAAAAAACAAAAAAAAAGGGCCTTACATTTTTTACGGTAAAAATGTCATCATGTCGTGGAATTACATTATATTTAATTAAACATGATGGAACGTTCATGAAAATTCGTTTTCAATTGGTCATAAAGCTTTATCTACAGTTATTTTGACTGAAATATTTGACTTATGTCATAATGTGTGGTATTTTGTTTTGTATTTAATAGATAATTACGAATATTAATTAAAATCAACATGAAACTCATGGTACATAATTATTTATGTCAATTATTAAATGAAAAAATATATAATTGTGACACAATAGTTGAACATTAATTTCGACTGTCATTAATTCACAAAATTCATAATTTATATGACCAGAAGTTGACATGTCTTTATTTAGTACATACCTTTAAACTTATGTACGGGCTGGCAATAAAGATAAATAGAGATACTCCAAGGAAATGAAAGAATTTCTTGCTTTTCTTCCAATAGTTTTTGTAAATTTATACATGAACATGACATTAATCTTGTCATAATTGTTTGTGTCATAAATATCGACTAGTTTAATCTCTTATAATTATGTCGTATATTTTGTCTGTTATTTACTAAATCATACTTATGACATAGGCAGTGATTTATGTCATAATTATTGAGTTAGTTTTTCTAATTTTTGATTTATCAAGTCTTACTTTCACCTTTATTCAATTTGACTTAATTAATCGATATTATTTGGTTCCTTTATTCGTAATTTATGACTATTTTAACTTTAGCTCATTAATTTTGACTTATCTATGTCAATTTACTCACCATTAAAAAATCAATAATCATGGACATTTGCACTTGCGTCATAATTATCCGACTTTAATCTCCCTTATTATGTCCATAATTCTTGACTTTTATTTTACAATAAATCATATTATGACATAATCTTTTTATGATTTTTAAAAAAAACTTTTTTTTCTACGATAATTATAATTTAGGTTTGTCATTCTTTTAATTTATCTCCAACTTCGATTTTTGTCCACATTTTGTCAAAATCATAATTAGCTCAAAGTGATTGTCAAATTAAATCTAATAATTTATGATTTAGTATGTCATAATTTTGACTCTTTTTCGTCATATTTGACAATATTTATTAATTATGAGAAGTTGATTTATGCCATAATTTCGCATCATTAATTCATAATTATACTTTAATTTGGACTTTAGGTCTATTTGTACTTTTTATGTCATTAGTACATAAAAAATCAATAATACATGACATACAACAGTTGACTTTGTGTTATAATATGACTTTTTTTAAATTCTATAATTATGATTTTATTTACATAAAATCTTATTTATGAATAGACAGTTGATTTATGTTATAATTTTGGATTTAATATCATAATTATTGATTTAGTTGTAATAATTATCTTTACTTACTTTCAACTTTATCTCAAAATTTCGACTTACATTACTCACATAACATGACAGAAAGTCTTGACTTATGACCATTATTCTGACTTTTAATCTACTAAATAATGGATTTGTACATTCATAATTTTCAAATTTATCTCATAACTTTTAACTTTTTATGTCATAATTATGACACAAACAATATACTAATGAACAGAAAGTGACTTATGTCAATAATTTGATTTTTTAATCTCTTAGTATGTACAATATTTAAAATTCATAATTATGACTAGAAAGTGGACACGTCATAATTTAGACTATAGTCATAATTATGATATACCAAAATAATCAAAATAAGAATAAAAAAAAATTATGGCTTTTTTCAATGTTCCAGATTTAGTTTGGAAAATACTGCATGCGTAAATTAAATAATGATGCAAAAAACATTCATTTTTAAACAAATAAAAATAATATATTTTAAAATGAATGAATTGCTTCAAATTAACTGGTTGCATCCTATGCAATTTTGATAAATGCTTATTAGAATTTTAACAGAAGCAAAAATTAGAAGCAATAACTATGCATGTAAAAAATCATGTTTTATTTATCATGACAGGACAAATATGGATACATTAAGTTTATAAGTTCTGTTGATGTTAAATTTGGATAGTAATTCATGGTTTCGTCAGGGAGAGAGGAACTATTGAGTGAGTATCAATCAGCGTAACAGTGAAAGCTAATGCCATGCTTGCCTAATGACATCTACAAGGGCAGCATGTACAGATTGGACAAGGGCAACGGTCTTGACTGAGCTTGTGGTAATCATATTTAACTTCGTGATCGTACTTGTCATCTCTTCGTTTACTACTTCAAACTGATACGGTCAGTTATAAGTATGATTTGAACCATGCCAATGCAATTCCCTAATTCCAGCATAATTATTAAGTCTATTCAAAAGAATATTGTGGTCGGATAGTGTTGAATGCCAGCCTAAACACTAAACATAAAACACTTCAGTTTCTAATATATTTTATTTTATATATATATATTTATATATATATATATAATATATATATATATAAATTCATATATATAAATATATACATATATATAATTATTTTTAATGAAGTATTTTAATTAATTATAGCACTCTTATAATATATGTGAATTAATCTATAATCACATTATAATGTTTTTTATTAATCTATTTTATTGTAATATTTTTTATTATTTATTTTAATTTTAAAAATGTAAAAAATATTTATTTATAGACACAGTTCTATTTAGCTATTCATTTTAGTAACTATTTTAAACTTTTTTTGATTTATTTAAATATATTTATTTATTGATTTTATTTGTTCATTTTATTGTTTGAATGCGCACACTATTTTTATTTTAATAAGTTTTATTATTCATTTCTATTGTATTAACTTATTTGATTCCATTTTTATTTTTGTTCATTTTTTATAAATGTATATATTTATGTATTTACATATTTAATCGCTTTTTTATTTAATTTTGTTATTAAAAATAAAAATATTATATTTATGACAACCTCAAATTACGTTTACTAATTTGTAAACTTATTATACAACCTTTTTATTAATTTATTTTAAATATTTGTATTTATTAATTTAAATCTATTTAATTTAATTTAAAACTTGTTTTATTAATTATTTTATTTAATTATTTATTATAAGGTATGTATTAATAAAAGTTTATTTAACTAACTTTTAACTATTTTAATTTTTTTCATTTATTTATATTATTTTTATTTATTTTTTCATATAATTTCAGAGGGGGAAAAAGGTTCTTTTAAGAACTCTTCACTGAAAGGTTGAAAGATGGTTATAAACATGAACATCATGATTTTCTGTAACAGCTGCATTGAAAAATATTATTGTGAAAAGCCGCTTCTTTAAAACTTTTAATACTTTTACATTCACAGCATTTTATCAGTACGCCGTTATCCCAAAGCAACTTATTACAAAGCCAACAACAGCCGTTTAGAGATTTAAGGACCGATTCTGTTTCAAAGTATCAATTAATGGGAATTTCCCTAGAGGAAGTGAATTAAAATATGGAACACCCAGGAATCCAAGTTACGTTCTCATTCCATGTTTATCTAAGGAAAGTGACTGTAATCAAACTCAGAAAAACTTTTCAACAATAACCTGCAAAATGTCCATTGGGAAAACTGCGGAACATTGGGGAATAATGTCCATCTGCACATCAAATCGAAGCAAAAAATAAAAAAAAAAAACAATGGCAGAAAAAAATCCATGCCTACATATATTTGAAGCCCCTCAAAAGGCAGGAATGAGTCCCTGATGTCCACGTTGACCCCGTTTATGTGGCAGTTTTCCTTACGCTTCTCAGGACGGTTTTAACCTTTCGCCTCTTGCGAGCCGGCAGACGTTTCCCGGCATCTGGAATTATTCCGAATCTTCATTCGTACCTTTCGGAGATTTTCAGCGTAATATTTTGTGTTTCGGGCGGAAACGCTGCTATTATTTTCTGCGGCACAAGAAAGACAACGTCTCAGACTGAAAACATCTCGCCATCCTTATAATTCTGTTGCACTTTAATAACGAGACGGGTTTGAGTTCGTGTTTAAGAAACAGGAACAAATATCTGGCAATTTGGGTTGGGGTGGTCCAGAAAAATCAACAAACATTTAAAGGGGAAACGACAATGAAATGAGCATTAGCAGGAATATTGTGTTCATTTTTTATCAGTTTTTGAAGTAAAAAAAAGTCTTTTTTCCGTGTGTTTAGTATGAAGACAGAACACTCCTGTTTTTTCATCATCTCTATTTCTTACTTATCTTAAACTTATTTTTATTTATTTATTTAAAAATATGATTTATTTAAATACATTTTGTATATTATTTACTGATTTAATTAATATTTTAAACTAATCATTCATTTATTTTAAATTTATGTATTCATTTATTTACTTAATTTTAATGTTTTCTTTTTAAAAAATAGAGGGGGGTATTTAAATATCTTAAATTCATTATTATTTTATTCTATTTAAAGGACTTGCTGATTTAGTAAACTTATTTTTAAACTTCTCTATTCATTTATTTGAATAGTTTTATTTATTCAGATTATTTATTTGTATTAATATCTATTTTTTATTTGAATCTAGGTTTTAATAAAAAAAATTACATATGTTTATTTACTTATTTTAAACTAAATTTTTAAACATCTTATTAATTTTTGTAAATGTATTTTATTCATTTATTTACTTATTTAAATTTTCTTTTTGAAAAAAATTTAGTCTATTTTACATATTTTAAATCATTTTTTATTTATTTTAAAGACTTACTGGATTTAGTAACTTATGATTATAAAAACTTCTCTATTCATTTACTTTGGAATAAGTTTTATTTATTCAGTTATTTGATTTATCTTTTTTATCTATTTTTTTATTTGAACTCTAGGTTTATAAAATTTAATATATTTTAATTTACTTATTTTAAACCTAATTTTTTAAAATCTTATTTATTTTATTTAAATATATGTATTTATTTTATTTACTTTATGTTTTTTTTAATTTTCCAATCTTTTTTTAAAAATAATTATGTATTTTACATATTTTTAAATCATTATTTATTTATATTCATTTAAAGACTTACTGATTTAACGTAAACTTATTTTAAACTTCTCTATTCATTTATTTGAATAGTTTTCTATTCCTACTTCTATTTTTTATTTTGAATCTAGGTTTATAAATTAATCATATTTATTTACTTATTTTAATCCATTTTTTAATAATCACTTAATCATTTTTAAAAACGTTATTTACCCTATTTTAAAATCTTTTTTAAAATTTATTTACTTAAACAAATAAAAATATTTATTAATAGACAATTTCAAAATACTTTTATTCTTTTTACTTTCTTGTTTAATGTATTGTTTATTATTTTAAAATGTATTTATGTTCTTACATTTATTTATTTCATTTTATTTGTTTATTTACTTGTTTTAATCTATTTTATATTCATAAAAATTCATTTAACCTTTTAATATTTATTTAATAAAGTCTTTATTATATATATAATATATACTTATATATATATAGTATATATATATATCTATATTTATAAATAAATATAAATATATATATACCTATATATAATTGTCCTTTTTGTTGTTAGTTGATGTTGTTGTTTTAATCATATTATTTATTTACTTTTTTCCAAAAAAATTAAAAATTTATTTTTTTTTTTTCATTTATTTTTATTTTATTTATTCATTCATATATTTCCTTTCTTAAAAAGGTATTTTCAATGAACTGTTCATGGAAATTTAAATTTTCTAAGGCTTATTGACTCCACAGTGGAACTCGTGATTTGTTCAGCGGTCTCTATGGCGTCAGATTCCCGCCCATTTTACGAACCAACCCCCTCTGATCACATTGACCGTCACTGCAGAGTGTGTTCTTTGTTCTGTCCACCTGCGCTGGATCTGACGGATTACAACAACAAACAAAACGACGGCCTCCTGAAGGAAGCGGGAGGCGGAGGCGGGAAAAACATCCCGGTGCGGTCGGGACCCGATCCATAAAACACATATGAAACACTTCATCAGCAGCCCAAAAACACATTCAAAACACATCAAACACGATGGGTCCCGACTTCTATTTAAGAGTCATTTTATTGCAAGAAGTATACTACCAGTCTTTGGTCCCCATTGACTTTCATTGTATTTTTTCATGACAATGGAAGGTCAATGGGGACACCAAAACCTGGACATTACCGTCTTTATCATTATTTGAGCACCTTTTTTTTTCCCCAGCATCCACTTTGTAAATATTTAATATTTTATGGCGGACTATATTTACAGTGGGAAAAAAGTCTTTATATTTGGAAAAAGCGAAGAGGAAAAAATCCCCGACAGAATATTTCGATCTTTGTGGTCACTTTGACATTCCTTTATCGCTTTGTAAATGTTTTTCAGTTGTCTATAAATGGAAACCCACATAAGAACTATAAAATAGACAAAGACCATCAAAAAAAGGATTTATCGCTTTTCCTTGTCATCATAAAAACTCAAAAGAAATCACGTTTTCATCCATGCGGTTTTATTACTGAAAGAGTCATAATGAAAGTTCCAACAACCCTCGAGGATGATTATGAATAAATACACACCATAATCCATTCAGGCTGATTTTAAATGACAGAATAAGAGCATGAAGAAACACTTTTAAACGCCCACTAGATGCGCGATGCATCACATCATTTGTGCAGAAGATCTTCTCAATTCAAATATCCAGCTCTTCATGGAGATTAAAACGGCCAAAAAAGCTGAATTTATTTTGAACATAAAATGCAGTAAAATTGATTAATATTTTTTAACAATGTAAATCAGCTGTTTCCTATGTGGAAATATACAGTAAAATATAGATTTATTCCTGGATTTTTTAGCATCATTAATCCAGTCATTTCAGTAGTCACATGACACTGGAGTAAAGATGCTCGAAAAATATCAGCTTTGATCGCTGGATATAAAATTATATTTTTCACTGTCTTACTTCAAATGTTAAAACAGATACTTTAATAATGATAATAATTTATATCACATCTTTTTAACTGTATTTTTGCTTTGATAATAAAAATAACTGGAGTGGATTCAAACAGGTTAACGCTGTTAAAAATTATTAGTTAATATAAATTAAGATTTATAAATGTACAAAAATAATGTAATGGAATTGTTTTTTTCTTTACTCATTGGAGTGCTGTACTGGTACAATAAATGAGATGAATAAATAAAATATACACTTACATATTTTAATATTTTTTATAATTAAAACCATTTTGTTTAATTGTTAAAATCTGTTTTTATTTATTTTGTATATGCATTTTTTGGTATACTTTTATTTACCATTCGTTTTTAGTTACTCATACATTTTTTATATTCACTTAATTTCACTTCATATATTCTACTTTCATCTATTTATTTTTTCGTTTCTTACCAATATTACTTACTGTATTTCTTTATTTGAATGCAATATTTAAAATAATTATTTTTTAATTTTTTTATACAAATTATTTATTTACTTATTTTAATTAATTTAGTTATTTACATTAATTTTTGTTTCATTTATCATTCTACTTTCCATCCTTTATTTTTTTTTATATTACAAATATATTTTTATTTTATTCCACTTATTTACTTATTTTAATTTAATTGCTGCTTAATTACTTTAAAATGTAATTAATTAATGATCTTATTTTTCAATATAGTATTTTTAGAGAACACAAATCTGGTCTGACTGTGATTGTACTAAAATATTATCAAACACAAAACACAGCCAACAAAATAAAAAGCTGAACTCAAAAATATTAATAAATAACCTGTGACTAATATGAATTGACTGATTTCTATAATAATTTGTTTTTTGGTTTTGCCGTCAATGCAAACACGAGGCCATTTGTTAAAAGTGAAGCTGGCTCCAAACGCTCTGAGGTCAAAGTTCACGAAAGTTCTGACCTTTGAATCCCTCACAACCTGTCGTGGAAGCTTCCCGCCTCCTTTTATACTGCTTGTTGTCATGGAAAACTAAGTAGTGTTACACATCCAGTGGCAAAGTTCAGGCCAATGGAAAACATTCATTAAATCAAACATTATTAAAAGCTCAAAATAATATTTTGGAAAGGTTTTTTCCACTCATTTATTTGTGCTGTACTGTTTTTAATTTTATTTACTTGCTCAGTTATTTATAAATAATTTTTTATTTATTTATTTAAAAATAAAATGATTTATATACACAATTTTTTAGTTTATTATATTTACTTGTTTAGTTACTTAAAAATGTGTCTTTATTTATTTTTAATATTATTTATTTAAATATTGTTGAATTTATTTCATTTACTTCACTCATTAATGTAGTTATTCTAATCTATTTGATTATTATTTTAATCTATTTTATTAATGAATTAATTTAACACATATCTATTTGAATGTAAATTTTATTTCTTATTTATTTATTTAAATATATTTTTTATTTCTTCATTCACTTTTTCTAATATCTATTTAATTATTACTTTATTTTTATTTTATGTAATTAACTTGGTTTAATGTATTTTTTTATTAAAATGTCCATTTTATGTCTTAAAACGGACATACAATTATTTATTTAAATACAATTTTTAATTTATCTTATTTACTCATTTTATTGTTTCATTGTATTCATATATTCTATTAATGTATTTACTTCTAATCTTATTTATTCATTTCAATATTCTTTATTTATTCATTAATATATTTACTAATATCTAATTTTTATTAATTAATTTTAATTACTTAATTTAAAATTGCAATTTAAATTAATTTTATTTAACTATATTAAGTTATCTAAATTATTATTTAATTTATATCAATTTAGTTCTATTTAATGATTTTATTTATTTACTTATTTTTTATATTTTATATATGTATTTTGTATCACTTATTTTCCCTTCATTTTAAAAGTTAGTTTAACCTTATTTCTTATTTTTAACATTTTATTCACGAGTTTTTATTTATTTATTCATTCATTTTTTTTTTTTTTACATTTTTTATTCCCTACATACATTTTAAATGAACCCTCCAGCACTCCTGAAATCTTATCCTCTGGTGCCAAATAAAAAATAAAATATAAACAAAACCACATCCATACAACACATGTTCTCCTGACACACATAGACAGTATCAATGATGTAACATCATTCGTGAGTTTGTGTGTGTGTGTGTGTCCAGACTGCAGTGGGGGAGGGGAAGTTACAGTATCTCAGACGGACAAAAAACTATTACTGGACTTGTGAATGACTGCGTGCCCTTCCCAACACTGCTGGAAGGTCCAAAGACCTGGTGGGGCGGGTGGGGGGCGAGGCGGATTGAACCTGTTCTTTGTTAGGAGTGTCAGGCTCGGTCCGCCGTAGCTGTTGCTGAATGATGGCACTGCAACAACCACACACACACACACACACACACACAC
Source organism: Opsariichthys bidens (assembly GCA_037194245.1). Taxonomy (NCBI): domain Eukaryota; kingdom Metazoa; phylum Chordata; class Actinopteri; order Cypriniformes; family Xenocyprididae; genus Opsariichthys; species Opsariichthys bidens. The sequence goes on along the minus strand of CM074281.1, from coordinate 1,211,967 downwards.
AAAAACTCCTTCCGGCAAGCTTACGACACTTCAACTGGTCACATGATACACTGTGAAAAAATGGTTTAGCTGAAGGAAACACTTTTCATCACTATATTGCTAGTAAATTTACAATTAATTAAGAAGAAATGCAATTTAATGCACTTAATGTATCAAGGTCAAGTCAAAGTCCTCTTTATTTATATAGCGCTTTTTACAATTGCAAATTGTGGCAAAGCAGCTTTACAATTAATAAGGAATGTATTTATGTAATTATGTATATTATAATGTAATAATATACAAAAAAAATCAATCTACTAAGAGGCTTTGTAATATTGTTTTTCATCCAGGGGATGTTTACACGACAGCATTTTCAATAAACAGGGAAAAGTTTTATGTTTTTGACGTTTAATTTTTTGGGGGAGTTGGGGGGTAAAAAAACAAACTTGAAAAATGTGTTTCCCAGTGCAATTTTTCAAAAAGATACTCTTAAGGTCTCATATAACTATACGGTGTTTTGCATGTTCACGCAGTGTCTTCTTTACAATGTGACATCGGCTCTATGGGTATGACAGCGATCACGATTTTAGTCGCTAATCATTTTTGAACCACATATTGTCGTCTGCTACGTGAAAAATGCAAAAAAACATAACTAATCCTCTTAATATTTGAAAATTTACGTTTCATGCTATAATAAGCACGTCCGACGAAACATCGGTATTCGGTAACAACCGTATTAAAATGGAAAAGTTTAAAAATTTAAAAAAACTTAAAAAAAAAAAATGTTCGATCCAGTTCGATATCAGTCTGTTTGCATGTTTGAAAACACGTTCATTCGGTAAAACCGCATTTTGACTTTTTTGGAGACAAAATTTTGTCCCATCTGTACAAAAAAAGCAGTGTTGATCATTAATAACTGATCTATAAAAACCACCTATCGCATTAAAAACACTTTAATAAAAATTACTATATATTTATATAATTTATATATATATATATATATATATTTTATATATATATATATTTATTTATATATAGTATTATTATGGATTGATGGAAGGCTATATAAATAGTTGATCAAAAATTATGGAGAAAATACTGTAAAATTAGTGAAATAATAAACTGATTTAAAAAACACCAATCTCATTTTAACATCTTAATAAGAAATCAACATTAATTAATGCGTCAATGACCATTTATTATATATAAAAAATTTTTTTTAAACAATTTATTTATTATTATGGCATTGATGAAGTATATAATGTTGATCCAAAAATATGGAGTAAAATACAGTAAAACTAGTGAATAATAACTGATTATAAAAAACACAATTCATTATAACATTAATAAAAACTATATCTTTATATATATTTTATATAACTATAATTTATATATTTATTATAAGGAATTGATGGATGCTATATAAAAAGTTGTTCAAAATAGGAGAAAAATACAGTAATAGTTGAAATAATAACTGATTATAAAAAACAATCTCGTTATAATCATAAATAAAATCGACACTTAATTATATGCGTCTCAATGACATTTATATATATATAAAAAAAATTTTTAACAAATTTATTTATTATATGGCAGTGATGAAAGCTATATAAATAGTGGATCAAAATATGGAGAAAAATACAGTAAAATAGTGAAATATTAATCTGATTATAAAAAAACAATTCATTATTAACTTAATAAACATCGAACTTAATTTATCGTCAATGACACATATATCGACACATATATTTCGCGTCTCGAAAGAAGAGCATTATTATTGGAGTTGAAGATACTTGTGTTTACGGTCGTTAAGGAATTGTCACATGTTGGCTCGCCTTGTTATTTATTTCCGATTGTGAGTGACTTGTGCAGCGCGAAAAGAGCCTTAATCGCCACGTGTGACCCGACAGGCGCAAAAACACCGGAGAGAGAGCGTTGCCGGTCACGCTGGTCAAACAACCTCCGATAAACGCTTGAGAAATAAATCGTCAAACATTGAGTGAAAAACGCAGTTCAAAATGAAAATCAGAAACGTTCATTGTCATTCATGTGGAATGTTCTGGTAATCATGGCATTTATTTGAAATAAATAATAATAGCAATTAATCATCGGCATTATTTTCCCGGTATCATCTGGGCTTGTATGGACACCGGTCACGTGGTTACACTGCTTGCTCGCCCCCCCCGCAGTGAAAAATAAAGTGACTGTGTGTTAAATATCAACATATGGTTGGTTAGCTAGTGAAGTGTGCACTGCTGAGGAGCGTTTCTGTGAACGTTCAGTCGTGGCGAACCCGGGTTGTTTGACGGTGGCTGTGCGCTGATTTTGTGTTGTTGAATTAGAGGTTTAAGGTCAGTGCTCATTTTTTCCATTGTGGGTCACAAAGTGCAAAAAATCTCCCCCTCACCACGTCTTTGCGGCCGGATCTCATTACTAGAATGTGCGCCCTGCTCGACAGATGATTGAGTTATTTCCAATGACAAAAACTTCTTGACTATATAATAATGAAATGTGTTTTGCATGATTAAATCGTGTTATATTTCAATTGGATTGCACTGCTCTTTTATACTTTATGTACGTGTTTTTGGTAGATGTACTATGTGATCAGGACATAATTTTATTGTGGGGCATTTAAAACAGTGGAGAGAAAACCACAGACGACATTAAAGTCAAATCATAGACTGTGTCGTTATATTAAAATTTATTTAGCATTTTTAATGCTCATTATTTAGTTATAAGTTATATATTTTTTTAATTTTGTTTGTATAAAAGTAATTTAATATATTGATTTTCCATTTTTACTTCATTTTTGTTTATAAAAACACTACAATTTAAAAAATGTAAAAATAAATAGTTTGCATTTTTAATGAATTTTAAATTAATGCTTTACTTTTATAAATATTCTATAAAGAGCTTTACTATTTAATACAAAAATTTTCTTCAATTTTCCTATAAATGTAAAAAAAGTCTTGACTTATTTATTTTAACTTATAATTCTTGTATTTTTTAATTAAATTGTTATATATAAAAAAAATACAATTTAAAAATTAGTAAAAAAAATAGTTTGCATTTTTCAATTTAATTCTTAATTAACTTGCTTTACTCAATAAAAATATTCCATGAAAGTGCTTTACTATTTTTTTAATATTAAATATATTTTCTTCAATTATCTATAAAATGTAAAAAGCCTTGACTATTTAATTTAAAATTATAATTTTGTATTTTTGATTCAAAATTGTATATAATAAACTATATTTAAAAATAGTACAAAATAAATCGTTACATTTTTAGTTGAATTTTTATACTCTGCTTTACTTATTCTACACATATTAGCAATTTTAAATACAATATTCTATAAAAGTGCTTTATATATAATATAAATTTTTTTTATTCATTTTTTTTATAAAATGAAAAATCTCCTAATATTTATTTAAAATCTATAATTTTGTTATTTTTAATTTATATAATGCCTTTACTGTTTAATACAAACAAATATTAATTTTTGCATTTTTTTTAATTTTTTCTATAAAAAATGCTTTTATGTTTAAAACAAAAATTAATTCTTGCATTCTTATTAAGTTTTTCTATTAAAATGGTTTACTGCACAATAATAAAATTAATAATTTTAGCTTTTAATTACCATTAAAAAAAAAAATATTAAAATTTTTTGTGAAAGCGATACAGAAATAGCAGCGTAGTACGAAGTGAAAGTCGCTGCTCTAGTTAGGGCGCGCACTGCTGAATGTGACGCAGCGAACGCTCTCTCGGCTGTAGTAAGTGGTGTGGTATGTGCGCGCTCTCTGTCTTAGACATCTAATTTCTGTGAGAAACCACAAGGAAACTTGCTAAAAATCACACATGTCGACGTTCAAGTGAAACTTTGGGCACACGAGACTCGACGATTGTTCCGCATCGATCTTTTACGGAATAATACCGGCGATCACGAGCCGAGCCGAGCGGGGGTCTCGATGAAGAGGGGTTGTAAAGTCGCAGTTCGCGAATGAAGTTGGAGGATATTTTTTACGGTGGAAGTGAAACAAGAAGCGGCGGACTTGATTCTTGGCGGTAGAATTATTCGAGCAATCTGCGTGGATTATATTCTGCGAAGTTGGAAATCTGTGTACAGAAACTACGGACACTGCGCGCCGTTTGAACTTTCCACTCGTCATACGCTCGCATTAAAATTCATTTTCCACGGGAGTCTTTTCCGTGTGTCGGTTGAGCACCTCAGAAAGTGACGGGTCACTCGCGTTTCTGATGATTTTTGACCCTAATATTGCTGAAAGAAGCGCCAGATGCGCAGCACATGCTTCGGGATGAGACGGGTGGGGGAGGGGCTTTCACTAGTTTGATTGCACTTAAATATTAGTGGGGGGGGGGACTTGTAAGTGGAGAAGAACGTGAAAAACTACGAAGGAAGGACCACGTGAGCTTTTTTTATTTTTTTCTTTTTTTTTGAGTAAGGAAGTTGATTCTAGGTTGTGCAGATAATATTTCTGTATGGAACAGTTCATTGAACCTGGACTTTTGATTTATTTATTTTAATGAGGTATCAAATAGGGTGTGAATAATGGACAAATATAATAATTATAATGATTATAAATATAATTTCTTTTTTTAAGAATATTGCATATTGCGATTTATTTCGAATTTGGTCTTTGTTTTTGCTTTTCAAACAGCTTCATTTGAATGTTCAGTCACATGAAGTCATGATGTTTCACAATGACGGCACACTGTATTTACAGCTTCAAAACAAAACTCGTAATTAACTGCCTTTAAAACCGACAATATTAAATACGCTAAGGTTAAACTAACCTGAAATTCAGTACATATTAAGTATACTTCAAAATGATTGAGTGAATGAAGTAACATGTACAGTGGGATTAACTGTTAAACAAAACTGTAAAAAAAATCGTGTCTTAAAAAAAGACAACATCAAATAATGAAGTTAATTAACCTGATAGTCCAGTATACATACAGTAAACTCAAAACTGTATTTAGTGAATGAAGTAACGCGAGTACAGTGGGACTAAATGTAAACCCCCAAATGTACAAAAAATAGTGTCTTAAAAACAGACAAACATAAATAAAATATAAGGTTAATTCAACTAAAATCTGTCATAATAAATAAACTTTCAAACTGTATTGCAGTGATGAGAGTAAACAACTGTACTCGTGGGATTAACTGCTTAACAAAAAACTGTAAAAAAAAATAGTGTCTTAAAAATCAGAAAACATAAACTAAATTAAGGTTAATTTACTAAATTCAGTCATAATAAGTAAATTCCAAAAACGTTATTGCTGTGAATGAAGTAACAACTGTACAGTGGGATTAAACTGCTTAAACAAAAACTGTAAAGAAAATAGTGTCTTAAAAAAACAGACAACATCAAATAAAGGTTATTAACTGAAATTCCAGTTATATAAGTAAACTTTCAAAAAAGTATTGCAGTGAATGTAGGAGAAAATTGTACAGTGGGATTAACTGCTTATACTAATGTAAAAAAAATAGTGTCTTAAAAACAGACAACTTAAAATAAATTAAGTTATATTAACTGAAAATTCAGTCATAATAAGTAAACTTTCAAAACTGTATTGCAGTGATGAATGAAGTCACACAGTACAGTGGGATTAATGTTAACAAATGAAAAAAAATCGTGTCTTAAAAACAGACAAACATCAATAAAGGTTAATTACCTGAAATTCAGTCTAATATGTCTACACTTCAAAATGTACTTGCAGTGAATGAAGTAACATTGACAGTGGGATTAACTGCTTACAAAACTGTAAAAAAAAAAATTAGTGTCTTAAAAACAGACAACATCAAATAAAGGTTAATTAACTGAAATTCCAGTCATAATAAGTAACTTCAAATGTATTTCAGTGACTGAACGTAAACATGTCAGTCGGATTAACTGCTTAACAAAAACTGTAAAAAAAAAAGTTTTTAAAAACAGACAACATCAACTAAAGGTTAATTAACTGAATTCCAGTCATAATATGTAAACTTCAAAACTGTATTGCAGTGATGATGGTAACACTGTACAGTGCGATTAATGCTTAACAAAATGTAAAAAAAAATAGTGTCTAAAAAAGACACATCAAATAAAGGTTAATTAACCTGAAAATTCCAGTCATAAAGTAATTCAACAACTGTATTTCAGTGAATGAAGTAACATGTAAGTGGGATTAACTGCTTTATCAAACTGTAAAAAAAAAAAAAGTGTCTTATTAAAAAACAGGCACAACATTCAATAAAGGTTTTATTAACCTGAAATTCCAGTTTCATAATAAGTAAACTTCAAAACTGTATTGCAGTGATGAAGTAAACTGTACAGTGAGATTAACTGTCTAACAAACTGTAAAAAAAAAATAGTGTTTAAAACAGACAACATCAAATAAATTAAGGTTAATTAACGGAAATTTCATTCTAGTATAATAGTAAACTTCAAAACTGTATTGCAGCTGATGAAGTAACATCTGTTTACAGTGGGATTAACTGTTAACAAAAACTGTAAACAAAAAAGTGTCTTAAAAACACAAACATCAAATAAATGAGGATTATTTCACTGCTTAAAAATCGTATCACGCGCCTTAATTTATCATTATTTTGCGCGGGACTCAACTAGAGCTGGTGTCTTTTGTCCAGTGGTTTGAATCAAAACTCTCTCAAACGGACTGATGTTGAATTTCTCTTTGGTACCAATCTTGCTTTATCTGAACGCCATCATATTTTTTCTCTTTCCTCCCGTTCTGCTATTCTATTCTCCCGCTTTGTTGTTTCATGTGCGCTTGGTTGGTTAATCTTAAACATGCGCACAGTGACGTTGCAGTATTCTCAATTAAAATATATAAATGAACAAATAAAACTTGCAGACTTGTGCGATTTATAAATGATGTGTCTCAAATTCGCAGATCGTTTTGTCATGACACCTGAATTGAACAGCCTAGTATAAATGTGAAGGTGTCCCTGTAAAAAATGATTTTGAGCTGAACAGCCTCCATCATGGTTGATGTCAAAAAAAATAATAAAGCTTGAATCCGCATTAACTGGTCCATGAGGGGAAATAGGTGATGCTTGTAGTGTGCTTTCATTTTGTGAGAATGATTTGTGATCGCTGACGTATCAACGGTTTCATCAAGATGTGATCTCAATTAAATCCGATCACCAATGTTTTCCTATTAAAGCTTTAAGGCGTCGCGGCGAAATTCACTGTGTATAGTATGAGCAATATTATATTATAGGAAGTGCTGCGATTTAAATGTTTATTGTTTGGATCTAAACGTTGGGTTACAGGAGCGTTCGAATGGAGGGAATCCTCTTGAAAAGTAACTTGAGCTTCAAATAAAGATAGCTTCATAGTGGGTTGCGACAAGTGACCGTTAAAATGTGTGTTCGTATTGAATATCATTTTAGAGATTGTACAAAAAGTGCTGACCTTATCAGTAATGAAACAACTGAGTCATTTGAATCTATTCACTCAAGAGATTTGTTCAAACACTGATTCACTCCAGTAAAGAAACACAGTCTTGACTGTGAGTCATTGAATCATTCACTCCGAGAGATTGTACCAAAACGGGGAATTTGTCCGGTAATGAAAACAAGTCTGAAGGTCTTTGTGAAGTGAGTATTGAATCATTCACTCAAGATTTGTTCAAAACACGCTTGATCTTATCCACGTAATGAAAACACAAGTGAAGTCTTTTGTGAGTGAGTTCATTGAATCATTCAATCAAGGATTTGTTCAAAAAGCTGATTTTTCAGTAATGAAAAAGTTCAAGTCTTTGAGTGAGTCATTGAATCATTTCACTCAAAGATTTGTTCAAACGCTGGAATTTATCAGTATGAAAACAAGTGAAGTCTTTGAGTGAGTCAATTGAATATATTCACTGAGGATTGTACAAAAAGCGAATTGTCGGTAATGAAAACAAGTGAAGTCTTTGTGGTGAGTATATGAATCATTCACTCAACGATTTGTTCAAAACGCTGATTCTCCAGTAATGAAAACAAGTCTTGAGTGAATGTATTGAATCATTTCACTGACGAGATACGTACAAAAACGGAATTTGTCCGGTAATGAAACAAAGTGATGTTTTGTGAGTGAGTCATTGAATCATTCACTCAAGATTTGTTCAAAAACGTGATTCTTCAGTAAAGAAACAAGTCTTGAGTGAGTCATTGATCATTCACTCGAGAGGATCATAACATAAACGCGAATTTGTCGGTAAGAAACAAGTGAAGTCTGTTGTGAGTGAGTCATTGAATCATTCAGCACAGAGATTTGTTCAAAAATGATGGGGACTTATCGGTAATGAAACAATGAGTCATTTGAAATTATTCACTCCAAGAGATTTTTCAAAAACATGATTATCAGTAAAGAAACAAGGTTCTGAGTGAGTCATCTGAATCTTTCATCGAGGATTCGTCAAAAACGCGAATTTGTCCGGTAATGAAACAAGTGAAGTCTTTGTGATTGAGTATTGAATCATTACTCATGATTTTCAAAAACGCTGGATTTTATCCAGTAATGAAACAAGTGAGTTTTGAGTGAGTCATTGAAATCATGTCAACGACGAATTGTTCAAAAAACGTGATTTATTCAGTAATGAAACAAGTGAAGTCTGTTGAGTGAGTCATTGAATCAATTTCACTCGAGATTTGTTCAAGAAACGTGATTTATCCCAGTAATGAAAACAAGTGAAGTCTTGTGAGTGAGTCCATATGTAATCATTCATTCAAAAAAAATTCTCATTCTAAAGCGTGCTGATCTCACTTCCAGTAATGAATACAACTGAAGTCATTTGAATTATATTCATCTCAACAGAGATTTTGTCTCAAAAAACACTGCTATTCATCCAGTAAAGAAACAAGTCTTTGAGTGAGTCATTTGCGAAATCATTCACATCGAGTAGATTCGTACAAAAACGACGGATTTGTCCGGTAATGAAACCAAGTGAACAGTCTTTTGTGAGTAGTGCGAGTCATTGGAATCTCATTCACTCGAAGATTTTGTTCAAAAAACTGCTGATTTATCCAGTAATGGAAACAAGTGAAGTCTTCTGAGTGTAGTCATTGCGATCAATTCACCCTCGGATTTCTTGTTCAAAAAACGCTGGATTTATCCAGTAAGTAAAGCAACGTGAAGTCTTGTCGAGTGAGTCTCATTTGACATCATTCACATCGAGATTTGTCTTCAAAAATCGCTGATTTATGCCAGTAATGAAAGACACTAAGTGATAGTCTTCTTTAGGCAGTCATAGAGCTCTCACTTGAGAATCATTCAGTTTCAAAAAAATTCATTCCTAAAGCGTTGATTTCATCCCAGTAATGAGAAACGAACTGAGTCATTTGAATTATCTCCACTCAAGAGAAATTTTTTGTTCAAAAACTCCTGGATTCCATCAGTAACGAAACACAGTCTTTGAGTGAGTCATTGATATCATTCACTCGAAAACCTCAATCGAAGAGATTCGTAACAAAAGCGCGATGTTGTCCGGTAGAATGGAAAACAAGTGGAAGTCTTTGTGCGAGTGAGTCATTGAAATCATTCACTCAAAAGATTTGTTTCAAAAACGCTGATTTATCCAGTAAATGGAAACAATGTGAAAGTCCTTTGTGAGTGAGTCATGAATCATTCACTCGAAGAGATTTGTTCAAAAACGTTGATTTATCCATGTAATGTAAACAAGTAGTTGGAAGAGGTGAAGTCTTTGAGTGAGTCATGTGAATCATTCGACTTAAGATTTCTGTCTCTCAACAAACGCTATTTTATCCAGTAATGAACAAGCGTGCGAAGTCCTGTCTTTAATGAGTTGAGTCCATATGAAACTACATTCACTCAAGACTGTTTTTTTTTTAAATAAATCAAATGAAATAATATTTTGTTAAAAATAGTATAGCAGCAGTTAATAACTGTTCACAGAAGCTCCAGTAATTGTGTTATTTCGTTTAGTTGGTATATTCCAGGAATGTAGGATCTCAAAAAGTCGTGATTCTGCAATTGGTTCCAGAATCGAGCAGCTTCAAATAGACAAATATTGAACTAAAATCAACACAAATGGGTACTTCAATACAAATGACATGACACATGTATTACAAAAAATATGGCCCGTCACATGATTTTGATTCATACTAGTGTTTCATATAAAGCCAATTTATCTAGCAATGACAATCACACTCTCATTTAATCGTGCCTCCTTCCGTGAGAAATTTATCTATAATTTAAATGTGCACTAAAGTAGAAATAAAATTGAATAAATACTAAAAAATATTCTCCAATCTCTTTTATCTTAAAAATTCATTGGCCGTCAAAAGTGGGAAAAAAAAAGTACTTTTCTGATGAAACTATAAAACTAAACATAAAAATCAAATTAAGCCTCAAATATGGTAATAAAACTACATGTTATATGCGTTAGACACAGCCAACGGATATTGATTAAAAGTCGTTTGTTAATTGTTCATTATTTTTTTATTGAACTAGTTTTCTTCCCCCGCGTCCTGTGCTCAATTGCAGTGCATTTTGGGATTGCCTTTGCAGATGAAACGAAGTACAAAAGTACGACATCTCTATTATTGTTTGCTGTGAAGTTTGTAAATGTAAATATAAGCTCATAGAGAAAGGCGGTACTGGTTTTTCTGTTTTTAAAGAGCTACCAGTCAGGAATGGATAATGCGAGGCGAATTTAGATTCAGTCACGGTCCCGCTGATGATTCGTTCCTAATCCTCCATTCATCTTCATACGGAGATCACAAATCCACTTCCCACGTAGCCGCCGCTTGTCGCGCTGTTATAAATAGACTTTTAGATTTTGCACAGAGTTGTAAATCATTACAAGTTTGACGGAGTTAATGGTTAATAGGATTGAAGTGAGAGAGGTTTGTGGTCTCGGGATTTTCTCTCCAGGATTTGAGCAACAGACAGGCCGAATCCAAATCCGTTTCATGAGAGAAATGGCCTAGTTTTTGAAACGGAGAACGAGACTCCACGTTTTAATCTGCTCATATTAGATTCAACAAAACAGACCAAAAAGGTTTTGAGGCGTGTCCGTTTTCTAGGGGCTGATGAATATTCATGATGTACCATATTAATATACATTGTTTGTTTAAGAATCAGTTCAAGTTCTCATTTATTCCAGTTACTTTTACCTGTAGTTCTCCAAGTTTTTTGGCTCTCAGTTTTAGCGTTTTCACTACGATTAATCGCGATTAAGTTCTAATTTTATAATTCAATATCGCATCGATTGTGATGATATGACATCACATTTTATCATTCATTTAACGGTCAGTTTAGAAATTTTAGAAGCTTCTATTAAATTTTAAAGCAAAGTTTTCGAAGTTTTTTGGCTAGTTTAAGGGTTCAAACGATTAACTCGCGATTATTTCGCATCCCAAATAAAGAGTTTTGCCGTTTATATAATGTATAATATTTATAAAAAACACACACAAACGTGGTAAAATATTTGAATGATGTCTTTCCACATGTGTAACTTTGTTTCAATGCAACAACATGTTTTTAATTGCTATAGAATGCGAACAGTTCTATTTGATCATTTAATGTAGCGATTTTAATGATACCGACTCACAATTTATCGTTGTCATTTATTTTAGTTAGTAATTTTAAAGCTTCATTAAATTTTAAAGCAAGTTTCGGCTAGTTTAGTTTTTTTATGTTGCGGTCAATTGATTAAATCGACATCCAAATAAAAGTTTGTATTTACATTAATAAATGTGATTCATTGTGTATATTTAAATAAAAAAAAAAAAAAAAAAACACACACAAACATGTTAAAAATTTCAATGAACAAAACATGTTTTTAATTTGCTATAGAAGCGAACGAATTTCTATTTTATAATCTTTATCATAGCGATTTTAATGATACGATCACAACATTTTATCGTTCATATAAATAAGTTAGAAATTTTAAAGACTTCATTAAATTTTAAAGCAAAGTTTCAAGTTTTTGGCTAGTTTGGGTTCAAACGATTAATCGCGATTGAAAGTTCTATTTTATTAATTTTATCGCATCGATTTTAATTGGATATGATCACATTTTATACATTCATTTACTTCAGTTAGAAATTTTAAAGCTTCATTTAAATTTTAAAGCAAAGTTTCAAGTTTTTTGGATAGTTTAGGTTCAAACGATTAATCGCGATTCATGATTAATTCATGACGTTTGTGATGATCTTACTGGTGACTTTGTTTCATTTTGGCGGTAAAACTAACCGCAATACGCTTGGAGTACGTAAACGCGATGCGCGCTTCACGCACCTCGAAACTAAGTTTCTATGGGTTTAAACTATGATCGTAAATTAACTGAACAGTTAAATCCGACAATATAAACGATAAAATATTGTCATATCATTAAAATCGCTACGATAAAATCATAAAATATTATTGTTCATTTTCTAAAACATGTTTGTTGCTCGAAATGAAGCTGAACTAATATAGAATGTATTTCATAAAAAATTAGTCAGCATACACGATTATGTAAATACAAACTTTTATTTGGATGCGATTAATCAATTGACCGCAACATAAAAAAACTAATAACTAGCACGAAACTTTTGCTTTAAAATTTAATGAAGCTATTAAAATTTCTAACTAAAATAAATGAACGATTAAAATGTGATCGTATCATTAAAATCGCTACATTAAATGATCAAATAATAGAAGAACTGTTCGCTTCTATAAGCAATTATAAAACATGTGTGTTCATTGAAACAAAGTTACATTGTGGATGGAAAAAGAGCAATCAGTCTCAAATATTTACAAACGTTTGTGTGTTTTTTTGTAAATATAGCACATATGAACGCATATATTATGTAAACGACAAAACTTTTATTTGGGATGCGATTAATCGGATTAATCGTTTTTGAACCTAAACTAGCCAAAATACTTGAACTAAGGTTAAAATAACTAGGAATAATATGAGAACTTGAACTGATTAAACAATTTCAATAATAATAGTAAAAAAAAAAGAAGCATCTAATAAAAATTAGATATAAATAAAAGGTATTCCAAATATTAATAACCATAATATAAATTATACAAAAATACTAAACTTTGCTCTCTGGCGATAATGATACATTGATGCTTATTAATTTATGGTCACTTCAGCGTTTTTATTTAATTTATTTTGGTATCGATCTACATTTAGACTGCCGAAACTATATTACATGGTAAAAGAATTATTACAGTTATTATATAGTAGATCAGTTTTTTCTCGTATTGGGTACTGCTTTGGTTTTTTAACGCCAGTGGCGTTTTTATTTCCTGCAGTTAAAGGGCTTTAATGGCAGTAAAATTCACTGTAACAGATCGAAGTTAAACACAGTGAAGTGATTCCTCTCTCGCATACGTATGAAGTCGATTCCCTGAAGTGGCGACTTGTCAGTTTGCGGGTCTCGTGGGTCTGATCCTCCGTCTCCGGTGAAGCGCAAGGGAGTGACTGGCGTGTTTTAACTCGACGGCGCCCGGCTCATGGGAAAATGGCTGCTGTGTGCAGGTCCTGCGAGCAACATCTGCTGCATTCTATGTCGGAGGTTGGACAAAGCCAGGAGAAAATCAGCCTCTCTGCGCCGCGGACTTCGCCTGTTTTCACACATGAAATCATTCTTGTGGTATTCGTTTGGCTCTGTGCTTGTGACAATTTCTGTCCTTCCGTTTATACACGTTTTTGTATTCATTAAAACTGGGATGTTGTATAATGTCTTGTTTAACACATGCTGACATGAACCGTTTCATTACTCTGTGTTCTTGATCCATTCGTTCTAATATTCTCTTGGACTAAAAACTAAGCTTTCAGAACGCAAAGGTTTGAGTTTGTATTGAATGTTCACACGCATCTTATTCTTATTATATGAAGCCAAACATTTGTGTAAATGGAGTGCAACAGTCACATTCAGGAGGTGTAAAAACTCCAATTCATTTTCTTCATGAGGGAATTGATTAAACTTATAAATCTTAACCGTCCCTACTGTGCACATTTCAAGGTTTTTTTAATCGATGTTATTAAGCTCGTCAGTTTATTTTAACTATATTTTTAGAATAACCACATGTTTAACGGCAAATTGCTTTGGTGAAAAACTACATTATTATAGAAATCACCACCAATCAGAGAGTATTGTGACGATAAAATGCCAAAAAAAAACTCTAGCCCCGCCACTCCAGTGAAGCACTGTCCAAAATACAATATTCCATGCCAAAGTAATTCTAGCTCCCGCCCACTCCAGTGAAGCACTGCCAAATAAAAAATAAAAAATCAAAAAAATTTCACATCATATGCCACAAGAACTCTAGCTCCACCCACTCCTAGTGAAGCACTGCCAAAAAGTCCCGCCCAAAGAGAACTCTAGCTCCGCCCACTCCAGTATAAAGCACTGCGCAAATAAAACATTCCCCGGACAAAAGAACTCTAGCTGCCGCCCACAGCCGTCTCAGTGAATGCACTGCCAATAAAGTCCGCCCAAAAGAACTCTCTAGCTCCGCCCACACTCCAGTGAAGCACTCCAAATAAAATCACACTCAAAAAGAACTCTAGCTCCACCCAACCTTCAGTGAAGCATGCAAATAAATCATGGCCACAAGGGAACTCTAGCTCCGCCCACTCCAGTGAAGCACTGCGAATAAAATCATGCCACAAGAACTCTAGCTGCCACCCCACCTTCAGGTGAAGCACGTCCAAATAAAATCACACCAAAAGAACTCTAGCTCCACCCACTTCAGTGAAGCACTGCAAATAAAATCATGCCACAAGAACTCTAGCTCCGGCCCACTCCCAGTGAAGCACTGCAAATGAAATCATGCCCGAAATACCCTCTAGCCCCGCCCCTCCAGTGAAAGCACTGCAAATAAAAATCACGGGCAAAAAGAACTCCAGTCTGCCCGCCACTCCAGTTAAGCACTGCCAAAAAAATAAAATCACGCCAAAATAATTCCTAGCTCCGCCCACTCCAGTGAAGGCACCTGCAAACTAAAATCACGTCAAACAATTCGTTCTAGCTCCCCGCCCACTCCAGTGAAGTGCACTGCAAATAAAATCATGCCACAAGGGAAACCCTTATAGCTACCACCCACTCCAGTGACAAGCAATACCTGCAAATAAATCCATGCCAAAATAATTCTAGCTCACACCACACTCCAGTGAAGTACCTGCAAGATGAAATCACGTCAAAAGAAGACTCTAGCTCCGCCCACTACCAGTGAAGCACTGGCAAATAAAATCATGCCAAAAGAACTCTAGCTCCGCCCACTCAGTGAAGCAGCTTGCAAATCAAAAATCCACTAGCCAACAAATAATTCTATACTCCGCCCACCTCCAGTGAAGCACTGCAAATAAAAACTCACGCCAAAACTCAATTCTAGCTCCGCACTCCAGTGAAGCATCTGCAAATTAAAATACAACGCACAAAATAATTCTAGCTCCAACAGCCCACTCAGTGAAGCACTGCGCAAATAAAATCACTTCCAAAAGCACAACTCCTAAGCTCCGCCTCACTCACAGTGAAGCACCTGCAAATAAAATCACGTTCCCAAAAGAACTCTAGCTCCACCCACTCTTCAGTGAAGCACTGTAAATAAAATCACGCTCACAAGAACTCTAGCTACCGCCCACTCCAGTGAAGCACTGGCAAATAAATCACGCCAAAATAATTCTGAGCTCCTCGCCCACTACCAGTGAAGCACTGCAAATAAATCACGTCAAAAACAAATTCTAGCTCCCGCCCACTCAGTGAAGCACTGCAAATAAAATCATGCCACAAAGAACTATAGCTACCACCCACTCCAGTGAAGCACTGCAAATAAAAATCATGTCCAAAATAATTCTAGCTCCGCCCACTCCAGTGAAGTACTAGGCAATATGAAATCACGTCCAAAAAGAACTCTAGCTCCGCCCCAACATTTCTCCAAGTGGAAGCACTGCAAATAAAATCATGCCAAAAGAAACTCTAGCTCCGCCCACCATCCCAGTGAAGCACTGCAAATAAAATCACGCCAAAATAATTCTATCTCCGCTCCACTCACCAGTGAAGCACTGCAAATAAAATCACGCCAAAATAATTTAGCTCCGCCCACTCCAGTGAAGCACTCTTGCAAATAAAATCACGCCAAAATAATTCTAGCTACCGCACTCCAGTGAAGCATGCAAATAAAATCACGCCAAAGAACTCTAGCTCGCGCCCACCTCCAGTAGCAAGCACTGCAAATAAATCACGCCAAAAGAACTCTAGCTCCACCACTCAAGTGAAGCACTGTAAATAAAATCACGCCACAAGATCTCTAGCCTCCGCCTCACTCCAGTGAAGCAATCTTGCAAATAAAATCGGACACGCCAAAATAATTCTAGCTCCGCACCACTGCCCAGTCGAAGCACATGCAAATAATAAAATCACGGTCAAAACAATTCTAGCTCCGCCCACTAAGTCATCTTAGCGTTGTAAATTTCTTGCTATTATATTTTGCTGGTGTCATTCGCATTCATACTGAATGGGGGGGAAAATAAATTGCAGAAAAAGTAGATGCCAACTTTATAGATGATTTTAATGTATTAATAATGTGGTCTCATTAGGCTAGTTTCACCTTCTTTCCGGGTCGTTGTGATACTTTTATCATCGCTCACTAGAGGAAAATGGGAAGTAAAGTCTTCCTGTCTTCTTCCAGTGGCAGGTTATACTTCTTCCCGTCGTTATAAATTTGCTACCTCGTTGGTTTATTTTTTGTCAGGTTTGCCCGTGATGGATTATTATGGAGCCCTGCGTAGTTTTTTTAGTTTTAATCCGTTTCCTGTAGTCAGAAACCGCTTCTGTTTGGTCACACTCGAGGAAGCGCTGGGCTTTAATTCTGGTGCCAAACCAGTCGAGATGCATATGAAGTCCAATTTAAGATGATGCTCAAGGACTGTGATTTTAACACTGGTGTGTTTTTGTTAGTTGGACGGCGGTTTAATGAACACTTGAGAACAGGATGGTCGTTTCACTTCAGTTTGTCTCGTTTGAATGAAAGTAATGATTTCCAACAAAATCGGGCCAAAACGGAAGTTCGAAACAGTTTGCTCAATGTTAACTTCACGGAGAAGTTCGCTCCGGCTGGTAAACGCCTTTGAACGACGATTGGTCCGTGGCGATGATGTAACAGGTGGGTGTGGCTCTGAGGCTCCGCCTTCTTTGACGAGGAAAAGCAATTAAATGAACATGATGTGACTTTACTCAACCAGAAAAAGGACTTTATAAAGCTGGAGCATCATTATTTTATTTTCACACAGAGATTGGTGGATCTATTAGTAAAATCTGTTGACTTTGTCAAGTTTTTTTTTCTTTATATGCCGACGGCGAGCGTTCAAACATGGGCGGATGGAAGGGGGGGGACAAGCACTTTTCGTGTTTTACCCCCCGAAGTTGGCGTGTCTGTAACTCAAAAGTAATGAAGATACCTTGATATGTTTTTCGATTCTGGTTCTTAACTAACTTTTCTTTGGTGTCTTCATTTTTAAAGTTTAATAGGGTTCAATCGCAGAGCAGAGAATATTGGGATCTCAATGCGGCTCCATTTTGGGGGGGAAAAAAAGGTGGGGGGGGAGTCAATTGTGCAGATTTTCAGTGGTCAAAAGACAAAACATGGGTCCACTTTTACAGCTGATACGTCTTGTTTTGAAGTACAGTGTCTGATGTTGAAGCTAGTAATGCCTCTATCAGTTGACGGCGTTTTAGACTGTATTCCTGTAATGTTATGCTCACTATACTCGGTTTATAGTGAATCCCAGAGGATCTGGATGTTTTCCCAGGAACGCTTGTGGTTGGAGTTTCTCTTTCCCTCAGTGGGATCCGACTCGACGGACGACTACTGCCGTTGTGTGAATTCCCTGGATGTGTTGATTCGGCGCTGGTTTAATTGGGTTTTCTGTCATTAGACTGATGTGGATTAGTTGTAGTTACGCAGGTTCCCATGATAATTATATGAGCATTAAACCGGCCGAGGCTCTTTATATCCCACTGGCTGTTTTGTGTCAACTAATTATGTGCGCGCGTGTGCGTGAGTATCTGTGCGTGCAAGTTTGTGCGTGAGAGAGTTGTGTGCGAGTGTGAGTGTGAGGATCTGTTGCGTGCGAGTGTGAGCCGCGCTGTGCGTGCAAATGTGAGCGCCTGTGCGTGCAAATGTGAGCGTCCGTGTGCGTGAGTATCTGTGCGTGCGTGTGTGTGCGTGAGGATCTGTGCGTGCGAATGTGAGCGCGTGTGCGTGCGAATGTGAGCGCGTGTGCGTGAGTATCTGTGCGTGCGAGTGTGAGCGCGTGTGCGTGCGAATGTTGAGCGCGTGTGCGTGAGTATCTGTGCGTGCGTGTGTGTGAGAGTGTGTGCGTGAGGATCTGTGCGTGCTGAGTGTGAGCGCCTGTGTGTGCGAATGTGAGCGCGTGTGCGTGAGTATCTGTGTGTACGTGTGTGTGAGAGTGTGTGCGTGAGTATCTGTGTGTACGTGTGTGTGAGAGTGTGTGCGTGAGTATCGGCGTGCGAGTGTGAGCGCCTGTGCGTGCGAATGTGAGCGCGTGTGCGTGAGTATCTGTGTGTACGTGTGTGTGAGAGTGTGTGCGTGAGTATCTGTGCGTGCGTGTGTGTGAGAGTGTGTGCGTGAGGATCTGTGCGTGCGAGTGTGAGCGCCTGTGTGTGCGAATGTGAGCGCGTGTGCGTGAGTATCTGTGTGTACGTGTGTGTGAGAGTGTGTGCGTGAGTATCTGTGTGTACGTTGTGTGTGAGAGTGTGTGCGTGAGTATCTGCGTGCGAGTAGTGAGCGCCTGTGCGTGCGAATGTGAGCGCGTGTGCGTGAGTATCTGTGTGTACGTGTGTGTGAGAGTGTGTGCGTGAGTATCTGTGTGTACGTGTGTGTGAGAGTGTGTGCATGCGAGTGTGAGCGTGTGCGTGAGTATCTGCGTGCGTGCGTGCGGTGAGTGTGTGCGAGTATGAGCGTGTGTGTGCGAGCGTGTCCGTGTGGATCTGTGTGTGCGAGTGTGAGCGCGTGTGAGTGAGGATCTGTGTGTGCGAGTGTGAGCGCGCGTGCGTGAGGATCTGCGTGCGAGTGTGAGCGCGTGTGCGTGAGTATCTGTGAGTGCGAGTGTGCGTGCGAGTGTAAGCGTGCGAGTGCGAGTGTGAGCGTGCGTGCGAGTATCTGCATGCGAGTTTGTGCGTGCGTGAGAGAGTGTGTGCATGTGTGCATGCGAGTGTGAGCGTTGTGCGTGAGTATCTGCGTGCGTGCGTGCGTGAGTGTGTGCGAGTATGAGCGTGTGTGTGCGAGTGTGTGCGTGAGGATCTGTGTGCGAGTGTGAGCGCGTGTGCGTGAGTATCTGTGCTGTGCGTGAGTGTGTGCGAGTATGAGCGTGTGTGTGCGAGTGTGTGCGTGAGGATCTGTGTGTGCGAGTGTGAGCGCGTGTGCGTGAGTATCTGTGTGTGCGAGTGTGAGCGCGTGTGCGTGAGTATCTGTGCGTGCGTGAGTGTGTGCGAGGTATGAGCGTGTGTGTGCGAGTGTGTGAGTGAGGATCTGTGTGTGCGAGTGTGAGCGCGTGCGTGAGGATCTGCGTGCGAGTGTGAGCGCGTGTGCGTGAGTATCTGCATGCGAGTTTGTGCGTGCGTGAGAGAGTGTGTGCATGTGTGCATGCGAGTGTGAGCGTGTGCGTGAGTATCTGCGTGCGTGCGTGCGTGAGTGTGTGCGAGTATGAGCGTGTGTGTGCGAGTGTGTGCGTGAGGATCTGTGTGTGCGAGTGTGAGCGCGTGTGAGTGAGGATCTGTGTAGTGCGAGTTGTGAGCGCGTGCGTGAGGATCTGCGTGCGCGTGTGAGCGCGTGGTGCGTGAGTATCTGTGCGTGCGAGTGTGCGTGCGAGTTTGTGCGTGCGTGCGTGCGTGAGAGAGTGTGTGCGAGCGTGTGCGTGAGTATCATGCGGTGCGAGTGTGGGCGTGCGAGTGTGGGCGTGCGAGTGTGAGCTGTGCGTGCGAGTATCTGCATGCGAGTTTGTGCGTGCATGCGTGTGCGTTGTGAGCGCCTGTGTGTGCGAGTGTGAGCGCGTTTGTGCGTGAGTATCTTAGCGTGTAAGTGTGTGAGTGTGAGCGTGAGCGTGTGCATGCGAGTTTGTGCGTGCGTGAGAGAGTGTGTGCATGTGTGCGTGCGTGCGAGCGTGTGCGTGAGTATCTGCGTGTGAGCGTGCGAGTGTGAGCGTGCGTGCGAGTTTCTGCATGCGAGTTTGTGCGTGCATGCGTGTGCGTGTGAGCGCCTGTGTGTGCGAGTGTGAGCGCGTGAGTATCTTAGCGTGTGAGTGTGAGCGTGAGCGTGTGCGTGCGAGTTGTGAGCGCCTGTGTGTGCGAGTGTGAGCGCGTGTGCATGAGTATCTTAGCGTGTGAGTGTATGTGCGTGCGTGAGCGAGCGTGAGTGTGTGTGTGTGTTTTATATACACAAAACTGAACCGGAAGTCACATTGTTTGCTCTTCAGTTAATTCAATAAAAATCTATTTCTCATTATTTTAATGAATGTCTTTACATTGATTTTTAATCTTTTTTGCAAATTAGCTATTTTATCAAACTAATGCGAAAACTCTCTCCAGTTTTATATGGAGGAAAATCTCAGATTTTCATTGCACTCTCAGACTTTTAATTACGGTTATCTGCTTCGCAACACTGAACTCGATCATCACCTGCTTCTTCATGAGCGACGCTGAGACGCGGCTCGTTCGTTTAGAGGATCTTAATTCAGTCGACATTCACAAGCTCTGTAAATTACATCTGATAAATTGATGTGAAGAACAACAGCGTCCTGAGAGTTTTGTGTATCATTGATGTATATTTTAGTTTTTGCATTTCCATTATTTTAATTTCAGAGTTTTAGTAAAAAATAATTGGCTACTAGCTGAAATGAAATGTTATTTTTTTTCTCATGGCTTTAGACCTAAACTTAATTTAATAAGCGTAATGTGGTGGTGTTTCCTGTAGGGGGCGATCGTGAGCTCCAGTGACGCTCATCCTCTGAGGTGAGCGAAGATGAGCATCACCAGTGATGAAGTCAACTTCCTGGTCTACAGATATCTGCAGGAGTCAGGTAAACACCCTGCATGTAAAAATACAAAATGGGTAAATAATGTGACACATTTACAAATGAACATACAAATATAATCAACCTTTGAAGCTGTTGTTTGTCTAATTGTTTTCTTTCTCAGACCACACGTTTACTCACTTAGGACTGTTGGTTCATAGCTGTTTGTTTTTGGTGTTTGTGCGCAGGTTTCTCTCACTCGGCGTTCACGTTTGGCATTGAGAGTCACATCAGTCAGTCGAACATCAACGGGGACTCTAGTGCCACCTGCTGCCCTCATCTCCATCCTGCAGAAAGGACTTCAGTATGTGGGAGGCCGAGATCAGCATCAACGAGGTGACGGCTTGTCTTCGTCAGACATGCGACATTGTTTGATTTAAATCTAGATTTGTGCATGAATAATTTTTTACTGGCTGTAAGTGTAATATAAATGGACTTGTATGTGTGCGTATATATATTTAATATATTATATTTAGTACATTCAGGAATAAACAATAAGGATTTATTGTTCAAACCACTTTTTAAAACTTAAAAAAAAAAAAGTTAACTTATCATAAATTTAGTGTTGTTTTAGTATCATTAAAAAGTTTTATAATATTTTAAATTAGTTTTTATTTTGTTTTAATTCATTTTAATTCAAATAAATAAAATTTTTATTTACTATATTTTTTATTTATTTTTCACATTTTTAGCTTTTTTATTAAATTATTTATTTCTAAAATTTATTTATTTAAGTTAAAGTAAATAAAATTGCGAAATGTTGCCTTCCCAACTAGCTTCTAAATCTAGATTTGTGCATGAATAATTTTTGCTGGCTAAAAGTCATAATAATTAATAGACTTGTATGTGTGCGTATATATATTTAATATATTATATTTAGTACATTCAGGAATAAACAATAAGGATTTTATTGTTTCAAACCACTTTTTAAAACTTTAAAAAAAAAAAAAGTTAACTTTAATCATAAATTTAGTGTTGTTTTAGTATCATTAAAAAGTTTTATAATATTTTAAATTAGTTTTTATTTTGTTTTAATTCATTTTAATTCAAATAAATAAAATTTTTATTTACTATACTTTTTTATTTATTTTTCAAATTTTTAGCTTTTTTATTAAATTATTTATTTTCTAACATTTTGTTTATTCATTTATTTAAGTTAAAGTAAATAAAATTGCGAAATGTTGCCTTCCCAACTAGGCTTCTAAATCTAGATTTGTGCATGAATAATTTTTTGCTGGCTAAAAGTCATAATAATTAATAGACTTGTATTTGTCAATATGCTTAATTATATTCAGAAATAAACTATAAAGATATTATTGTTTGCTCAGTCAAGCCACTTTTAAACTTTTAACTCGCTCTGACAAACTTTTCACTGGCCATAAAGCAAAAAATGAAGTTTTATAATCTTTTAAATTAGTTTATATTTTGTTTTAAATTTTTATTATTTTTTTTAAGTTATTTATTTTCTAAAATTTCTTTATTTTTAGTTATTTTAGTACATTAAGTTAAAGTAAATAAAAATTGATAGTAAATTAAGTAAATAAAATTTATATTTTATCTAGTTGCCTTATAAATGAAATTAAAAAAAAGTATTTTAAAGAGAATAAATTGTATTTCATTTCACGTAGCATTTATTTTAAGGAAAGAAAATGTTTTTTTTTTTTAATATTTAACTATAATAACCCTAATCTGAACTTTTGAACATTGATATTAAAAAATGCATTAAATGCTTGAAGTTATCTATGAATCTTTAATTGTTATCCATATTTTATTTATAATTTTAGTCCATTATTTTTGACTCTGTAAAATAAAATCTTAGTCATGGAAAATGTTTCTAGTTATGTCGAGCACTAAAATACCTTAAACCGATCAAAAAAAAATGATCATAAAAATTCGTTATTGAGCTACATAGAAATGAAGATAAGGATGTTTTGCTCAGATTTGCTCTAGATGAACTTCTGCTGGTTTGTGTTTCATTGTAATGTTGTCGATGAATCTCTAAAGGATGGCACGGT
This sequence comes from Opsariichthys bidens, assembly GCA_037194245.1. Classification (NCBI taxonomy): domain Eukaryota; kingdom Metazoa; phylum Chordata; class Actinopteri; order Cypriniformes; family Xenocyprididae; genus Opsariichthys; species Opsariichthys bidens. The sequence goes on along the minus strand of CM074281.1, from coordinate 1,188,907 downwards.
GTTTGAACGGCCGGCCGATCGAGTCTCTGTCGCTCATCGATGCCGTGATGCCAGACGTGGTTCACACCAGAAAGCAGGCGTTAAGAGACAAACTCGCCCAGCAACAGCAAGCCACCATCTCCGCCAAAACTCGACAGCCGTTCATTCCCACGCCACGAAGAACGGAGAAACCACGTTCAACGGGGACGAGAACGGCACCACGCCTCAGTAAGTGATTCACTCAACAGAAAAACACACATAAACCCAATGTGGGAGACAGAGTTGCCTTTTAAAGGGCACTTTAATAATCCTGTTGTTGCATGTACATTTAAAAAATAAATGCATCAGTTCAGATTTGCCTTGCACTGTGGGTAGGAATTGTTGAAGTGTGTTTGTAACCTTTCCTCTCTGTCAGATAACCATGTGGAGGCCATGGAGGTGGACGGTGAGGTCCAGATTCCTGCCAGTAAAGCCACTGTGCTGCGGGGTCACGAGTCAGAGGTCTTCATCTGTGCCTGGAACCCCGTCACTGACCTCTTGGCCTCGGGGTGAGTCGATCTGGACGCTGACCTCTCTAACCTCATGTGATTAGTGTTTTGAGAGTATAAACTCTCACTAAAACTATTGGTTTTTTCTCCACTGTGAAATGGCTTGGATTGCACTTTTTCATGCGTTTCTAAAATTACATCATGAACAAATATTTGAGCTCAAATTGGGGTGTGTGCTATCACGAGATTAGACCGTGAACCAGGGGTCCAGGCTAACAGTTGAGAGTTGGCTATCACTATCTGGTGCAGAGAGTGGCTCCATCATCTGATTTGATTGTTGAGGGGAGGAGTTGAGGGAGGCGGAGGAGTTGAGGGAGGCGGAGGGGGGTGAGGTGAGGAATGGAGAGTAGGTGGGGAGTTAGAGGGAGGTGGGGAAGATTAGGGGAGTTTAGGGAGGGGAGGAGTTGAGGGAGCTGGGGGGAGGAGTTGAGGGAGGTGAGGAGATGGAGGAGTTGAGGGAGTTGGAGGGGGTTGTGGTGAGGAGTTGAGAGGAGGTGGAGGAGTTGAGGGAGGTGGGGTGAGGAGTTGAGGGAGGCGGAGGGGGTGAGGTGAGGAATGGAGAGGAGGTGGGGAGTTAGAGGGAGGTGGGAAGATTAGGGGAGTTTAGGGAGGGGAGGAGTTGAGGGAGCTGGGGGGAGGAGTTGAGGGAGGTGAGGAGATGGAGGAGTTGAGGAGTTGGAGGGGGTTGTGGTGAGGAGTTGGAGGGGGTTGTGGTGAGGAGTTGAGAGGAGGTGGAGGAGTTGAGGAGGTGGGGTGAGGAGTTGAGGGAGTTGGAGGGGGGTGAGGAGTTGAGGGAGGTGGGGTGAGGAGTTGAGGAGTTGAGGAGTTGAGGGAGGTGGGGTGAGGAGTTGAAGGAGGTGGAGGAGTTGAAGGAGGTGGGGTGAGGGTTGAGGGAGGTGGAGGAGTTGAGGGAGGTGGGATGAGGAGTTGAGGGAGGTGGGGTGAGGAGTTGAAGGAGGTTGAGGAGTTGAGGGAGGTGGGGTGAGGAGTTGAAGGAGGTGGAGCAGTTGAGGAGTTGAGGGATGGTGGGGTGAGGAGTTGAGGAGTTGAGTTGAGAGAGTTGGAGGGGGTGAGGAGTTGAGGGAGGTGGGATGAGGAGTTGAGGGAGGTGGAGGAGTTGAGGCAGGTGGGATGAGGAGTTGAGGCAGGTGGGATGAGGAGTTGAGGGAGGTGGGATGAGGAGTTGAGGGAGGTGGGATGAGGAGTTTGAGGGAGGTGGGCATGAGGAGTTGAGGCAGGTGGGATGAGGAGTTGAGGCAGGTGGGATGAGGAGTTGAGGGAGGTGGGATGAGGAGTTGAGGGAGGTGGGATGAGGAGTTGAGGGAGGTGGAGGAGTTGAGGCAGGTGGGGTGAGGGAGTTGAGGCAGGTGGGGTGAGGAGTTGAGGGAGGTGGGGTGAGGAGTTGAGGGAGGTGGGATGAGGAGTTGAGGCAGGTGGGATGAGGAGTTGAGGGAGGTGGGATGAGGAGTTGAGGGAGGTGGGATGAGGAGTTGAGGGAGGTGGAGGAGTTGAGGCAGGTGGGGTGAGGAGTTGAGGGAGGTGGAGGTGGGATGAGGAGTTGAGGGAGGTGGAGGTGGGATGAGGAGTTGAGGGAGGTTGAGGGAGGTGGAGGTGGGATGAGGAGTTGAGGGAGGTGGGATGAGGAGTTGAGGGAGGTGGGATGAGGAGTTTGAGGGAGGTGGGATGAGGAGTTGAGGGAGGTGGGATGAGGAGTTGAGGGAGGTGGAGGAGTTGAGGCAGGTGGGGTGAGGAGTTGAGGGAGGTGGAAGGTGGGATGAGGAGTTGAGGGAGGTTGAGGGAGGTGGAGGTGGGATGAGGAGTTGAGGGAGGTGGGATGAGGAGTTGAGGGAGGTGGGATGAGGAGTTGAGGGAGGTGGGATGAGGAGTTTGAGGGAGGTGGGATTGAGGAGTTGAGGGAGGTGGGGTGAGAAGTTGAGGGAGGTGGGGTGAGGAGTTGAGGGAGGTGGGGTGAGGAGTTGAGGGAGGTGGGATGAGGAGTTGAGGGAGGTGGGATGAGGAGTTGAGGGAGGTGGGATGAGGAGTTGAGGGAGGTGGAGGAGTTGAGGCAGGTGGGGTGAGGAGTTGAGGGAGGTGGAGGTGGGATGAGGAGTTGAGGGAGGTGGAGGTGGGATGAGGAGTTGAGGGAGGTTGAGGGAGGTGGAGGTGGGATGAGGAGTTGAGGGAGGTGGGATGAGGAGTTGAGGGAGGTGGGATGAGGAGTTGAGGGAGGTGGAGTGAGGAGTTGAGGGAGGTGGGATGAGGAGTTGAGGGAGGTGGAGTGAGGAGTTGAGGGGAGGTGGGATGAGGAGTTGAGGGAGGTGGGAGGAGGTGAGGGAGGTGGAGGAGTTTTTAACCCTGTTCTTGCCTTCTGTTTGTTGTATTCTTGGTTTGTTGTGTCACTGCAGCTCCGGCGACTCGACGGCTCGCATATGGAACCTGAATGAGAACAGCAACAGCGGCTCCACTCAGCTGGTCCTGCGGCACTGCATCCGAGAGGGAGGACAGGACGTCCCAGCAACAAGGACGTCACCTCCTTAGACTGGAACGTGAGTGCGTCATCAAACATTCAGAGACCTCACACACTTCCGCACGACGGCTCCGGATCATTTAACGAGGACGTTTCCTCTGGTTTTTTCTCTCTTTAGTGCGTCATGTGTTTTGCATCGCCGTTCATTATTTTCTCACACTGTTTTCTAGTGCGTCTGCAGAGCGAAGGCACTCTCTTAGCAACTGGATCTTACGACGGATTTGCGAGAATTTGGACAAAAGACGGTAAGTCAGCTCCTTTCCCGAACGCTGAGAGCTGATCAGACTCGACGACTGAGCCTCTGTCCTCCGATGTGTTCACAGGTAATCTGAGCAGCACTCTCGGACAGCACAAAGGACCCATATTTGCACTGAAGTGGAACAAGAAAGGCAACAGCATTCTGAGCGCTGGAGTCGATAAGGTCAATCTACTTCACAAACTTATTACGTTTACATTACGTTGCTTTAAAAGCTCCATATTTGATTCGTTTATGCAATCCTGCGAATCAAACCTACGATCTCGGTGTTGCTCTATCGATTGAAAAATCGAGTAAAACATAAGAATAACTTTGATATTGTTAGTCATATTTCAACTAGACATCATTTATTAATAAAAATCAGACTTATTTGTTCATCATTATACCTTAAACATAAAACTACGCATTTAAATATCATCTTACTAAGGCATATTATTGGCAGATATTGATATTTATAAGCATTTTATGTGCTGATCTGTTAGAAAGATGTACATTACAAGCCTCAGAATTTCATATGAATATCAGAATCTGCACCATATTTTTGCTCAGTTTGGGCCTATTATTACATTAAAATGAATTAAATAAGTAAATATAATACAATAAATGTAAAAATGATTCCAAAAAATTTGATTAAAATAATCAAAGGTTTGAATAAAATAAATATTAGATTAAAAAAAATGAATGTATTAAATTAGATAATAAATATATTATATTAGAATAAAATGAATTAAAATTATTAAAATAAAATAAATTGAGTAAATATATCAAAATAAATGTAAAATTAATTCGATAAATTAAATCAAAGTAAATAAACCAAAAATAGAATTAATTAAATACTAGACTTTTTAAAAAAAATGAAAATAGATTAAAATAATAAAATATAATAAAATAAATTAGATTAATGTAAACAATTTTAAATAAATATTAGATTACTTGAATGAAACGTATTAAATTAGGTGATAATAATAAAAAATAATATAATTATATTAAATTAAATAAAAATTAATTGATGATTAAAATTAGAATGAATTAAGATTAATCAAAGATTTTAATAAAATAAATATTAGATTAAAAAAATTAAAACTTAGATGAAATGTATTAAATTAAATGATAATAAATTATTATATTAGAATAAAATTAATTAAAAAAATTATTAATAGAATAAATGAAGTAAATATAACAAAATAAATGTAAAATTAATTCAATAAATTAAATCAAAGTAAATGAACAAAAAATTAGAATTAAATTAAAATAAGAAAATATAATAAAATAAAATAGATTAATGTAAACAATTTTTAAATAAATATTAGATTACAAAAATACAACTTGGATGAAACTTATTAAATTAGATAAAAATAAAAATAACATAAATAAAAAAGAATTGATGTGTTTTATAAATGTAAAATTATTCCAATAAATTTAGATAAAAAGTAAGCAAACAAAAACATTTGCAATGTATATTAGATATTAATCCAATTTAAATATATATATTTATATGCATTTTATGTGCAGTATCTACAAATTTCTGCACCAAATTCCTGTTTTTGCTCATTCTGAATGAAACTGAGCTCCATATTCTCACTATATGATGCATCAAAAATGGACATAAAACTGAGGGGAGAAAATGATTACCTGTTTTTTGTTGTTCGTTTGTTCTCGTTCTGCAGACGACAATCATTTGGGACGCGCACACGGGTGAAGCCCAAGCAGCAGTTTCCCTTTCATTCCGGTGAGCGTCACGTGTGAAACTCGTCCGGATCAAAACGCTGGTGAGAACGTCCAGCCCAAAGTGAGTTTTTAATATGTTATTTCCGCGCAGCTCCGGCGCTGGACGTGGACTGGCAGAATAACACCACCTTCGCCTCCCTGCAGCACCGACATGTGCATACACGTGTGTCGCCTGGGAAGTGAGCGTCCGCTCAAGACCTTTCAAGGGCACACGGTGAGCTGCGCGAACCCAAATAACTCTCAGACGAGGGCTGCCACTCTTGAGCCGTGACGCTGAACGCTGCTTGTTTGCTTTCAGAATGAGGTGAATGCCATTAAATGGGACCCGTCGGAATGCTGCTGGCTTCCTGTTCGATGACATGACGTTAAAGGTATGGGTTGGGGAATATGAGCGTCTCATCTGAACTTTAGACCCGGTTGACATGTTTCCTCTCGCGGCAGATCTGGAGTATGAAGCAGGATTCATGCGTTCACAACCTTCAAGCGCACAACAAGGAGATCTACACCATCAAATGGAGCCCCACGGGCAGCGGGAGCAACAGTCCCAACGCCAACATCCTGCTCGCCAGGTAACCTTCCCACGGTGCCGCTCACAAAAAATAGAAATGAGATGAAATGTGTTCAGCTAGATTAAAAATCATCCCAATACATTTTATTCATATAATCAGTACATTTCGAATAAAATAAATACTATATTGCAAAAAAATGAAATATTTAAATTAGAAAAATAATAAATAAACATAAATATATGGGATTAAATTTAATTTAAATATAGAAATGAGTAAATAATTACTAAAATGGATTAAAATAACAAAATAAGTGTAAGATTATTCTAATAAATGAGACTAAAAATAAATAAATTACAATAAAGTAAATAAAGATTATGTATTAAAATAAGTAGAAAAAAATTAGTTTAATTAATTAATACATGTTTTATTAAAATAAATAAATAGTAAAAAAATGGAATTAAATATTAGATAACTATAAATTAAAAAAATGATTAAATATATTAAATTAATTAAAATAAAATTAAATTGGATTTAAATAAAAAGTAAATATATAAAAATTATATAAAAATAAAATTATAAATGTAAAAATAATTACAATAAATTAATTAAAATCAAATAAATATTAGATAACAATAAATTAAAATTTGATTAAATATTAAATTAATTTACAATAAATTGAATTCGATTTAAATAAAAAGTAAATATATAAAAATTATATTAAAATAATAAAATAATAAAATGTAAAAATAATTACAATAAATTAATTAAAAATAAGTATTAATAACAATAAATAGAAATCAGATGAAATATATTAAAATAAATGTAGAAATGTCAATAATTAGATTAAAATAAATTTATACCAATAACAATCAAATAAATCAGTATTAAATATTAGAATAAATAAAAAACAGATTAAATATATTAAATTAGATTAAAAAATAAATTACGTTCAAATAAAAAAAAACCCCCACAAAAAAACCAAAAACATTTAACATTAAATTAGATTATGATAAAATTTAAATAAAATAATTAAATAATACATATAACCATAGAGTACTATAGTGAATAGTAATTTTTTTCAAATAATATTACAGGCATATTTTATATGTAGATATAATATTAATATATTATAAATATTATAATACATATTATAGTTACTATTATAAATTATATAAATAATATTACAGGCATATATATAAATGTATTATTTAATACAGAGAATAATTGGCTGTTTATACTGTGTGGAAGAGTTGGCGGTCCGTCACACGGGGATGATCATAACTCCAGGTCAAAACTGGGCTACGGAAAACGCTCTTCATCCATGCATTCGTTTGTCTCCCTCAGTGCCTCTTTTGACTCGACGGTGCGATTATGGTGATGTCGATCGAGGCGTTTGCACCCACACGCTCACCAAACACCAGGAGCCCGTCTACAGCGTGGCCTTCAGTCCGGACGGAAAGTTCCTGGCCAGCGGCTCCTTCGACAAATGCGTTCACATCTGGGACACGGTGGTCAGTACGACAGCGGCTCGTGTGTCCGGTGTAACCCGTCATCATGGTGATGATGATGATGATGATGATGATGATGATGTGTTTTTTCAGAGCGGCGCGTTGGTGAACAGCTACAGAGGAACAGGGGGAATATTTGAGGTTTGCTGGAACAGTGTGGGAGATAAAGTCGGAGCGAGTGCGTCAGATGGATCGGTATGTTCGTCTTCAGAATCGTTCTCATCATGAGAAACTAATTCAGTCACCTGTGTCCAAACTAATATAACTCTAATATATAAATCTGGATATATGGATGGTGTGTGTGTAATTATAATAATAATAATTGAACATTTTATATTGAATCAAATCTCATTTAATAGAATTTGTTTATTTATTATTTCTTAATTTACTATATTTCATCTATTGCTTATATATATAAAATATAATAAATGGAATATTTTAAAGGGATTTTAATCTGAATTTTTTTTAATCTATTTAAATTGACTTATTTTCATTTTCTATTTCCATCATTTTAAACTAATCTAGCTATATATATATATATATATATATATATATATATATGGATGGTGTGTGTAATTATAATAATAATAATAATAATAATTGAACATTTTATATTGAATCAAATCTAATATTTTGTTTATTTATTTCTTAATTAAATATATTTCATCTATTGTTTTTATTTTTGTAATCTAATATTTATTTTTTATATATATATATATATAATAAAATATATATATAATAAAATAAAATATTATATATATATATATATATAATAAAATATTATATATATATATATATATATTTTAATATATATAAAAAAAGTTATATATATATATATTTATTTTTTTAATCTATTTAAATTTACTTATTTTCATTTTTCATCTATTTCCATAATTTTAACCTAATTGTAATCTAGCGCTATATATATGATATATACACATTTTTATTAGTTTTTGGTTTCATTTTTTTAAAGTTTATTTTAGGTTTAATTTATTTTTAATTCAGTTTTATTTCAGGTCTGTGCTCAAAAAGTGAATAAATGGATTATAACTACTGCATAAACATAATTTAGTGCCATTAAAATCCACTAAAAATACACAATATTAAATAAAAAAACATCATTTCATCGTGGTAATAATAATATAAAAAATATTGGTAATTTTTGACCGCCACGCAAGGCGAGTTTTTATTTCCAGAAATAATTTTTTTATTTTATTTTTTTATTTATTTTGCATTTTTCACTAAACAACATTTTTAATAGTTGTAGTTTTCACTAATGTAAACCCCGTCTTGTTTTTCCAGGTCTGTGTTCTTGATTTACGGAAATAGCATTCGGTGAATATCCTGGATGCAGGATGGTGCAGCTAAAGCTTCTTCCGTGGAGATCCGCGACTGCTTCGGGAACAGAATCTAAATGTTGAAAACCAAATTCGAGGGAAAACGTCCACTAGAGATGGTGTTGTTGATCGACGCAGTGACGCAGACGACCACCAGGGGGGCGTTTGGTTTGAAAGGTTCTCCCGCGTGTTTGTGTGTGTCGAGCGTGTTTTTCTCGTCCGACTTCAGGAAACTGATGTTTAAACGACCTCTAATTCGAGACGGAGGCTTCACGTGCGCGGAGAACCGCAAATATCGTTTTTTTCCAACTTTAACGTGTAATATCGAGGCGAATGAAGACGCCGACTGCCGAGTACTTGGGAAAATATTTTACGAAAATGTTAAATTCTCAGAAATTAAATATACAGGTGTATAATCTCCCCGCTGGATGTACATTTAATGAATGTAAAGATGTAAATGAGACCACAGATTTTTATAAACTGTGTTTATATGTTTATAAAGTAACTTTTTTTTTTTCCTGAAATCTTTCATACTTTTACGTTTATTTTTTTTTTGTATTTTCTTCTGATTTTGTGAACGTCACGCCTGCCGAATCGGCTGCGAACGCGTTCGGAGTCCGGTTTCGAGGGATTGTGACGCATGTTATATCAGGATATGTGCCTCATCGTAAGTGGGGTTTAAAGTGCATTCTGGATATGTTTTGGTTATACGCATCAGCGTAGTGTCCGAATCGGTGTGGTGTGATTAAAACGACAATAAAAGTGCTCTCTTCCATGCAAATCTGAGTTTGTCTCATTCTGTTGTTGATCACTTGGTTTCTTTTCTATGGCGCGGCACTGGGAAGCTCCGCCCTCCGTGGAATGTCATTGGTCCAAAAGTCCTAATTTACATGTAACCACATATTCGTCATACACGATCTTTACTAAAGAATTACAACGAAACCGTAATAACAAACATGAGGTAGAAATAAAAACGTTTCCTTCCCCGTCAATCACAAATGTTTGGACCAATGAAGTTTCCGCGTGGGCGGAGCTACTCGACGTGACGCTACAGAAAAAGAATCCGGCCAACCGTCAAAATTCAAACTCTGATTCACATGGATGAGAAGAAAATGTTCGAGTTTTCGACACGAGCGGCAGAGATGTTAACAGTTTAACCGAATTAACCCGAGTTTATCACTCGGATCTGGTTTGGACACGTGATGCAGCAGAAACACGGTGAATTTAAGGTGTTTTTTTCTTGCACGGAGGCGGATTGTGTCGAGCTTGATGTCCATCTTCTGAGCTTCGCGTTTGTTTGACCGGTCACGTGACGGACTGATGATCGGTAAGTCCTGCTGTAAAATTTAAACTGTGATTGGCGCCTTTTCTTGACGCGGCCGTTATTTTTCCGCGCCGAAGTGCGTTTGACAATGGAAGATGGACGTTTCTTTTTTTATTTCAGTAAAACCAAGTGTATTTTAATGGGGAATTTGTGTGAAATGCATTAAAAGTGTCGCATTTCTACGTGACGCGGGTTCCCGCGTTCACCGGAAGCCCTTATTGTCTGTGTCAGACTGTAATCTTGGCGCGTCGAGATCTTCGCGGTTCAATCGTCCGTGTTTTGACGTGTATCTGCCAAGTATAAAGTTTAAATCTGTTTCGTGGACAAAACTGTATCTCAAATGTCTCCCATTCCGAGGCTCAAATAAATCACTTTATTTTGATATTACAAAAACAGTCGTGTTTGATTCATTCGTATTCGCTTTTTTACTGTATCTTTTATTTTTTTTTGATCGAATAAAGGCTTTTGTGAGACATTCAAGAATCGTAATTATTCAGAGCTTTTGACCACTAGTTTATTTTTTGATGTTAAGTGGTAAATTACTAATACCAAAACTAGTTAAATTACAATAACTTTGTTGTTTTGCTACTCAGGAAGTCAAACCAGCATCAAAAACATTACACACTTCATCTTTAATGACAGGTGTATTTAATAAGAATAATTTAATGAAGTATAAAACATAAGCAACAACATCTATTTCTATGCGCATGAATACTGTATTTTTACTGTGTACTCTGAGTTGATTGTACAAATGCATGAAGACTGAAGAGTTTGAGAGCGTTTTTCAGGACGGCGAGACGTTCAGCCTGTAGAAATCTCCAATGAAGCTCCGTTGGGCTTCACGTCTCGAACTCTCGCTGTTCGCTGGAGATGTGGATTTCTACTGTACTGGACTCTGAATCTATGAGATAAGATAGAGAAGGACTAGTTAATTTCATCCCTGATGTTGGATTTATGTATTGTTTTAAGAAAGATATATGTACAGTAGTGTCCGGCCCAGGTAAAATAGACTTAACCCCCTCAGTTCAAATATTATTCAAAAGATTTTATTGTCATATTATGTAGTTTTGCTTGGAGTCCATGCCAATTTTTACTGTATTGTAAAAGCGTAAACGATCAAACATGTTGATGTTACTTTGCCAAAATACCCAGCAAAAAATGTTTGTAAAAATCGAATCATTTTTGAATCAAGATTTGTTTTCATAGATCGTGTCTTGAATATGCCTTTATACATAATATCTTTATATATTTTAAAATACAAGCAAGTTTGCACTTCTGTACAAGGTAGATGTAATATATTTCTCAAGTAGGTTTATCATTTTAAGGGTATTAAATGTTTATAATTGGAAGCCAGTCGAGAAACACCAATTAAAAACAAGACATTTTTGCATTTTTGAGATTAATTCCCACCAAAATACTGTACCATGTGACTGGTGACACGACCTTTGACATCAACAACAAAAGAGATGGGACGCAGAGATACTCCTCGCTCGGTAAGTGTTTATTTTATGCTCTTCTGCTCACTAACACTGCATTTATTTGATCAAAAATACAGTAAAAATTGTGTAATGTTATAACTGTTTTCTGTGTGAATATATATATATTATATAGTAAAATATATTTTATTCCTGTATTAAAAAGTAGAATTTTCTGATTTGCTGGGTAAGATATGGAAAAAATAGCAAATTGAAACTAAAGACATTTATAACGATATCAATGCTGTTCTTTACAACTTTCTATTGTATGACGTTCAAAATGCATGACTTTTTACAAAAATGGCCGTTTTCAACATTGATAATAATCATAATTGTTTCATATCAGAATGATTTCTGAAGGATCATGTGACACTGAAGACTGGAGTAATGATGCTGAAAATTCAGGAATAAATTACACTTTACTATATATTCACATAGAAAACTGATGATTTACATTGTAAAAATATTTTGTGATTTTTACTGTATTTTTGATCAAATAAATTCAGCTTTGATCACAGGAATAAATTACACTGTACTATATATTCACATAGAAAACAGATGATTTACATTGTAAAAATATTTTGTGATTTTTACTGTATTTTTGATCAAATAAATTCAGCTTTGATCAGAGGAATAAATTACACTTTACTATATATTCACATAGAAAACCTGATGATTTACATTGTAAAAATATTTTGTGATTTTTACTGTATTTTTGATCAAATAAATTCAGCTTTGATCACAGGAATAAATTACACTGTACTATATATTCACATAGAAAACTGATGATTTACATTGTAATAATATTTTGTGATTTTTACTGTATCGTTTTGATCAAATAAATTCAGCTTTGAATCACAGGAATAAATTACACTGTACTATATATTCACATAGAAAACAGATGATTTACATTGTAAGAATATTTTGTGATTTTTACTGTATTTTTGATCAAATAAATTCAGCTTTGATCAAAGGAGTAAATTACACTTTACTGTATATTCACATAGAAAACATGTTTTACATTATAATAATATTTTGTGATTTTTACTGTATTTTTGATCGATAAATTCAGCTTTGATCACAGGAATAAATTACACTTTACTGTATATTCACATAGAAAACATGTTTTACATTATAATAATATTTTGTGATTTTTTTTTACTGTATTTTTGATCGATAAATTCAGCTTTGATCACAGGAATAAATTACACTTTACTATATATTCACATAGAAAACAGATGATTTGCATTGTAATAATATTTTGTGATTTTTACTGTATTTTTGATCAAATAAATTCAGCTTTGATCACAGGAAAAAATTACACTTTACTGTATATTCACATAGAAAACATGTTTTACATTATAATAATATTTTTTATTTTTACTGTATTTTTAATAAATGCAGTTTTGATCACAGGAATAAATGACTTTACTATATATTCACATAGAAAACAGATGATTTACATTGTAAAAATATTTTGTGATTTTTACTGTATTTTGATCAAATAAATTCAGCTTTGATCACAGGACAAAAATTACACTTACTGTATATTCACATAGAAAACATGTTTTACATTATAATAATATTTTTTTATTTTTACTGTATTTTTAATAAATGCAGTTTTGATCACAGGAATAAATGACTTTACTATATATTCACATAGAAAACATTGGAATAATATTTCACAATTTTTACTGTATTTTTTTCACTAAATAAATGCAGCTTTGGAGAGCAGAAGAGACTTGATTGCCAGCTTTTGAACAGTATAATGTTTATTTCTTAATGTGATGGACATATACAGCTCCACTGGCATTTGAACATTTTTTTTTATTTTCCAGATGTAAAATTCAAACGTCATTTGTTGAAGCAGACGCTCACCAGCCCGTGTAGACGGGGGCTGTTTTTGTGGTTACCTTCAGAGAGGACGCTTATGGCGTCTGAAGGCTGCTGGTGTCCCGTTTGCGCTCAGGTTCTTCTTGATCTCCTGAACGTGGCTCTGGTAGAGCAGCGCGGATCCCACCACCGGCGTGTATCCGCCCGCGACCGCCACCGACGTGGAGGCCGAATCCCACGGCAGCTCTCGACGTCTCTGCCGGCTCAAGTCCACGTCCAGCCCCGTCCAGCCGTGAAACGCCAGCGTGTTGAGGAAGCCCTGCATGGGGTTCAGGATGCCCTGAGAACAGAGAGGTGCGCTCACGTTTGTACTGAATGCATGAAGGATCGATTGATATCCGAGGATGTTTGATTTTGCACTCACCATGATGAACCATGTGATGAGCGCGGCGTTGCGAACGTTCTTCAGATCGCTGGATTTAACATCATCCTGCATCTCCAGATAAAACAGCAAACTCTCATTGATGATGTTGGGCAGCCAGCTGACGACAGAAAAACATGGTGAAACTTCACAGGAAATTAGTTGACTGTATTAGGTCACATGAACTACCGATAGTTCTATAGTGTTTGTTAATCTCAACATTTACTAATACATATGTAGTATCTGTTCATGCACTGAACTAACATGAAAAGTTAAGTTTAATTTGAAAAAATATATTGCAGCAAATGAGACATTCTTAAATGTTACCAAAAACACTCTTAATCAGGGCTGGGTGGGTTACTTTTAAAATGTAATTCACTACAGATTACAAAATACATGCTTTAAAAAGTCATTTCCTTAGATTACCCAAGTTTAGTAACTTAATCTAAATACTTTTGAATACTAATAAGTATGTAACCCTCACAAAAAAGGTTTTCTCTCACAATTTCTGGCTTTTTCCCTCAGAATTGTGTGATATAAAGTTGCAATTGTGAGTTATAAAGTCAGAATTATGAGATATAAACTCACAATATTGAGAAAAGTCAGAATTATGGGATATAAACTGACAATATTGAGAAAAGTCAGAATTATGAGATATAAACTCACAATATTGAGAAAAGTCAGAATTATGGGATATAAAGTGACAATATTGAGAAAAGTCAGAATTACAAGCTAAGAATGTTGAGATAGAAATTAGCAATTGCAAGAAAAAAAAGTCAGTATTACAAGTTTTCATGCAATTTAATAAATTGATATTATGAGTGTCTATCTCCCAATTCTGACTTTATAAAATGCAATTGTGTTCTTAAATCTTGAATTTCTGAGGAAAAAAAGTCAGAATTGTGAGATAAAAAGTCGCAATTACCTTTTTTTTTTGCAATTGCAAGCGACTCACAAAGAAGTATCAAAACATGAAAACAGTCGCGGACGGACAGCGACGACGGGACAGTAAAGATTCAGTATGTAAAATGTTATAATATCATGTTTAAATGACATTAAAACTCAAAGTAATCACTTTGGTAATCTAAAACACTTTTCAGATGGAACTGTAATCTGATCACCACACATTTAAAATCAAACACAGTCACTCAAAGTTTCTATTTTAAATACGTCACTAAGTGACTTGTATTTCGTTACTCCCCAACCCTGATTATAAAACACTTTTTAATTTAAAAAAAATACTTCATTTTGATTGAACTATTGAAGAAGCGACACATAATTCTGCAAAAAACAATAAATGATGCTCTTCCTCGGTATTTTTCCTCTCATTCATTTACTGGAGGAGCAAAATGACGCTGGAAAAAGTGTTAAAAAATATATATAAGAAAAATCAAGACTCCACTGGCAGATATTATTATTTTGTTGTTTTTCAGCAAAATCCGGATCAAAACACTGAAAAAGAAACAGAAACAAGCGATGAAAAACACTTTTTTGTTTTTTTTTGACTCTCCGGTCATTTCTCTTCTCCAGTAACGAGAGGCAGAACGGGGAGTGTTCAGAGAGGAGGAATGTTCGCTCACCAAATGACAAACACCAGCATGATCTTAAAGAAGCGTATTTTGATCTCGGATCCAGCCGTCGCTCGTTCTCGGTGTAGATGCCCTGCTGACCCTTGAGCAGCGACGTCACTGCGGGAAAACGTCGTGTGAGTTCCTCTGAGCCAGATCTTCCTCAAATACTTCTGCAACATTCTTACCGGCGGAGACGGTCCGGTGCGAACAGCGCCGGGTTGACGGCGAGCACCAGCAGCATCGGCGCGTATGTGGTGATGTAGTGAGGGACGGCGTGCTGGAGGCCGTTCTCACAACTCGCGTGACGAACACACATTCAGAGAGAGCGGTTCAACTTTCACTCGATGCTTACGGTATGTGAAAATATTTTGGCCGAGAAATTTAACTCCAAATTTTTAACATTTAAAATCCCGTCCCAAACACACGATTATAATGTTCTTCTCATTATAATATATGTTGCACTTTACTGTAGTTTTTCTTTTTTTGAAGTGATTTCCGGCATATTTCAAGCCATTCAAAAGCAGTCTGAAGGAAATCATCCATTATTTATCGGCCAAATTTCCCATAACGGTGACATTAAAAATACACGTTCACGGGCCCGTTCTGCAGAACTGGTTCAAAGCACGTCTTTCCCACAAACCCTGTGTGAACGCAAATTGTATGATATCCAAGTTACACATTTCTAGTTCATTCTTGTATTTTCAGAAGGTTTTGCAATGTTTTTCTTCTCGATTTTGTCTTTGCCGAAACGCAATAGCAAATGCTTTAATAATTGCATCGATCTACGAACGTTTTGTAAATCTCAAAGCTCATTTTTAAAAACGTTTTCACGGGTAAATCAGTAACAATTTGAACAATATTTTTGAAGTGTTGTTTTTGTTTTGAATCCGATCTTTCTTGTAAAAGTTTATCGCACTGATTTCGAAGTGAAGGATTCATTCGTGTGAATCAACATTGATCTAAACGCTATAATAACATCTTAGTTGTAACTCAATATTCTTTATTTTGTTTCGGCAGTGACCGCATCACATCACAGGATTTCACTCGCAAACTACAACATATTAAAGTACAGCATGACTGTACTAAAACTTTATTTCCCCCAAATAAATGATTGTGTGTTTCCTTTTGTCAACACCGAAACGATGATGACGCGTTTCGGTAGTGACAATTTGATACACTTTTGAGTCTGAAAGACGCCGTTCTGAGCAGTTGAACACTCATAAATAACTCCCAGAAAACTCCGATGTCGTTTCGGTAGTGACCGTTTCATGGTCAGCTAGCACAGTTTTAAAAACGACCAGTCATGGAATAACACCCACAAAAGTTTGCTTAATTGCAGCAAAAGGTGTTCGTTAGTGACGTTCCTTCAGAGTTTCACACTATTTTCAGACGTTTGAACAGGTTCAACTCAAAATGATGGTCAGTCTGCTGTGAACGAGAGGCGATGAGAGGAATATTTCCTGATCAAACGTGTAGAAGGGTGTTAAAATCACTGTTCCGGACATTACGTAAAGTTTCACTTTAAATTTTTTTAAAAATATATATTTAAAAACTATGAAAGCCCGTTTCCGCCACTGAAAAAAAAAAGATTTTTGCGACTTTTTATCCCAGAATTGACTTTATAACTCAGAATTCTGACTTTTTATCCCAGAATTTTGACTTTATAACTCAGAATTTTGACTTTATAACTCAGAATTTTGACTTTATAACTCAGAATTTTGACTTTATAACTCAGAATTCTGACTTTTTATCCCAGAATTCTGACTTTTTATCCCAGAATTCTGACTTTTTATCCCAGAATTTTGACTTTATAACTCAGAATTTTGACTTTATAACTCAGAATTTTGACTTTATAACTCAGAATTTTGACTTTATAACTCAGAATTTTGACTTTATAACTCAGAATTCTGACTTTTTATCCCAGAATTCTGACTTTTTATCCCAGAATTTTGACTTTTTATCCCAGAATTCTGACTTTTTATCCCAGAATTTTGACTTTATAACTCAGAATTTTGACTTTATAACTCAGAATTTTGACTTTATAACTCAGAATTTTGACTTTATAACTCAGAATTTTGACTTTATAACTCAGAATTTTGACTTTATAACTCAGAATTTTGACTTTATAACTCAGAATTTTGACTTTATAACTCAGAATTTTGACTTTATAACTCAGAATTTTGACTTTATAACTCAGAATTTTGACTCTATAACTCAGAATTCTGACTTTTTATCCCAGAATTTTGACTTTTTATCCCAGAATTCTGACTTTTTATCCCAGAATTTTGACTTTTTATCCCAGAATTCTGACTTTTTATCCCAGAATTTTGACTTTATAACTCAGAATTTTGACTTTATAACTCAGAATTTTGACTTCATAACTCAGAATTTTGACATTTTTTATCCCAGAATTCTGACTTTTTATCCCAGAATTCTGACTTTTTATCCCAGAATTCTGACTTTTTATCCCAGAATTTTGACTTTTTATCCCAGAATTCTGACTTTTTATCCCAGAATTTGACTTTATAACTCAGAATTTTGACTTTATAACTCAGAATTTTGACTTTTTATCCCAGAATTCTGACTTTTTATCCCAGAATTCTGACTTTTTATCCCAGAATTCTGACTTTTTATCCCAGAATTTTGACTTTTTATCCCAGAATTCTGACTTTTTATCCCAGAATTTTGACTTTATAACTCAGAATTTTGACTTTATAACTCAGAATTTTGACTTTATAACTCAGAATTTTGACTTTTTATCCCAGAATTCTGACTTTTTATCCCAGATTCTGACTTTTTATCCCCAGAATTCTGACTTTTTATCCCAGAATTTTGACTTTTTATCCCAGAATTCTGACTTTTTATCCCAGAATTTTGACTCTATAACTCAGAATTCTGACTTTTTATCCCAGAATTCTGACTTTTTATCCCAGAATTTTGACTTTTTATCCCAGAATTCTGACTTTTTATCCCAGAATTTTGACTTTATAACTCAGAATTTTGACTTTATAACTCAGAATTTTGACTCTATAACTCAGAATTCTGACTTTTTATCCCAGAATTTTGACTTTTTATCCCAGAATTCTGACTTTTTATCCCAGAATTCTGACTTTATAACTCAGAATTTGGACTTTATTCGCAAAAATCTTCTTTCTTTTTTTCTTTTTTTCAGCAACGGAATACGTATATATATTAATCTTCCTGATATTTTAGATATGTAGATAATAAGAGGATCTTAGTAAACGTCTAGTATTTGAATACTTGAATGCTTTATAAAATAGTTTTTTGGTTGTGGGACGGCACCAATTCTGTAGAAAGGCCCATATATCACACATCCCCATGTTATCCGTTCATGCATTCACCAAGAATCGAACCCACGACCCTGGTGTTGCTAGTGCAACGATCTACTGCTCTTTGGATGATGCATCTGAGATGATGTTGTTGCTATAATCACCTGGAGATGGAGGGGTAGTACAGCATGGCCACGCCCTCCACGCACAGCAGCAGCAGCGTCAGACCCCACGTGATCATGTGATACAGCACGATGGTGCTGCGGCAAAGACGCGCTCGTGAGGACATGCAACAAACATCTGCTCTAACGCTCGTGTGAACGGGACGCACCTGATGCCGGCCGATCTCTTGACCACTAAGAAAACGTCCACGGCGTAACAGAACGTCCACCAGAAGGAGGCGCTGTAGAACAGCTGAATCCACATCTGCAGAGAGAACCAAAGGTTTGTGACGTTCACATTCTGTCAAATAAGATTGAAAGAATAATGGTATTTCATTCTTTCTTTTTTTTCAGAAAACATTAAAATATACACATTAAGATTTTTTTTTATTTACCAGCATTTAACGCATATTTGAAAATATCAAGGGTTTGAATAAGTATTTGCAAAATTAATTTCAAAGCTTTCATTCCGCTAATAATTCAATGATTTGTTAATTAAATGACTTTTTTTTTGTGCTTCGTTTAGATCATTGATGATTGACTATAACAAAGTGAACTTTACCTACATATTTAGTCTTTATTCTTTTCTATTTTGTTAGTATTTTTATTTTTCCTTGCTTGGTTAATATTTATTTATTGTAATATTGTTTTCCCTTTGAATTGCTTGTTTTTCTGACTGCATTGGCAGATTCTTTTAGTTATTTGTTAGTATTATTGACATATATTTCCCTTTGTTTTTTCATATGATAACAATATAGAGAGGTTGCTTGTATGAATACTCTTTCATTTTATGTATGTTTATGCAGATTTAAACTGATGTAAAGCTCATGAAATGTCAAATGTAATGTTGTTGACTCTTCTCTCACCGCACTGCCCACACAGAACACTTCCGGCCACACGTCACTGCTGTTCCCGCCGGAGATTCGGCTGATGAGGTCGGGCAGCCCGAGCCAGATGGACGAGCGGACGATGATTCCTGCACAGATGCGTCACTTCCGTTACTACAATGATGGCAAACGGTAGACGAAACGTTTTTGTTCAAAATTTGAATAATGAGTAAAAATGTGTGTTTTTCCCTCCTCAGATTCACCACGGTAAGCCTATAATTATTCGACATTTAGTCATTTAGCAGACGCTTTTATCCAAGTGAGGAAAACAAACAAGCGATTCTTCATGAATTGGTAAATAACACAGGAAGTGCTCACCATACACGTTTCACACATTGCTCCGTACCATAAGCTGGAGTAGGAAGGGAAAAGGGAAGGAAAGGGTTTTTTTTTTTTTTTTTTTTTATGAGGGGATCAAGAGTTCACGGAAGAGGTGAGTTTTCAGCCGTCTCTTGAATATTGCCAGGGATTCTGCGTTTATTAAGTATTATATAAGTATTTTAGAGCTGACGGGACGGTTTTTTTGCGGGAAAATGTCCCTCGGCTGCGAGTGTCTCGTCATATCCGTGAATATCCGTGGGCGTGGAAGAGGTGAGTTTGATAAAAGATTGACATGGTGCGGCTTAGGCTGCGTTCACACTTGTCGTTCGTTCGGACCAAAACACAAAAACAGAACATCTAGTCCTGGTCCGCTCAGCGTTCACACTGGCATTTCTAACAGCGAACCTGAAGTTCCCGAACCGAAGGCGTCGGGATACGGTCACGAGCTGATTGGTCGCTTTCATGACGTATATTTGGCGACGGATCTCGCTTACGAAACGTTCAAAACAACGCTGATCGTTTTAAGCGTGTACAAATGCTTTATTTTTACCAGCTGAGAATCACGAAGAGCTCATCAAATGTTCAGGACAAGCAGCAGAAACTTCTCCACGTTTGCCCTCGACTCATTTTGGATACGCCGATCTTCAAATCAGCGACTCGTCGTGACATCACGTCCTGTTTTTGGTTCGTTTACGTGTCTTCGGTCCGTGTCGCGTTCATATATCGACCGAACCGCACCAGAGTTGGTTTGGAAGCGGACCGAGATCCGTCTTTTTAGCGCTCCAGGGTTCTGATGTTCAAACGAACGGAGCGATCGCACCAGGGTTCGTTTTAATCCAACCAAACATGACGAGTGTGAACGCACCCTTAATGTCCAACCTTTGAAACGGGTCGCGATAGGGTTCGTAATAAAACAAGAATCAACATCAATTGGCTTTTCGAAGATCGCACAACTGAGGCATTTGAAATGTTGTTAAAGCGATGCGGAGATGATGTGTTTTTATCACTCGTCTGGTGACTAATGCGTTTATTGACCGCATAAACGGCCATATGTAGCTCTAACAGAGTCACTGTGAAGCAGTATCTGTCCTTACGGTTGTTGTCGCCGTGCTGGGATTAATTTTCTTAGAAGTTCTGAATCTGACAACAAACTGCCCCACTTTTGTGCTCTTGAATCCCTTCCTGATGTTCCTGAATGAACTGTATGTCCTCTGATAAAAACCATGAAATCATGTTCTGAAAATAGAATGTGAGGTTTTGCACTTGTTGAGTGTCTCAAAGAACGTTCAGAAGATTCTCATTTTATTGTTGGCATTACATGCATTTGAGGATCACTGACTGATACGCTCAAATTGAGGTGAAATCAAAATATATGGAAACGAAAGGCCGCTTGTTTGTTTTTTAAACGCTTTTCTCTGTATAAATAATATATTTCAACATTCATATGAAACGTTTTATCCTTTTGTTCTGTTTTGTCAGTATGTATCCATCCATATAATCTCACTCTAAAAGTGTTGGGTTAAAAACAAACCCAAATTGGGTTGAAAACGGACAAACCCAGTGTCGATTGGGTTGTTTTCATACAGCAGTTGGGTTAAATGTTTAACCCAACCTACTGAGTAGTTTTATTTAACTCAACTGTTGTTTAAAAATTACTCTTGATTGCTTAAAATGAACCCAAAATATGTTGGAAATTAATATGTTTAGTAAATTAATATTTATTAATACATTTAATGAATAATAATTAAATATTTATTAAATTGTTATTAATAAATGTTCATCTTGTTGCCTCTTGCAATTGTGTCTGATATTTTGAGTTCATTTTTAGCTAGACATATATATATATATATATATATATATATATATAAATATATATATATATATATGTGTGTGTGTATTTATTTTTGTATTTAATTTAATTTTTTTATAAATATATATTTATTTAACAATAGTTGAGTTAAATTAAACTACCCAGCACGTTGGAGACGTTGGAACGCCCAGCAGTCATAAAATGACACAATCACTGGGTTAGTTAAAACGACCCAATCATCGGCTTAAAAATATCAGAATCGCCGGTTTAAAATGACAGAATTGCTGGGTTAGTTAAAATGACCCAAACCTCAGGTTAAAACGACAGAATCGCCAGGTTAGTTAAAATGACGCAATCATTGGGCTAAAACGACACAACCGTTGGGTTAAAACGTCAGAATCACTGGGTTAAAACGACACAACCATTGGGTTAAAACGACACAATCGCTGGGTTAAAACGTCAGAATCACTGGGTTAAAATGTCAAAATTGCTGGGGTTAGTTTAAATTACACAATCGCTGGGTTAAAACGACAAAAAACGTCAGAATCACTGGGTTAAAATGACCCAACCATCGGGTTAAGCCAACACAATCGCTGGGTTAATATGACCCAACCACTGGGTTAAAACGACACAATCGCTGGGTTAAAACGTCAGAATCGCTGGGTTAAAATGACCCAACCATTGGGTTAAAACGACACAATCGCTGGGTTAAAACGTCAGAATCACTGGGTTAAAATGACAAAATTGCTGGGTTAGTTTAAATTACACAATCGCTGGGTTAAAACGACAAAAAACGTCAGAATCACTGGGTTAAAATGACCCAACCATCGGGTTAAGCCAACACAATCGCTGGGTTAATATGACCCAACCACTGGGTTAAAACGACACAATCGCTGGGTTAAAACGTCAGAATCGCTGGGTTAAAATGACCCAACCATTGGGTTAAAACGACACAATCGCTGGGTTAAAACGTCAGAATCACTGGGTTAAAATGACAAAATTGCTGGGTTAGTTTAAATTACACAATCGCTGGGTTAAAATGACAAAAAACGTCAGAATCACTGGTTAAAATGACCCAACCATCGGGTTAAAACAACACAATCGCTGGGTTAATATGACCCAACCACTGGGTTAAAACGACACAGCCATTGGGTTAAAACGTCAGAATCTCTGGGTTAAAACGACAAAATTGCTGGGTTAGTTTAAATTACACAATCGCTGGGTTAAAACGACAAAAAATGTCAGAATCACTGGGTTAAAATGACCCAACCATCGGGTTAAAACAACATAATCGCTGGGTTAATATGACCCAACCACTGGGTTAAAACGACACAACCATTGGGTTAAAACATCAGAATCACTGAGTTAAAACGACAAAATTGCTGGGTTAGTTTAAATTACACAATCTCTGGGTTAAAACGACAAAATCCCTGGCTTAAAACGTCAGAATCGCCGGGTTAAAACGACACAACCGTTGGGTTAAAACGTCAGAATCACTGGGTTAAAATGACAAAATTGCTGGGTTAGTTTAAATTACACAATCGCTGGGTTAAAACGACAAAAAACGTCAGAATCACTGGGTTAAAATGACCCAACCATTGGGTTAAAACGACACAACCGTTGGGTTAAAACGTCAGAATCACTGGGTTAAAATGACAAAATTGCTGGGTTAGTTTAAATTACACAATCGCTGGGTTAAAATGACAAAAAACGTCAGAATCACTGGGTTAAAATGACCCAACCATCGGGTTAAAACAACACAATCGCTGGGTTAATATGACCCAACCACTGGGTTAAAACGACACAGCCATTGGGTTAAAACGTCAGAATCTCTGGGTTAAAACGACAAAATTGCTGGGTTAGTTTAAATTACACAATCGCTGGGTTTTAAAACGACAAAAAACGTCAGAATCACTGGGTTAAAATGACCCAACCATCGGGTTAAAACAACATAATCGCTGGGTTAATATGACCCAACCACTGGGTTAAAACGACACAACCATTGGGTTAAAACATCAGAATCACTGAGTTAAAACGACAAAATTGCTGGGTTAGTTTAAATTACACAATCTCTGGGTTAAAA
Organism: Opsariichthys bidens; assembly: GCA_037194245.1. Classification (NCBI taxonomy): domain Eukaryota; kingdom Metazoa; phylum Chordata; class Actinopteri; order Cypriniformes; family Xenocyprididae; genus Opsariichthys; species Opsariichthys bidens. The sequence continues at coordinate 1,165,339 of CM074281.1, read as the reverse complement.
CGACAAAATCCCTGGCTTAAAACGTCAGAATCGCCGGGTTTAAAACGACACAACCGTTGGGTTAAAACGTCAGAATCACTGGGTTAAAATGACAAAATTGCTGGGTTAGTTTAAATTACACAATCGCTGGGTTAAAACGACAAAAAACGTCAGAATCACTGGGTTAAAATGACCCAACCATCGGGTTAAAACATCAGAATCACTGGGTTAAAAACGACAAAATTGCTGGGTTAGTTTAAATTACACAATCTCTGGGTTAAAACGACAAAATCCCTGGCTTAAAACGTCAGAATCTCTGGGTTAAAACGACACAATCGCTGGGTTAATATGACCCAACCACTGGGTTAAAACGACACAGCCATTGGGTTAAAACATCAGAATCACTGGGTTAAAACGACAAAATTGCTGGGTTAGTTTAAATTACACAATCTCTGGGTTAAAACGACAAAATCCCTGGCTTAAAACGTCAGAATCGCCGGGTTAAAACGACACAACCGTTGGGTTAAAACGTCAGAATCACTGGGTTAAAATGACAAAATTGCTGGGTTAGTTTAAATTACACAATCGCTGGGTTAAAACGACACAACCGTTGGGTTAAAACGTCAGAATCACTGGGTTAAAACGGGTCTGTCCTTGATCAACCCGACTTGGCTCGGTGTAGAAAAAAGTTCATCATTCACTTCTCTTTAATAAATCAACAACCAACAAAGGTGCAAAACTGTCAATAAATATTGTACTTCAAACACTGTTATGAACATATGGAATGATGGTGAAATACAGTTTATTAATATTTAAACAGAACGTTCAAAATTTTATGAAAATGAATGAGCTTATGAAACAGACGTACTGACCCAGATCTCGTGTGTGTGTGTGTGTGTGTTTACCTGAACATCCTAAGATATCACACACGCTGATGATGAACAGTATCCGGAGGGAAGAGGCCGGTTTGGGATGAGGATACTGTCCCAGCCGCCGGTATCCCCTCCGTTTGGGGAGGATCTGAAGGACGGAGAAGATGAAGCTGACGCTCGCGCTGCAGACGCAGATCGCGCTGAAGAACAGCGGCTGGAAGCTCACCACGAACTCGGTGGCGGGATCGCGGTTCGGGCAGCAGAAGGTCTCGAGCCGCGGAGAGGCCATGATGACGGAGGAGAAGAAGGGGAGCAAAGAGGAAACTCATTCATCTTACTGGAGCTGCGAGTGAAATCACGAGCTCCGTCATCATGTGCTT